>JAZKJV010004210.1:0-600000 GCA_037367405.1 Ottelia alismoides | reverse complement strand
CAAAATAATGGAACAGTACTAATGATAACAGTGGAAGAAGGTAGGGACACAATTGATATTTCAAAAAAAGGGTGTAACATTGCAGGATTTATGAGGGACATAAATGTAGAAAAACCTTAAAATAAGCCCAAGAATTCTCTGAATTTTATATCTGAAATTTATTAGGGAAAAAATGAAATACCTCCAAAATGACTATGCACAGTAAAGTCTTGAACGCAACGGTGGATACTGTTGGCTGATAAATATTAACGTAATAATTTGAATAGAGGTAAAATATAAAATATGAATGTTTGCATACAGTATTTGTAACCAAATTGATAAGACAAATTCCAAGGAATCCAATTTGACATCAATCTGAGCATGTAGAAGAAAGTTAGATTTAATGTGGGAGGTGATAGGCTTTCCTGTAATGAACGAGCTCCTCCAAGAACACGGCTCCTCTCCCAAACTCGATCTCTACTTAATTAATCCCTTTCCCATCTCAGTACTCCAGTCATGAGCACCAATTTTGTTGGGCAGGTCAAAGGCCGTTTTCTTTGCGCCTCCTACTCTAACAAGGTAGACCTTGAAATCTACCTCACTATTGTGTATGTATCTAATTTCCCTTCTAAATGGAGACTTCTCTTGATTGAGCTAAAATGCATCAACCAAAATAGTTAATGTCCCATGGGCACCACTCTGAGACTATAATGCTGCCAAATGAACTCTGAGAAGAAAAAGGAGAGGAGGAGCTAAGCTATGCCCCCCTCAAAGACTTCAACAACTATATTAATTGCTCGGGCCTTCTTGAAACCAGGGAACCCATATATTTTGGACCAACTGTTCCGTATGCCCCTCAATCCTTATTGCAAGACAAGATCGACCTATGTACAATGTTGCATGGTTCAAACTTCTCTCCCATGCTCCAACGTAAGCTACTCTCCCCGGTGTTATTGAAATCGGACTGGACTAGACCGAATCGGCCGGTGCAACCGGTTGGACCGGTGAATCGAGTCTAGACCGGTTCGGTTAATCAATTCTCACAGTTCAGGTCAAATTGGCAAAATTTTGGTTTGACCACCGGTCCGATCGGCTATTTCCAATATGGTTTAACCCAACCACAATTCAAATTTGAATTTATATTAAAATAATACTGGCAATGATGAGTATTAAACTCATGACCTCTTCTAACCCATTAATGAGTGCTAACCAACTAGTCCAACTTAATTTTTTGAAGGGATTGGATAATAAATATAATTAACCTATCATTATACTAAAGTATTTAGTTCAAATATTATTTATATCTTTATTATTACCATTTACTGTTGCATATTCAAGAAAATATTTTAAGTATAATGTTATATACTTTAATTGTTTGTATATTTTTATATTTATTTTAAGTGTGTCTGAGTATATGTTCTGTACATGTTATTATCCATTCCGATTTAATTACCCGGTTCAACCATTTTTCCTTATCGGTTCGATCTAATCTGATTTAGAAAATAATAACATCTTCATCCGGTTGAACCGGTCTGATTTGATGGTCTAATCCGATCCAACTTTTTGTTGGAATTTCCGGTTCGATTTAGAAACCTTGACTCTCCTCCATGTTAGAAGTGTCAACCTCTTTAGTCACTTACACTTGTGAGACCAAGCCCTTCCGATTCTATAATTTCTAGATTAGGGATGGATACCTAAGCGTGGTGGAAACCGCATGGGACACTATGGTGAGAGACAACCCTCTCTTCATGTTTGCCAAAAAAGTTAAAGTGTTAACACTCGCCTTAAATGAATAGTCTTCCTCGAATGTAAATCTTGATGCAGACACTGGCCTGACAATACCTTCCTTGATGCAATGACGCTTATTGGTGCATGTAAATTTAACCTAATTCCATGTTCTTGTGAATAACATACGCCTAAGAATCTCTTGTTATCATAAAAATAAAAAAGAATTATTAAGAGAATCTCAGGAAGTCTGGGATAAATGTGTGTGTGTGTATATGTACAAATTGACTAATAAAATTAATATATAGAATGCAGATACTATTTATGACTTGCATCATCAATGTCGACCCTTGTAGATTGATCGGGTTGACAAATAAAGAAAGGAAATAAGGAAGAAATAGCCAAAAATAGCATCATGTGTTTACATATACACCTATAAATAGCGTGTAGAATCTTCACTGGGCTACATAATTTTACGTCAGGTCCAATTGATATAAAGCCATTTCCATCTAGCAGGAAAAAAATAAAATCAATACATAATCTACCAAAAGTAGTACATTGTGCATATGAGCCATAAAATGCAAACCCTAATGCAAAATATGTTTAGATTCTAAGCCGCATATCTCAAGCATAATACCTCATATAAAACTCTATTCGCCCTTAAAGCAAAACACACTAAAAGATATATTTTTCAAGACTACTTTCAAAGAAGAAGTCATATGTGAACTTTAAAATTTGAGCCACAACTATATATAGTATAATAAATAACATAAAGTACATTATTTTATGTACATTCTTCCGCACTCTCTTCCAACCCTTTCTACTTTTATAAACATGATTTGTGATCTAATTACAACACCAAAATACAAAAGCCATATAAATACTCAAAATAGAAAAAAAATACAAAATGCGAACACGTATATGTAAGTATATCTTACATGAAAATATCTTTAACTATTGTTCAATGTAATTAACACTAAACTATTAAAATGCACAAAAATAGACAAACATGTACGATATGATTTGTAATTATAATAAACTATAATATATGTATAGAATAAACAAGAAAATAAAATAAAAATTTCAAAAATTTCAAAATCAGGTATTTTATACATGTAGAATACCTTAAAAGTGTTATCCTATCTAATTTTGCTTTTGATCGCATGTTTAGAATTGTCATTTGAAGCTTCCTTGAATATTCTCATGCTTCCACGTGTCCCATCACCTCCTGCCTTAGACCACCTTTAAAACCATGCATCCATGGCCAACTAGCCTACTTTTCACACATCTCTTGCACGTTTCCTTCAACCTCAATGCCTAACAAACTTGCCATCATTATCCTCATCATTCCTTTGCCCCACACTTCAATCTACCTGCCCTCATGTATCCTCGTTCATTATAGAATCAATGCCCAAGTCATCTAACCACGCCATAATTTCTCTATTACCATTCATCCACCTTCACCTTTGATGAAGCCGCGCTTGTGATAAGAGGAGTCGGCGATGACCCCAAGGTGCTGCTATGAAGCACACTGGTATGAAGATGGTGTTGTTAATAGTATCATCAGGGCATATTTTAAATAGTAATTAAATGGATCCAAATGAATTAACAGAAAAACAAAACATAATAACATCAAGATAATCACGTGTTTCCCATTCATTATTCGATTACATAATGCAAACTGAACTAATTAATTAAACGGAAACAGAAATTAGGGCGAGATCCAGTAAAGGTAAAACAATAAACAGTTTGCGGGAAAAAAAGAAAGAAGAATTAGATTAGAGATCACCGAAGTGTCCATGAAATGGACTGTCCTTAAAGAGGATATCGCCCCTACAATACCGGTGCGTAGGGTACTGGTGATCCCTTCCAGGATACGATGGTACACGATCTTCGTCCACCCACACAGACGAGCCCGTCCTCGAAGATACTTCAGACAACTTGTAGTCGAGAAGAACATATCGCAGATGTAGTGGGAGAACAAAGAGCAAATACGGTGGCGAGAGTGTTTTCTTGCGTGAGAAGAAAACAACGTCGTGGGAGGAATATATAAAGAGACTTGCGTGTCCTAGCACGTGGTATTTTCCATTTTCCAAAAATACCCCTCAACAGGCGTGTCCCTTCGGATTTCTAAATCGTGGCTAAAACGAGCCGTTTTGGGTCGAGTCAAATTCCCATTTCAATCGAATCCAAATTAATCCATCTGATTATTTAATCGACCAACCAAATGAAATCCGCAGCAAAAGTATCAAGATCCGAATTGACTCTTCCGAGCCCGAGCCAGTACCGGTGCCAGTGCCGGAGCTGGAGACGGAGCGGAGCGCGCGCATGTGCGGCCCTCCATTCCTCCTCTCTACTATTGCGACAAGAGCTTGGTGTGTGAACTCATATATAAGTCCACCAAAAATTTAGAAACACTAGATGTAATACTAAACTTTCACCCATAACTCTCCTTGTTTCAAATTTGAGTATTTCCATCTAATCCATTTAGTTTCCCAGTTGAGATCAAATTAGCTCTATTGTAAGGCTTTCTAAATAAAGCCTAATTAGATACTTTAAGTACAACAATCCCCCATGAAATCATCAATTTGAAAACAGATTCAAAGAGAGTTAAGAAAGACATCTTTCGGCTGCTACACTTTGCTTTTAGTAAAGGTATCTTCTAGTTTGAACCTCTACCTGAGTTTACTACTTTCACTTTAACAGTCTTGAAATGAACTACTTCTTGGACTTCAGACCTTGGCGTTAAAGTATATGTAGAAATAACAAAGTGTTGTTTTTGATACAATCTTCAGGGTTAGTGCTCTTAAAAGGCCATGCACCCTTATCATGTTTTATGAGTGTGTTCAGTAAAGACCCTCTTCCTTTAATTGTGGCACATAGTAACACTCATATAGGTGGCATTATCCAAGGATGCACTACTAACATCCTGCCCAAAGTCTTGAACCCATTCAGAGCCTATGCTCTTCCTAAACTTGCAGATTACATGACGCTTCCAGGGATAAGAAACTCATGCATAAGCATTAAATAAAGAGTGCCAACCAATTATCCAAACAGCTTGTTATTACCACATCGAACCTACTTTGGGGGATCTTCACTCAGTTAGGTTGGTTTGCTATTGTAGAGAAATTCCCAATGGATCTCAATCACATCCCAAGCCTAGACGTTAGGACTAAATATCTATCAAGTCCCTTATTCAATGGATATGTCGTGTTGTCTTTGGATCCAACAAAATCCATAGCCAACACTCCTCGAGACATCTAATCCCTTAACGTCTTAAGTCTGATTTGTATGTGTCTCCTTGTTTTCTGATTGAACTTCGAACTCTTGATCTTAGCAATTATGATCATGTGATCACAATGTATCGAGATCGCAGGACCTGGCTGACCTACCATGGGAATCTCTGAAAGAAGTTCCCTTAGCTATTCAACCACAATTCCAGTGGTGTCCAAAGCACACAGCTCGCCCTCAAAAATAGATCGAGCTAGAATGGTCTGCTTTATAGACCTCCAGGAGTCTGCACTGCCTCTAAGGGTGAAGACATACCCGGTAACACAATTGCTCCTAGACGCCTCTATTTTCCCGATCCAGCTTGCATCACTATATCCTTCTAGTACATATGGATGTCTATCATAATGCAAACTAAGAAAAATAGTTCCCTTCAAGTACTTCAGTACTCGATCCAGAGCCTTCCAGTGAGTACGATCAGGACAACTAGTGTATCTATCTACCTTTGCAATCAAGAATGAAATATTAGGTCACATGCAATTCACAAGATACATTAAACTTCTTATAACTTGTAAGTACCTTAGCTGAGATACATGTACTCCACTTTTATTCTTAAACAACATTTTGAATGAATCAAAAGGAGTACTTACAACTTTGTAGTCTTGATATCCAAATTTCTCAAGTACCTTCTTAACATAGTGAGATTGAGAAACTACGTTCCCATCAACTGACCTTGTCAGTTTGAGACCCAAGATCACATCAGCAACATCCATGTCCTTCATCTTAAACTTGCTACTCAGGAATGCCTTAGTCTCAGTAATAATCCTTGTATGTGATCCAAACAAATGTATGTCATCAACATACATGCACAAGACAATACACTCATCACCTTTTACCTTGGAATAGACACACTTATCAGATTCATGAACCTTAAAGCCACATGATAAAATGATTTTGTCAAATTTTCACGGCATTGCTTTGGTGCTTGTTTCAATCCGTAAAGGGATTTATCAATCTTGCAAAACTTTCCCTCATTCCCAGGAGTCAAAAGCCCATCACGTTAATCCATATAGATCTCCTCCTCAAGATCACCATGCAAAAAGGCGGTCTTCACATCCATCTGGTGGATAGAGAGATCATTTATAGATGCCAATGCTATGAGCATCTGGATTGTGGTCATCCTATTATAGGGGAATAGGTATCAAAATAATCGATACCTTCCTTTTTCCTAAAGCTCTTAGCAACTAATCTGGCCTTATACTTTTCAATTGATCTGTCAGGCCTAAGTTTTCTCTTGAATACCCACTTGCACCCAATTGTAGAGCACCCTTTGTGTAAATCAACCAACTCCCAAGTTCCATTAGCCATAATGGAATCTATCTCAGATTTGATAGCTTCCTTCCGTTGTTTTGCTTCAGATGATGCCATGGCTTCCTTATAACTTGATGGATCACCCTCGATCTGGTAGACAATAAAATTGCTACCCAGATCCTTGGCTATCTGAGGTCTTTTACTCCTACATGGTTCAACCTCTTCTGAAAAGTCATTGGGATCAGGTTGAGTCTCAACCCCCACATTCATTATCCTTTCCACTTGATCTAGAATAGATCCTGATGCGGAGGCGCACTCAACGGTCAGATTCTGAGGAATCCCAATCTTCATAGCGAAGACATCCTCAAAGAAGGTAGCATCATAGAGTTCAACAATGGTGTTGACATCTATGTCCGGTATCTCAGACCGAATTATCAAGAACCTGTATGCATAGCTATTTTCCAAATAACCTAAGAAGACCGCATCAACAGTTTTAGGATCTAGCTTCTTTCTCTTGTGTTCCGGGACTAAAACCTTAGCGAGACAGCCCCACACTTTGAGATATCTTAAGCTCGGTTTCCTATTTATCCAACAAAGGGTACTTTTCCATATGCCTTGGAGGAATCCTATTCAGAATGTGGCAAGCCGTATTCAATGCTTCTCCCCACATATAGGTGGAAGTACATAACTCTGTAGAAGAGCATTGATCGTATCAGTTAAGGTTCTATTTTTCCGTTATGCCATCCCATTTGATTGCAGTGAATATGGTGTCGTAACTTCATTAACTATGCCAAACAATTTGCATTATTTCATCAAACAAGTTAGAGGTATATTTACCTCCTCTATCTAACCTAAGGCATTTAAGTACTTTTCCTATTTGTGTCTCAACCTCAATCATAAATATAAGAAATTTTTCTAAGGCTTCGTTCTTGGTTTTCATTAGATACATATAGCAGTTTCTACTGTCATCATCTATAAAGGTGATAAAGTATTTCTTATTGTTGCGAGTCAACATATCATTAAACTCATAAATAATTATATGCGCTAAATCCAAGATCTCACTATCTCTAGAGACAGACTGAAAAGACTTCCTAGGTGTCTTTGCATGCACACAAATCTCACATTTGTAAGTTTTATCAATAATGTGTTTAGGGATCATTTCTAAATTCATCATTCTCTTAATTGAATTTAAATTTACATGTCCCTATCTACCATGCCAATATCGCAAGATTCTAGATTATTAACTCTATGAGACACATAATAGAATATTCATAATTCAAAATATTCATTCCATCAATATTTACTGAATCACATCTAATTCTAAACAACAAGTCAAAATCTGCCAAATAGCCTTTTCCATAAAAAAATACCATGTCTCAAGATGACAACTTTATTATATTTAAAATTCAATTTAAAATCATTTCTAACTGTGATAGAGCCAGATAAAACATTCTTCTTGAACATGCAACATCCTATGCAACGTCCAGACACATCCAGAGGAGAACCTCAAGTTGACTTGCCATGACCCTAGCACCCTTGTTGTAGAATCGTTCCCCATCTCCACAGTACCACTACTGCAGGTCTGATAAGAAGAAAAAAAAGTTCTGTCAGAACAACTTTTTACATTGGCTCCCGCATCGACGAGCCACTCATTTAGATCATGAATATGGTATAGTTTGTGTTTAACAGAGACATACCCCTCGCTAGCCCCAAATCCAGTAGTGATCATATTCACTTGTGGACTCCCATCCACAGCCTTAGGTTGAGCCTTTAAGGATGGACCGTCCTTCTTCCACTGCCCAACCTGATAACAGTACCATTATGATTTATTTTTTATCTTTTTCTGGATCTCTCCCTTTAGTTTCATTTTACTGTTGTTACAACCCTTTCCCTTTTTATCTTTGCCCTTCGAGGTCATGAAATTGACCTTAGACTGAATATCAATAGGAACCCCATGCTTTTGTTTCCTGTGTTCCTCTGCTATGGCAATTGCCACTCTCAACTCATCCATAGAAATTTCCCCCTTTCGGTATTTCAAGGTCATTCCGAAGTATTCCCAAGACTTAGAAAATTTTTCTATGATACAGTACATGATCTGGAACTTTTCTAGAAATTTCATTTCAGCATCTTCTAAGCCATGGAGAAGAAGTAAAAACTCGTATCCCTGCTCAGAAACTGACTTTCCATCGATCATGGAAAACTTTAAGAACTCGGCCATAGAGTATTTCTTAATACTGAGATCATTGATATTGTACTTCCGATCCAAATCTTCCCATAGCCCCTTCTGCGTGAACGAACAGTATACGTTAAACAATGTGTTGGGCAGAGCCAACAAGATGCAACCATGACATATACGATCTCGTTGCTTTCACGCGGATTGTGCCTTCTGGCTATCGGGTGTGGGGTTTTCCTTTTCTACCATAGGACATTCGGTTTCAAGCATATAGATTAATCCTATGGTGGTTAACCAGATCTTCATACGTTGTTGAGAACGCTTGAAGTTCTGACAACCAAATTTCTCAGGCATACCCATCATATCCACCCTCGATTTAAACATTATTTCCGACATGGTTTTAAATCTGATTCCAGATATCCTCTCTAAGATTGTTGTTAACAAGATCATCAAGGGATATTTTAAAAAGTAATTAAACAGATCCAAATGAATTAACAGAGATGTAATACATATTAACATCAAGATAATCACGTATTTCCCATTCATTATTCGATTAAATAATGCAAATAGAAACCGATTAATTAAACAAAAAAGAAATTAGGGCGAGATCCAATAAAGGTAAAACAATAAACAATTTGTGGCAAACAAAAAGAAAGAAGAATTAGATTAGAGATCATCGAAGCGTCCATGAAATGGACTATCTTTAGAGAGGAAATCGCCCCCACAATACCGATGCGTGGGGTACTGGCGATCTGCTCATAGGATATGACGGTACATGATCTTCGTTTGCGCACACCGATGAGACCGTCCTCGAAGGTACCTCAGAGAACTTGCAGCCGAGAAGAACAGATCGCAGATGCATGGGAGAACAGAGAGCAAATGGAGTGGCGAGAGAGTTTTCTTGTGTAAGAAGAAAACGACGTCGTGGGGGGAATATATAAAGAGACTTGTGTGCCTTAGAGTATCGAGATCCGAGATCCGAATTGGCTCTCTCAAGCGGGAGCCGGAGCCCGAGACGGTGCCGATACCGGAGACGGAGCGGAGTGCGCGTGCATGTGTGGCCCTCCATTCCTCATCTCTTCTATTGCTACAAGAGCTTCGGGTATGAACTCATATATAAGTCCACCAAAAGTTTAGAAACACTAGATGTGGTACTAAACTTTCACGCATAACTCTCCTTGTTTCAAAATTTTGGAATTCCCAACTTTCCCTCTAATCATTTGATTTCCTAATGAGACCAAATTAGCTCTATTGTAATTGCATAGACTTTCTAATTAAAGCCTAATTACATACTTTAAATACAACAGATGGTCTAGAGCCCTTCCTGACAAAAGTGGAAGCTTATCCTTTTGGCCAAGGATCAATGCTAAGATCAAAGTTTGATAGGTCCGCCTCCACATCAGCATGTCAAACACTCGTCTTTCTTGTTTTATTTTTTTTAAGCATCAGGTCCTCCTTCTTTTTCCCTATTTTCTGATGCTTTTATTTGTTCATATTTCTCATTCTGGCAAATTATCATCGCCAACTTTCCATCGTTTATTTCTCATCCTGGCAATTTATCATCGCCAACTTTCCATCGTTTCTGTCCCAGTTCGCAGAATTAACTCGAAGTGTGCTCACCTCAACACCAACAAGGTGTTGGGTTGGACTTCATCTCCATACGCCACCTATTCTCAAGAGGATACACTCATTCCCCTTACCCATAGGGAATCGCCAGAGCTCTGACAAAGTCTAATTGCTGGGACTACACATGTATCAAGCTTCAAGTAAGTCAGTCCTAAGAACATGGAGAGGTTGTAAGGAAGGTTTTCCAAGTACCTGGCACGTGAATATCTTCTATACATGCTCAGAACAACCTAACCCAATCGTTGTCGTAGTTCAAGTAGCCACGTGCCTTCATTCTTACTTATTTAATCCTTCGATTTAGGCTTGAACTCCATGTTGCATTAATGTTCCTTCATTTCAACTACATTGGAGCGTTGTTTAATACATGATGGAGCGTCTCTTGGAGTGTCAAGAATGCACCATACGGCTCCGTTGAGATCCTTTATTTTGCGTCCCCAAACATCTATAACCCTGAACATCTACAACTGATTGATATAATCTGACGGTCGAAGTTTCCAACGACCATGGTGTAAGTATCAAAAGTCCGGAATAAACACCAACCAATGGTAGAGGAAGAAACCCCCCATTGGAGCACCTTAACTGCATACGACTACTTCATTTGAGGAGAAAATCCCTCCATGAGACATGTGGCTCAACGCCACCCTTTCGATCACCAAGGGGTAGGATTTCTACGGTGAGGTCCCTCAACTTTATTTAGTTTTATAAGTAAATCCTCCATAGGGAATGAATTAAAATCAACAACAACAAAGCTTTTTTCCAATTAAAAAGAGTTGGCTACATAAAATTTTTGCCTCCATTCAGATCTATTTTGGATCATTCTTAGACTTACATCCAAAAAACTAAAATCCCTTCATATAGGGAATGTGCTAAAATATTTAAACGTAATTCCTCTTTAACTTCCACCCTCTCCTTTGCATTTTACATGCTTTTTGAGCTGATCAAAGCAAATTATTGAAAATACAAACAACAATATTTGTAGAGGTTGGTGTACTTACGGCGGCCATATTCTTCGATGGTTGTATGAGAACCACCATAAATAGTAATTGTATCACATGCATTTACTCAATACATTTACGATGGAACGAGTCTATTAGTAGTGGTTACAGACCATTGAAAATATCCATCATTCTGGTATTCTTGACAACACTCATGAAACTCCATATTTCATCTTTCTTAGATAAAAAACTTGACCTAAGGGATCATTTTTTATTCCAATATTGATTTTATGCTTTTTAGAGAAAATTTTGAAGTATACAAACCTTTTTGGAAAAGCTTGCCAATGGCAAAGAGTTTAGACCACTTTTTTTGGCAGTTTCTAATTCCAAAATTTGTGCTTGAGATAATACGAGAGAAAGATCCACTTTTTGTAATTTTTGTACCTGAAAGAAAAAAAAATAAATTACTTAACAAAATATAAAAAAAAACATCATAATAAAATTTTGCAAGTCGCTAAGTTTCTTGCAATAATGACAAAATGAAATCACAATTTTCATGGTGTTAAAAGATGTGTTATATGGGTCATTATGTGCAATCATGAAATCTAAGATATTTCAGATAATTTTCCACAACTACAAGCCAAGAGATATCAAATAAAGTATATAACAGATGGAGGATCAATCAATAGGGAACATTGTACAAGAAAAGTTACAGTAATTTTATTGTTATTTTATCTTTATTAGACTTTATCAAATACTTAATCTCTTTTTAATCCAAATACATTGAAAAGTTGTAAATTGTACCATTTTAAGCTTATATCAATAGATTCTAGACATTAACTTGTATGAATTCTAGACATAATCAAGATTGTAGAAAATATTTGAGGATTTTTTTTGGATTTTTTGCTATTTTTGATGAACTGTTGAAGTACTAAAAGTTGTTATCTAAAACATAGCCTTAAATTTCACCAAAATTCAATGAAATTTTGTCAAAATTTGGATTGGATAAATGGTCCAAATCAATACCCCATAATATCTCCTTTTCCCAGATTTCATGTACATTTCAGTCCATTTGGATTCATTTTTAGTACGGTTCCTCCATCTCCGACATCTTCGTTTATTCGAATCAATGTTGAGCGAATCCAACTACACACAAAACCACCGTATTCCTCTGGAACCCCTTCACTTCTCCTCTTCCCTTCAGGACCTACCACCTTTGGTCGCACATGAGGCATAAGCTTTCTCTCCTCCTCTACTCATTAAGGAGTACACATCCACTTTCTTTTCTTTTGGACTTAACACCTAATTCTAGGTAAAAACTTTAGCTACTTCTTCTATGCAGACAAGCTAAAGGGCGAGGTGCTCCATAAGTTCTCCAAGTCGGGCACTCGCAGCACCTGTCGACTCTCATTGGAAGGAGCTCATCTAAAGAGCAAACCTGACATCTTCTCAGCACCAGAGATACCTCGTGCACAACGAAGATAGAGAAAAACCACCGTCTGATTTGAGCTCTAGCCCTGATAATCATCGTCCATTGTTAGCTCCGTTAAAGTCCTTGGAACACGACTATCAATTCTGGTCATGCCAGTGTAGCCAAGCAGAGTGTGGGGAGATGTTGACTGATCGTTAAACAACTGTGTTAATATGTATTCGTTGTAAAACATTCGCTTAACCAATTTATCAAATGTAAGTCAATATAAGATGCATGATTATTTGATTTTCTATGCATGTTAAATGAAAATAAAATGAAAAAATGCAACTAAATACAAACATGCACATAAATACATATACATGCCCCTAGATCACTAAAAATAACTTGAGAATTTATTTGACCAAAATAATAGATCAACTGATGTAATAACAAAAGCAAGATTAAAGATATGGCATTTCATACTTATAGAATACAATAAATTTCTTAATTATTTATATGAAATAATATACATCAAATCAGAGATTAATCCATGTTGTTTTATAGAGAATTAAAATAGCTTTATAATGAAAATGAAATCACATAAATCAGAGTTCTTGTGTTTAAGTTATTAAGCATACAAGCCAGGAGCATAAATGAAATAAAAACATAAATAAAACAACATGGTTGATCACAAATAGGTCCCTATAGAGATTGAAATGTAAATATGAAAAGTTGTTGGATCTTATCTTTAATTACATGTGAGGTGGCATAAATGCAATAGAGGAGAATCGGTGGAGTTAATATGCAAAAACCACAAGTGTATGAGGTGCGCACCTTGGAAGGACTGGATTGTAATTTTGAAAACTTCGCTGGCATCGACTACAAATTGCC
Source organism: Ottelia alismoides (assembly GCA_037367405.1). NCBI lineage: Eukaryota > Viridiplantae > Streptophyta > Magnoliopsida > Alismatales > Hydrocharitaceae > Ottelia > Ottelia alismoides. The sequence continues at coordinate 586,721 of JAZKJV010004210.1, read as the reverse complement.
CAACCCCCTCACATGCAACACACATGCTCGAAGGTCAGGAACATGTTTGGAGGCAATGTGGAGAGGCCTCCGTGCTTCAGGCATGGCTCGGCCCCATCAAGGCTGGGGTTACCTCCAAGGCTTGGTTATCCTCTGCATTGTCCGATCCTCTTGATCAGACAGTGCATGATCTTCTTTGTCATATGAGAACTTCCTCATGCGACAGCATGTAAATGGTCTCCAACGAAGCCCTTTTGCATCCTCCTTACTCCTCTTGCCTTGCAGAAGGTTGTGAGACCTTCCCGAAGGGCTCGCGAAGGTAGTGGAGTGCTGACGAAGAGGTGGAGAGGTTTTATTCCTCATGTTGATGAAGGCTCGTCAACATGGAACTTCTAGAATGAAGCATGCTAAAATCTCTGACCATTGAAGACATTTTGACCAAAAAAATGTTATTGTGAAATAGTTGAAGCATGTGTGAGTGGAATGGAAGTAAAGTGGAGGGTTGTGAGTGAAGAACATGGAAGCCTTGATGGGATCTCTCCGGTGAATCGAAGAATAAAGGAGCATGATGGGTCGAGTAGTGGAGGGTCTAAGGAAGCAAGTGAACCCTCCTACGCAGATCGATGATCTCCGATTAAGGGCTAGGGCTCGTTTGATGAATGACGACCTATGTACATGAGTGGAAAAATAAGAGAAAACACAACAAGAAATAAACCTAACTTACCAGGAGATTGAAAATGACACGGGAGGAGGAATTGGCTTGGGTTGATGGTCAATTCGGCCCTCCGATCTTTTCTTGATTTGCTAAGATAAGGCACGAAGCTCGAGCGATCACATTTAAGGTCGTGGCATGGCTGGGCGGCCATGGGTCATCACCGTAAGTGGAGGCTCCATTATCACACCTCGAACTTCCTTCTTCCTATCACGAGGAGGAGGTGATTGCTAGGGCTTTCTTCATGTAAAGGTGGACAACCAAAAATAGTGGCAGGTGAAGGAGTATTTAAAGAAAGTGATAGTGGAGGTTAGTTTTCCAGGTAGTGGTTTCAACCACCGCCAGATGCTAGGGGAGTCAGGGAGTTAGGGATTTAGGTTTAGTGCATGTAAGAGGGAAGTTAGATAAAGAAGTTGGTGGTGGAAGCAACAAAGGAAGTTGTGTGAGGTAGTTAGATAAAATCGATGAAGTTGGAGGAGTTCACACCTCTTGTAAGAGGTGGGCTGGAGGTTGGGGATGAGTGCTCTATTCTCTGATCATTTGATCAGATAGTTGGGAATAATGTGGAAGTAAACGGTTAGGTTGGATTTGATCAAGGCTAGTCACGTGGTTGAGAATATGGCACATATGAGAGGCTAATGGTCTTCTGATCAAGATGATCAGACGACCCAGAGAAGAGATGGTTGTGGCTAAATGGACGAGCCACGTGGCCCAATCACAATTAAAAGAAATGAAAAATATAGCATAAAATCAAAATATATTAGTTAGAGATGTTAAATAATAAAGTGTGCAACATGAAAGTTGTAGATCTCTTTAAGATCTACTATTTCATGGAGATTTCAAAGTGAGAATACATCAGTTATAAATAGTAATTTTTACAAGTACTTTTAAGGTATTAAAAATACTTATTTTATTTTCTTTTATTATTTATTATTTTTTTATTTATGTTTAATGTTAAATAAAATATATACAATATTAAACAAGTTTTTATTTGATTTTTAATAATAAAGAAACACAAAATACTAAGCAAAATAATATTTTTATTTATGTATAATAATTGGGGAAAATTCTTTGTTGTTGTTTTGTTGTTGTGTATGTATAATAAGTAATGTTAATTAATTAGAGAGTGTTAATTATTAAATTAAATTAATTATTAATTAATGTCAATGAATTGCTTAAGTCAGAGGAATAATAAATCAATATTATGATGATAAATTGGTGATTTATCACCCCTATTTATAATTAGTTGATCGTTAAGGGATCCTAACGTCCAGTCTTAGAGGGCTTGTGGTGTTAGACAAGTTGGATCCGGCACTCGATGTATCGACACCTCTCTCGGCTCTCGGATATCAACAACCAAATGAATCAACAATCTACCCACAATGTATGATAATCAATGCAGATGTGTGAACATTTATTTTTATTTTAACTCTACAAAATATATGTATAGTGAATAAGTGTAGAGTGTCGAACAACAAAACACAAATACGTGGATAAGAGTATTTATTATCTAAAAATAAATAACAAATGTTTTTGTACGTTTTCTGCTTTTTTTGGGGGTTTTAATTATATTTACTTTTTAGATATTTTTAATTTTATATTTTTTTATGTTTTTAATTATACAATTTCTATTTTCTTTTTATATTTTTCTGTTTTTTAGTTTCTTTTTAGAATATACAACATATATATAATATGTATAATATAAATACTATATACGATAGATATATATAATATATAAATATAAAAATTCAGAAAATACAAATAGGAAAATCCTTTTTATTTTTAAAGGTTTTAAAATATATATTTTAGTTTTTATAATAATTATTATAATAATAAGTATAGAAGTGTATATATATGTATATATAGATAATATAGGGTTTTATTTTTATAAATATAGCTAAAAATACTAAAAATACTAAAATAAAATGTTTTTATCTTTTTTTTATCTTTTTATCTATTTTATTAAAATTTTTTGGTGGTTTTTGCTATTTTTATTTATTAGTAATTGATTTGAAATGTCAAAAAAATGACTTATAATAATAAACCAAATTATTTTGAGATTTAAAAATAGAAAATAATTTTAAAATTTATTAAAATTATTTTAAATATATAGTATATAATATAAAGGAAAATATACAATGAAAAACTAATCTTTTTGGGTTTTATGTAGTTTTTGCAATTTTTTTTGAGTTAGAAGGGCTTTCAATTTTTAAGGTTTTCTTTATTTTTTGTGATTTTTGGTTTGGAGATGTAATATATAGTAATATATAACAGATATTTTTTTTGGAATTTTTAGAGAAGGTTTATATTTTTTGTATTTTTAAGTTAGACATCGAATAAATCGCTTCTAAATGAATTTTTATAAATGAAAAATGGAAGAAATGCTACAATACAAATATAGCATGAACACACATAAAATGAAGCATCTTTATCTATTTTTCAATAATTTTCTATGCATGGGAGCTATTAAATAAAAATAAAAAGGCAAAAAATAAATACAATGTGCAAGTTGGGGTATATTTGCAATAATAAATAAAGTAAAGGTTTTTCATGTAAATACACCAAAAGTTTCACACTACTACATAAATTTATATACTAAAAATAAACAAACAAACCCAGTAGGGGTTGTCTGTAAATTGCTCAATGGGGGACCATGTGGGTTGAGTTGGAGAGGACCTGCATGTAATATGCAAAAAGGTACAGGGTGTCCATAGAATTTTCACACAAATATTTACACATTGAATAATATTTTACAAGACTAAAATGAAATATACAAAAGACAGGGTGTCAAGTGCAATTACCCCATTATTTTTGTGCGATCCAACGGCTTAAGATCGATCACTTACACGCATCGGACTTTGGAGGTCCACCCATACTCTTTCATGGCTGGACACACGAGATCATGTCTATCCCTGTAAATCCTTGAACTTTGTTGTCTCTTGAATCTTATATCATAAGATCTGATTCGTCAAGGGGAAATCAACGGAATTTGTTTCGTGTGAATCAAACTTCATTTCAATTTATTATGATTTTCGGAAGAAAGAGAAGTAAGGAGGTTTAAGACATCATTAACCCATAATGACCGTCATTAAACATGATTAAGGAAACTATGATAGATTGAGAAGCTAATGGCCATTAACAAACACTAATCAGTTGTTAGCAAAGTTAAGCGTGAACCACAAAAGATAAATCATGATTAGTGAAAGTTAATCACGATTAATGTTAATTAAGTGTCATTAATGATTCTAGAATACTCAGGAAAGTTCTAACTTAAGCCTTAAGTTTTGGATAAGACTTGACCAAAACCATGAATTGCTAACCACAGTTAAGGTCTAAACCGTGGTTTACTAACCATAGTTAGTGGTTTTCCGGATCCTATAAATACCCCCTACCCATTCATTCTCTACGATTTCCAATACCACTACTACCCCAAGGGCTAGGGTCGAAAGGTCGAGAGGAGGAGGGGGAGGCAGGGAAGGAACGTTAGTGAAGCGCTACTGGAGGAATGGGGAGGAGGAAGGTACCATCCTCTCTTAGTTTGCTTCGTAATTTTTATAGAAACTATAACGAAATTTTTATAGAAATATATCCGGATATAAGGTAAAACTCTGCTAAATTTTTATAGAAATATGTTCTGATATAAGAGGAAACTCTATCGAAATTTTCCTAGAAATATCACCACGTTTAAGGGGAAGCTTTGCTAAAATTTAAGAGAAAATTATGTTCTTCACATTCATCATGTTCTTCATGTGTTCTTCGTGTTCTTCGTGCTCTTCGTTCGTCCTTCGTGTTCTTGGCATGTTCTTAGAATTTTTGATACAAAAATGAAATTCAATCATTTTAGGAGCTATAAATCATCCTGTTTGAAAATGAATCACGATAAAGCACTACATACGCGAGAGAGAGCTCGATTAGGTAACGAATCCTTCCTTTTGCTAAGATTTTCATATGAGATCGTTGAGATTTCTAATTTTCTGTTCTTCGCTACGAAGAATCCTGATTCGAGTATTTTTGAGAAAATATGTAAAATTGCTTTATGATTTCAACTAAAATAAGGTCTAAGCATCGACTAGATGCAGTAGCTTGGAAGTAGGGTTTGGAAGTTAAAATGAGCATAAATACGAGTATATAAATATATGAATTAATATGTATGCGAGGCTATACTCAATATTAGTGATTATGCAAATCGAAAACTTAACGAAAGAATTACATCATGGGAATTGATGCGTATGAAGTTGGATCCTGAAAAGGTTTGTGTGTTACGTTAAGAAATGACTGGGAGTAGAACAATGGGTCAGGCATGCAACCTGTAGGTTTGTCGGAAGGAACCCGTATTGGTGTGACCCTACCTAGGTGGTACACAATTGTCTTGTTTTGATAAGTGTGCATGAAATGAATGATTTGCAATGCGTGGTACCGGGTGCCAATATATTTAGGTTGGACGACAAAAGATGTTGTCGTTCCATGTGGAGGTATGAGTGGTTTGATAGCGGCTGGGTTACGATAACATGTTCTTAAAGCTATTGGTTTATGGGATTAAAGGTTAGCCTGAGGTTTTAAGCTACCAAGTCCTCAAGGACAACGTGCTTCTTTGTTTGCCAGGCTGAGGATTTGGAACCCTGGATAATAAATGAAATGGAAATTTTAAGAGTAGTATTGAAGGATTGGTTGAGGTGACGTGCGACGATATACACTCACTAGATCAACGCAATCCCCACTCCCGAAGTGTCCACAGTTTCATAGTCCGTTAATGGTGGGGTTCCCTGGGACTAATCCTTTACGTGAAATAGAAAGGAATATGACTTAAACTAATGAGAATGAATGAAATTTTTTGTGATAAATAGTTTTGAAAAATTACACATTTATTTGGTCTTCTCTTCTTTGTTACTTAGCACTCGCTAATTGTTATCCTATGATTTATGAAAAACCCAACATGTGTCGGTAAGCCATCACAAGGACTTTAATAATCCAGCAAGCTAACATAGTCATCCAGCTAGCCACTTTGTAAGGTAGTTAGCAATCTTTTCATGTATTTCCTTTCCAGCTGATGTACATGTAAATGGTTATAGTGAGACAATGTATCATGTGGAATTTGTGAATAGAAAAGTATTGAAATACTTCCTTCTAAGTATTTTTTCATTGCAGTCTGTTTCTGAATGTTAGTTGTGATTACTGAGTAAATTATTGCTGAGTAACCGGATTCGGATATGGAGGATCTGACGGCTCGGAATTGGGGTCCTGACATATTAGTATCAAAGCTCGGTTACTCTAGCAATTTATTCAGTAATTGATAACTATGAGTGATATTTAGAAACTAAGGTTGTCTTAAGATCCTTTGATCTTAATAAAAGACTGTAGTACCATTCACAAGTCATTGTCCTTTATGTACATCATACTAAAGTGTATAGTACCTAACCTTTAGCCTTGATTCATCCCAGGATCATGGCATACCAAGACGTGTCTAAGCAATTAGCGGCTACGATGACGATGCTACAAGAAATGGGGCAAAAGGGACATGCATTAGAGGAGAGGCTCAATGCATAAGCTGAGAGATCAAAGTCATCCATACCCGTGAATGCTAGAGCTAAGGGTTGTGTTCATCCTTCTTAGGAATAATCTAACTAAGTAACTCCATGGAGTAGACCCCTACTCCTATCAGAGGATCCATATAGGAGGCCCTCCTTAGACAGAAATTTTTTTTGCTTGAATCCTGCCATAAATATAAGATTTCAGTGGAAGTACAAAACCATTATTTGATTAAAAAACAAGGAGGCAAAGTATTTATAATCCAAGAGATATTAGATGACTAAGTGATATATATTGTAGGGCATCATTTACCGGCTTCTCTACTACTTATTAAAGTATGAATAATTTTGATCTCATCCTGAGAATGGACTGGCTAGAAAGGCATCATGCATGGCTTGACTTTTTCAGAAGACAATAACTTTTCACTTTCCTAACTCGATAGAGTTCCATTTCATTGAAAAGACATCCAGTGATAATGTCAAATACATCTTGACTATGAAGGTGCAACAATTGTTAAAGAAAGGGTGACAAGGCTATTTAGCTTATGTAACAACTACATCGAGGTAAGACATAATGACAGAAGATGTACCTGTAATGTGTGAGTTTCCTGGTGTATTTCCAAGGGAACTACCTGGATTACCACCTGAGCGAGAGATTGAATTTGAAATACCTCTCACACTTGATACTCATCCTATCTCTATCCCTCCATATAGGATGGAACTGGCTGAGTTACGGGAGTTAAAGGTACAATACAAGAACTATTAGATAAAGGATTCATTCGTCCTAGTACTTCACCTTGGGATGCACTTGTCTTCTTTGTGAGGAAAAAAGGATGGGTCAATGCGGTTGTGCATTGAATATATACAGTTAAATAAGAAGATAATAAATAACAAGTATCCTCTACTAAGAATAGATGATCTCTTTGACCATTTGCAGGGTTCAACTGTGCATTCCAAGATTAAATTATGATCTGGATACCATCAGTTGAGTATTAAAGATGCAGATATCTCCAAGACAACCTGTCGAACTAGATATAGACATTATGAATTTTTAGTTATTCCTTTTGGACTAACAAATGCCCTAGCAGCTTTCATGGATCTCATGAATAGAGTATTCAATGAGTTCCTAGATCACTTTGTAGTACTCTTTATTGATGACGTGCTTATTTACTCCAAGGATAATTACCGACAGGAACACCATCTCCGACAGACACTTGAAACAGTAAGGAAGAATAAAGTGTATGCTAAATATAACAAATGTGACTTCTGGTTGTCCGAAGTATCCTTTTTAGGCCAAACTATTTTTAGGGAAGGTATACCTATTGATCCTATAAAGGTTAGTACGGTGATGAGTTGGGAACGCCCAGAGACTGTCATGGAAATACGATCTTTTCTGGGTTTAGTTGGGTATTATCAAAGATTTGTGAAAGATTTTTCACGACTAGCATTGCCAATGACTTTGCTGAATTAGAAAGAAGTCTCATTCATATGGTCTGATGCATGCAAAGCTAGTTTTCAGACACTGAAAGGATGCCTAACATCTGCACCTATCCATACTCTGCCCTCTGAGAGTGAAGGGTTTACAGTGTACACTGACGCATCTAAAGAAAGACTTGGAGTAGTTCTTATGAAACATGATAAGGTAGTTGCTTATGCATCATGACAACTCAGAACACATGAGAGGAACTACCCGATACATGACCTTGAATTAGCTATCGTAGTCTTCACTTTAAAGATATGGAGACACTACCTCTATGGTACTACTTTTGAAATCTTCATCGATCATAAAAGCTTGAAATATCTATTTGATCAGATGGAACTCAATATGAGATAGAGAAAATGGCTAGAGTTATTGAAGGACTATGATTGCACCATCTCCTACCATCCTAGTAAGGGGAAACGTCGTAGCAGATGCCCGTAGCAGAAGATTTTATTCACCTGGGTTGGTGAGTTCTATCCACTTCTGGGGTTTACTATCAACGTTGAGTGAATGGAAACCATTTGGTAGTAGTGTCGATACTATAACTATTCTTCATCGATACAAAACAGAGATTTGGGATAGAATAAAAAAGGACAGGAGGATGATCTAGTCCGTAAAGACTTGAGACAACAACTTGAGAAGAATGAGACAGAGGAATTCCATTTACAAGTTGGGATACTGTATAACCATCACAGAGTTTGTGTACCAAACACACCCGACAGGAGGAAGGAAATCTTACGTGAGGCGCATTGTTCTAGATTATCCATTCATCTAGGAATTTAAAAGATGTATAAGGATCTTCGTTCAAACTTTTGGTGGCCAAGAATGACGAAGGATGTTGCTAAGTTTGTGAATTCATGTTTTACCTGTCAACAGGTAAAGACTTCACACCAAAAGCCACCATGATTGTTGCAACCCCTACCTACACCTGAATGGAAATGGGAAAGCATTTCCATGGACTTCGTTATTGGCTTACCTTAGACGACTGGTGGAAAAGATAGTATCTGCGTTATAATAGATTGTCTGACTAAGATAGCACACTTTATTCCAATAGCTTATCTTCCACTTTAGACTAGCTTACTGAGTTATATATTACGCATGTGATTCATCTCCATGGCATCCCAAAGGATGTAGTTTCTGATCGAGATTCACGATTCACCTCACACTATTGGGAGAACTTCATGAAAGCCTTAGGCACACAGCTATGCTTGAGCACAACATATCATCCACAAACAGATGGTCCATCAACGTACGATTCAGACTTTAGAGGATATGCTATGAGCATGTGCCTTAGAATGGAAAGGATCATGGGTGAAACATTTTCCTCTTGCAGAATTTACCTACAACAATAGTTACCATACAAGTATTGGCATGGCACCATTTGAAGCACTATATGGACTAATGTGTACTACTCCTTTATGTTGGCAAGAGGTTGCGATAAAGAAGCTTTACGATTTAGATAGGCTCCAAGAGACACGAGAAGCTGTAAAGCTTGCTCGAAAAAGACTAATAACTATTTCAGAGTCACCAGAAAACCTATAGTGATACCATGCGAAGAGACCTTGAGTTTGAGGTTGGTGACTTTGTATTCCTAAAAGTATCTCCTATGAAGGGAGTTCAGAGGTTTGGCTTGCATGGGAAGTTGGCACCCAGGTTCGTAGGTCCCTTTGAAATTATTCAACGGATTGGGAAAGTCGCATATAGACTTACACTTCCTTTTAAATCTTTCGGTAATATATGATGTTTTTCATGTATAAACTTATTAAGGATCCTAAGAATAAGATAAGCGATGATGATCTGCATGTTAAGATAGACTTGACATACCTAGAAATACCTATACAAATACTATACATGGATATCAAGAAATTGAGAAATAAAAAGGTACATCTAGTTAAAGTGTTGTGGCACAACAAAGAGTTTGAAGAAGACACATGGGAACCTGAGAGAAAAATATCCATACTTGTTTGAATGATAACACTATGTACAATGTATATCTTTATTATAAATGAAATGCCGTTCATTCTCTTTAAGGTTGTCATGGTTTCAATCCTCTTTAAGGTTGTTATGCCTGCATTTCTAGTCTCGAGGATGAGATTTCCTTTAAGGTTGTTATAATTGTAAAGCCTTGAACTTGGCAGTCTCTCGGATCCTATATCATAAGATCCGGCTCATCAAAGGGAAACCAATGGAATTTGTTTTGTATGAATCGGACTTCATTTCGATTTGTTATGATTTTGGGAAGAAAGAGAAGTAATGAGGTTTATGATGTCATTAACCCATAATAACCGTCATTAAGATTAATTAAACATGATTAAAGAAAATAATGATAGATTCAGCACCGTTAATGACCATTAGCAAACACTAATAAGTTATTAGCAAAAGTTAAGTAACTACGAAAGATAAATCGTGACTAGTGAAAGTTAATCATGATTAGCATTAATTAAGAGTCATTAATGAATCTAGAATACTCTGAAAAGTTCTAACTTAAGTCTTAAGTTTTGGATAAGACTTGGCCAAAACCATGGGCCGCTAACCACGATTAAGGTCTAAACCATGATTTACTAACCATAGTTAGTGGTTTTTTGGAGCCTATAAATACCCCCTACCCATTCATTCTCTACGGTTTCCACTACCACCACTACCACAAGGTCTAGGGTCGAGAGGTCGGGAGGAGGAGAGGGAGGCGGGGAAGGAACGCTAGCGAAGCGCTGTTGGGAGAACGAGGAGGAGGAAGGTGCGATCCTCTCTTAGTTTGCTTCGTAAGCTAGGTTTTCATTCATCTTCTTTTTCCAGCTTTGTTTTTTATTCATCTTTCTTTCCGAATCATTTTCTGTTGTGGTTCAAGGAGAAATCTGTGTAACACCCTACTTAGGTGCGGGTGACTATGCATGTCAGTGAACCCTATGATTCGTCACACTTTCACTCACGTAAGACGCGTGGTGTCTACCGATTCTCCATCGCTTATGGTTCTATTCTTTCGATTCCGCTTTATTTTTATGGATAAATCTGTGTAACACCCTACTTAGGTGTGGTCGGCTATGCATGTCAGTGAAACCTGTGATTCGTCACACCTTCACTCAACTAAGATGCGTGGTGTCTACCAATTCTTCATCTCGTGCAGTTTAATTATATTCTTTCATATTCGCTATTGTTTCCCTCTTGGTGATTTTATAGAGGAAACTCTTTTCATTTTTCTTTTAAAATATGTCCCACTATAGGAAGAAACTTTGTCGAAATTTTTATAGAAATATATCCCGATATAAGGGGAAACTCTACCGAAATTTTTATAGAAATATGTCTCGATATAAGGGGAAACTCTAACGAAATTTTCCTAGAAATATAACCCTGTTTAAGGGGAAGCTCTGCTAAAATTTTAAGAGAAAATTATGTTCTTCATGTTCTTCGTATGTTCTTCGTGTCTTCATTCGTTCTTCATGTTCTTTGTACGTTCTTAGCGTTTTTGATACAAAAATAAAACTCAATCGTTTCAGGAGCTATAAATCATCCTTTTTGAAAAAATAATCATGATAAAGCACTACATACGTGAGAGAGAGAGCTCGATTAGGTAACGAAATCCTTTCTTTTGCAGCTAGGTTTTCATATGAGATTGTTGAGATTTCTAATTTCATGTTCTTCGCTATGAAGAACCCTAATTTGGCTATTTTTGAGAAAAGATGGAAAGTTGTTTTGTGATTTCAACTAAAATAATGTCTAAGCATCGAATTGCTGCAGTGGCATGGAAAATAGAGTTTGGAAGTTAAAATGAGCATAAATATGAGTATATAAATGTATGAATTAATACATATGTGAGGCTTTACTCAATGTTGATGATTATGAAAATCGGAGATTTAATGAAAGAATTACATCATGGGAATTGATGTGTATTAAGTTGGATCCTGTAAAGGATCGCGTGTAACGTTAAGAAATGATTGGGAATAGAACTATAAGTCAGGCATGTAACCTGTAGGTTTGTCGAAAGGAACCCATATTGATGTGACCCTACCTAGGTGGAACACGGTTGCCTTATTTTGATAAGTGCGTACGGAATGAATGATTTGCAATGCTTGCTACCGGGTGCCAATATATTAAAGTTGAACGACGGAAGATGTTGTCGTGCCATGTGGAGGCACAAGTGGTTTGATAGCGGTTGGGTTACGATAACATGTTCTTAAAGCTGCTGGTTTATGGGATTAAAGTTAGCCTGAGGTTTTAAGCTACCAAGTCCTCGAGGACGGTGTGCTTCTTTGTTTAGTAGGATGAGGGTTTGGAACCCTGGATAATAAATGAAATGGAAATTGTCAAGGTAGTATTGGAGGATTGGTTGAGGCAACATGCAGCGACATAAGCTCACTAGATCAACGCAATCCCCAATCCTGAAGTGTCCACAGCTTCAGAGTCCATTAATAGTGGGGTTCCTAGGGACTAATCCCTGAAGTAGAATAGAAAGGAATATGACTTAAGCTAGTGAGAATGAATGAAACTTTTTGTGATAACAAGTTTTGAAAAATTAGACATTTGTTTGCTTTTCTCTTCTTCATTACTTAGCACTCACTAACTGTTATTCTATGATTTATGGAAATCCACAGGTGTCGGTGAGCCACCACAAGAACTTTAATAATCCTGCCAGCTAACATAGTCATCCAACCAACCACTCTGTAAGGTAGTTAGTAATCTTTTCGTGTATTTCCTTTCTAGCTGATGTACATGTAAATGGTTGTAGTGAGACAATGTATCTTGTGGAATTTATTTGTGAATGGAAAAGCATTGAAATACTTCCTTATGAGTATTTTAAATTGCAGTCTGTTTGTGAAGGTTAGTTGTGATTGCTGAATAAATTATTGTTGAGTAGCCAGATCCGGATATGGGAGGATCTGATGGCCCGGAATTGGGGTCGTGACAGACCCCATATCTAATGGTGATGGAGGGGCTCCATCCAATGGTTTTTGAAAAAACTAGGGCGAGGGCCTCATCGGATGGCAACAACTTCATCCCGAAGAACATGGAAGAACATGAGAAGTGTTTTCTCATGTTCATTGATTCCTCGCACACCAACACTCAATCCAAGATGCTGAGATGCTTCGATGTTCACTACATCTGATCTACAATGACTGAAGCCTTCTAGAAGGTCCATGACCCATCACTAGGGTCTTGGCAGCTCGATGTAGCTCAATCTTTAGAGGACTAAGTTGCTGGGAATAATAGACCTTAGTTGAGGCATTCTCTTCCAAATACCAACAAGGATAGCACGGAGAAGAGCATGAGAAGATATTTGGGATTTTATTGGGTGAGATAGGCGGTGGTGGATGTGTGACGATGATGCTCAGGTAAGGGTGGACTATCATGCATCGAATCACTGATCTGGAGGGGATCAAGTTGACTCAGGAGGTAAAGGAGATGAAGAAGTGGTTGGGGGAGCTAATGGGGTGGTCAACGGAGTCAGACCAAGCCAGAACGATGGACAATGGCTGGAGCTTCTAAAGCTGCAACAAATAATAAATCTAGGATCTATGCTACTGCAATAAGTAAAATGCAAAATAAAATATAGAATTGAAATGCGGGATTTAAATGCGATAATAAAAACCTAATATATCAGTTTAGACCTACCCTAAATTAGGAAGTAGAGGACATCATCAGAGCAAGTTCCAACAATGGGGATTGGTTCATCTGTTGGACATGCGAGCCCACAACGAGCCATTATGCAATAAATGTTATTACAAATCATTCCCTGATTTGAAATGAAGAATAACTAATTTGCATAATGGGTCCCTTAGTACAATTAGGGTTATGTACCATGGCCATCTTAATGATTATACAACTGTTGATTCTAATGTTGAATAATAGAGGCATTGTTTAACTCAAAAATCGGTGATCTTAAGTTCCACACAAGGCGGGAACTCAGTCGCTGAATCGACCACGCGAAATTCGGATTAAAACAACAATTAACCCACGACAAATATATCAAGCAATGAAAGTAAATGTACGGAGCTAAAATTTATTATAACTCTACAACAAGATGTGTATAGGTGCAAGTATTGTAGAGGTCGAACACAGGGAGCAAACAGGTAGAACGGGGTACTAAGGCACCAAAAATGTGTGTGTATGTGATCAAGAGTCTATTAGGCTATTTTTTTGTGGGTTTTTAATTTTATATGTTTTATTTAATTTTTTAAATTTTATATTTTTGTATTTTGATTTTTAATTTACTGATTTTATATTTTCTTTTTATATTTTATATTTTGTTATTTTCTTTTTCAATATTGGAAAATAAAGACAATGTAATAAAAGGGAGAAAGAGCTATTTATAAAAATAGATAAAAATGTTCAAAAATTAGCAAATAAAGTCTTTTTGGTCTTTTTATATTTTTCTACTGTTTTTGTGATTTTTAGGTATTTTTTTAGAATGTTTTTGGTATTTTTAATTAGCAAAATAAAGCAAAACAGTGAAAATTATGCAAGGCTGAAACTAAAATGGAGAAATAAAATAGCAAACAGTAACAAAAGTTCTCCAAATTAATTTTAAATAATAGATAACAAAATAAGGAAAATTTAGACACCAAGATTATATTTTTAGGGTTTTTGTAGAATTTTTAATATTTTTCGAAAGGTTTTTAGATTTTTGTGATTTTTTGGAGTTTTATTTTGTATTTTTTAATGATTTTTGGTCTGGAGCTAAAACACACTAAAGGGAACAAAATATATTTTTTTAGGATTTTTCTGAGGGGTTTTTATATTTTTTAGGGATTTTCTAAGCTAGACAGTGCATAAAATGGCTATTTTTTATTTTTAATAAATATAAAAATGCAATAATTATGGAAAATAAAAATATGGTGATAAACTACACTACAGCAGGAACTTAATACGATTTTTGGAGATTTTTTTGGGGTTTTATAGATGCATGCATAAAATACAAGAAGCAAAAGGAAAAATCATGTTCGCAGGGGCATTTTTGAAATATTCAGAAAGTTCGAGGGCTGGCGTGTAAATTTTCAGAGAATATATATAAGAAATAAAAACTTGCTGGACTAATTATAATAACAAAAATGCCCGAGGGCTCGACTGCAAAAGCCCCAAGCCCACGTGCGTAGCACGCATGCCTAAAAAGGGTTGTTCTGTGATTAACACAAACCCTAGGGGTATAACAGCAAAAACACCACAATTTTATACTTCAACAGAATGTTTGTAGGCTAAATGAAGATATGCCAAAGCTCTGGGGGTCTCCACGCAAAATGCCCACATACCACGTGCAGAGGCACATGGTCTGACGTGGCTGGGGACCTGGAGGCAATTCTATAAAGTTTTGGGGCCTTTCGATAAATATTACAGAAATATTCTAACAGCCAGCAAAAGTTTATAACCTAATAAGCAATTAACAAAAATCGCTGGCTGTGAATCGCAAAATACCCAGACTAATATGCAGCACGGACGGCGGATGGGCTGCCACTAATGCCACGTGTCGCGCCGCAGGCGCGCGATACCCCTTGGGCTGTGCGGCCTCGATTAGATCTGAGATGGGCGATCGGACGGCCAGGAGCTTGATCTGATCGTGCGGCTGCTGCTCGCCTGGACGTGCGCCCTTGATCGGATGACTAAGAGGCCATATGGAAGAACACGCGAGGAACTGCGGCCAGGGGGGCTTCGAACGGCAAATCCTCGCGCGCCTGACTGTCTGCTGAGGTTCCCGGCGGTGCAAAATCGTCCAGGGGAAGTCGTCTACTCACTGGGGGGGCGAAATGGCGTGATATGCGTTGAAATGTTGCCGCGATGTCGGGTCCGGCCTGCAGCTCCAGGGGCCGGGTTGTCTTCCCAAAAACTGACCCCTCGCGGGGTCCTGAGCGCCTGGGACCTGCAAGAAGAGCACGAGGATGAACAGTAGGTAGTCCCAGGGCTCCAAGGTGCGGTGAAAGCGTGACTGGTGCGGAAGAAGGTTCGTCGGAGCAAGGCTCCGACGAACTTCGAATGGTCTGATCGAAGCGAATGAGGGCGTCTAAATAAAGAAATAGAGATATAGATCAAATGTGGGAATTTAACCGCGATTAAAAAGCAACAAAACAACCTCAAGTTGGTCCGAAAACCAACGAGATGAAACCTCACGCCGGAGGCCAGCGAAGGTGGTGGAACACGCCGATGACTGCCTGAATCACACCTCGACGGGGTCTGGAATCATCCCGCTGTCACCGGGGACCCGCAGCGACAGCCCGGAGGTCTTGAGGTCGGCCAAGAGCGGTTCAAAGGAAGAAGGAAAGTGAGGGGGGGCTGTTTTGAATGTGGTTGTCGAGGCCCAAAGATCGAAGTGAAAGAGGCGCGTCAGAGGTCCAACGCCCAAGAGGAGATATGGGCGAGCATCCTCGATGCACGATGAAGAAAAGTCAAGAAGACATTGGAGTGAAATGAGGAGCGTACGAGCCTCGAAAAAACTGAGAAAATGGGTCAAAATACACTCTGACACGCAGCAGGGAGAGGACAGGAGAGTTGACCAGCGGGTCAACTTTCCTAGTCACCTGGTTGGTCCACGTGGACCAACCAGGAAAATCCCTGGAAAAATACATTCTAAAATCTATAAAAAAATAGATAACGATTTTGTTGATTTTTAATTACAAAATGAAAAATGTTTATTTTTTTATAAATTATTTTATTATGATTTTTATTTATTTTTATGAAATGTATAATTACAATTTTACATTTATAACCCTATATAGGTATAATACCTATGTGTTTAAGTATTTAATTTTTATTTTGTGTATTTTAATTTCATTATTTTTATTTGTTATTTTCTAAAATTATAAGATACTTTTATGTACACAAATATATTTTTATTTTTTTTTCTGATATAATTTGTATAATTAATAAAATAGAAGAGTGTTTTGTATAGGTATAGGTATAGGCAGTATACCTATGTATTCTTTATACAAGTATTTTTATTTTGATTTTTATTTACATTTTTATTCTGATTTTAATACACGTAATTATTATAAATAATATTTACATAATTATAAAAATATAAAAATATAAAAATAATAAATAAATAATAAATTGAATATTTTAATCAGTACAAGTATACAATAGGGGTCCAAAACTCAACTTTCAAACCGTAGCTCTGCCAAATACGAAACCACCACCATTAAATAGCTTATTTTATTCTATATACAATTAAAGGTGAATTTGATGCATTTGGAGTTTTCATTTGTGAGATACGGGTCTGGGAAGTTGGGATTCTGGATTTTTATTCAGACCGTAACTTTTTATCTGTACATTATTTTTCTGTGAAATCAGTTTTGTATTTTTCTTTATAAAATTATCTACAAATTTTATGTACAAAGTTTCTTTATTTGATGTATAAAAAGTGGAACCAAAAATAGGTCCCAAAATGAATAAAGAATGAGTAAAATAAAAGGAATTTTATTGGTATTTTTGGCCCTTATCTCCCCCTACTTTATTCCTTGTCGACCTATTCATCAAGATGCCTAGGTCTCGGGGTTTCGGGTCATAAAATATTTACAATATTTTATTCTTTTTCTTTTCTTTTCTTTATTCTATAATTTTGGCTTTTAAAAACCGCATTTTATACAATATTTACACACAAATGCATGAATGCTAAAATGCCTAAATAAAGCCTATTTGCACGTATTTACTAGGGTTTTTAAGGCCAAAATGATAGAATAAAGATGATGAAACGTGGATTCATCATCCCCCTATACTTGCCTTTGCTAGTCCCTAGCAAACACTTATGCAATAAGTGCAGAAAAAGAAAAAACAAAGAAAAGAAAAAGAAGAAAGATGGATGAAGTTTAATGATCAAACTTGTCCTCTCAAAATCAAAGTTTGGAGCTTAAGTCGGACCTTTGGAATTTTAGTGCGGGCGAAACCTTAATGAGAACCGAATTTGAAATCCAATAATCCCTGAGAATCCCAAAACTCTGTCCAAGTCTCCTCAATAGCCAGGTCAGAAATACTTCAACTCATACGCAAACTCTTACGACTATGAATCTGACTTGTACAGTGTAAGTGATGGTGGCTCTCCCCAACTAGAATGACAAAGAAACTGACTTCTCCAGTACGACAACCCAATGATTCCCCAATCCAATGACTCCATCCTCGAGGAGCGGGGTATTCCCTTCTAAGTTCAAGTGGCAACCAGCTCAAGAGGAGGGGGTGAAGAGAAGAATGGACGGTAGTCAGTGTAGCTACCTATCCTGGGATGCAAGACCAGTGTAGTCAAGTCATCCTGCTGCAGGCTCACATATTTGACTTTGGAACTCAAGCTTGCTTATTGACTTTGTACATACTTGCAGGCTTTTTATTTTTGTACATGCCTGAACTTTTTTTTTGAAATACTATATACAACAGCATTTACATAAGGAGTTTTTCCTCTTGAGCCAGTAGACTATCCCTCTTTTGAAGCTTTATCGCAACCCACAGCCTCCTGTCTTTAGACTTCCTAATCACTGGACGGGTTGGGGTGCACTTCCCTCCCTAGAGGAGGACAAATGTTTCCACTTGTGTGCATCTCATACCGGCAAATCCAATCCCCTCACCACTCCAACTGAGTTGAGCCATGTGAAAGGTGCAGGTGTCCAAGTTAGGTCATTATCAACAAGAATCATGTGTGTGCTCCGAAATACTGTACTTAGGCAGTCAAGAATCCATTGAACCAAGTCTCGTGATCCTCAAAGAATTAAGTCAACTAGACCTGAAGTACCTCAAACCCAATTCCTATAAGGTTCCTGTTATTAGGTAGATTTCAAGGTCCAATCAAGCTCCAATCTCCGGATTTTACTTAGACTTGTTCAACTATCAAACTCAATCCGAAAAATGCGAATGCCATGCAAATGCCATGCAGAAAATATTTTTGTGATGCAATTTTCAAGGATTTTGAACTTTTTATGGATTTTTGAAAAGATGATGATGATGCATATGCATTTTTTTGACTTTTTCAAAAAGATTTTTCAAATGTTTTTGGATTTTAATTTTGCAAATGTTTTTGGGCTTTTTGAAAACAAAAAGATTTTGGCTGAAAAATAGGTTAAAATATGTACACGGGAGTGCTTCTTATATATACAAGAAGTGGATTTTAAGGATTTACAAGGGTAAGTGATCAATTTTATAAGTACATGTATATAGTGGATTTTGGTGTGATGTAAATATTCCTCAAACTTATTTGACACAAGCTTTTCACACAATTTTTGAAAACAATAGTCCAAAATAATTTTTACAAACATTTTTGCAAACATGTACACACATTTGAAAATCATTTTGCAAAGGTTTTTCAAACAGTATATATAGATTTATCACAATATTTTTGCAACCATTTTTCAAACCATTTGCAAATCATTTTTCAAACATTTTTATTTCACATAAAGAAAGTAAATTTTACAAACCACACATTTTTACACAGGTTGAAAACATGTAACAAAATATTTTCAAAATAGTTTTCAATAGATGTTCACAAGGATTTTCAAACTATTTTTCAAACATTTTGCAAAAAACATTTTCACCTGATTTATTAATCAGTAAATACAAAAAGAATTTAAGGAATAAAACACCTTTTTATTAAAGATTTTTTAATGGATTTTAAAGAATTTTTCTAGCCATATTATTAAGAAAATACGAAAGTACGAGTTGTGGCTAAAGTATATACACAGTATATACGACCCCCTTTACTTAGCTTGAGCTATGTCCTCAGAGATCAGAGAGGAAAGAGAAGACATAACTCGTACTGAGTATAGGAAAATCTAAAGAATAAATGAATACAGAGATGAATGAACGAAAGAGAAGTTGACCGTCCCCCCTATACTTAGGATCAAATAATCCTAAGTATAGCAGACTGTGCACAAAGCAGGGAGGGTCAAGGGTGGGAATGAACAGATCGTACTCAGATTGTCTCCCCCTATACTTAGGGTAAAATATCCCTAAGTATAGACAAGAAGAGGAGACAATGGAGAGGATCAAAGAATAGAGAAACTCGGGGTGCACACCCCCCTATACTTAGGACAAAGTACGTCCTAAGTATAGAAGACTGACAAAAAGGGGCGGCACCTTTTCGGTAGATGAAGAAGATAGAAGAGGAAAAGAAGAAAAGAAGAAAAGAAGAAAAAGAGATTAAGATAGAAGAAGAGATTGTGAGGATGTACGCATCGCTCCCCCTATACTTAGGGTGAAAGAAGCCCTAAGTATAGGCAACGACAGGAGTGATGACACGGAACGATGAAAGAACACTCGGCTCGTCCACCCCCCTATACTTAGGACAAAGTACGTCCTAAGCTAGGCAAACACGAGAATGGGTGGACGAGCAATACGGAAGAGAGATGGAGATACACAACACGAATGTACAACATGATGGATGTACAGAGGGTCAAGAAGGTAGAAAGCGAACCTTCTTGCGGGACCGCTGAGGGATAGATCTAGTGTGGTGCAGGTCGACATCGGGGTCCTCAGATGACAGAAACCGATCAGGGTCGACAGGGTGATGGTCCTCAGTGGCCCTAGGGTGAAGAGGCACAGACGAGTGAGTGGAAGAAGTACGGCTAGGTCCGGCCTTGGGAGTCTCGCTGATATCAAAGTGGAATGTGACGAACTCATCATCATCGGAAGTAGTGTACTCGGAGTCGTCCTGCGAGGTGTCATCCAGGTCAAAATCAAAAGGCACAAAATCATCGGTGGAAGTAGTCGAGCTCTGTTCATCCTCTATAATCTCAACCGGATCATCTTTCTCATCAAAAGGCCCGAATTTCCGAAGAAAAGCAACTAAATCAAATTCGGTCTTTGGCTCATCAGTATCTATGTGAACAGGAACGGACCCATCGGTGAAAGAAGTCGAAACATGTCCGTCCTGTCTAGTCTCTACATCTGCCCTCCGCTCAATGGTATCGATCGTGTAAATCCCGCGGATGTCATCAACACAACGCCAAGTCCCAGAAGAAGGAACGTCGAGGTCCATGCTTTCCGAGGTTTCCTCAACCGGGAGGAATTCTCGGGTCTCAGTGGAATCCAATAGACAACAAAATTCTCTGATAGTATCGTTGAGGTCATGGTCCTCGAGGTCAGCCAAGATAGGTGAAGTCGCATCAGGTGCAGGTCTCTGGTCGGCAGTGGGTGCGGTGATCGAAACTTCGCTCTCATCAGCAGGGCAAAAGCGAATCTCTCCTGATCCGTAATCAATAACGACCCTCGCGGAGGCGAGGAATGGTCATCCCAGGATGATTGGAGAATGCTCCCCTGTGGAGGTCTCCATGGGCAAGACGACAAAATCAACGGTGTAGCTCATGCCCTGAATCGAGATGACGGCGTTTTCGAGGATACCCTTCGGCCTCTTTATTGATCCATCAGCAAACTGTACGATCATCCTGGTCTTCTTGAGAGGCCCTAAGTGAAGAGACTGTACCAACGAGAAGGGTATGATGCTGATCGAAGCACCGCCGTCTAGGAGAGTGTGATCACATGTGTGGTCAGAGATGGTGCAACTAATGAAAGGTGTGGCGGTGTTCCTTTTCCTAGGAATGGGACGATGTGAGATGGCATGGGCAGTGGCCATGGTCAAGATATGATGCTCAGATCTGCTCCTTCTCTTTCTCTTCTTGGGAAGAGGAGCAGATAAATCGGTCATGGCCTGCTGAAGTGGGGCACGGATAATCTCATGTATGTTGGCCACCACTTCGGGTTCAGTCAGCATATTTTTGAATTTTTGGACCTCCTCCATACAAGGGAGGAAGTCGGAATCATCATATACACGAGGCATGCCAAGAGCAGTCTGTACATCGGCATCCTCGGGGTTAAAGGTGGGACGGGGTGTGAATGAATGTGTGGTCAAAGGGTCTGGCAAGTGGGCACTCTCCTCGCAGTCCGACTCAACCAAAGGTCTCCTGAACTCTTTTTGGTTTTTTAATTTTTTCTCATTTTTTTGTATTTTGGGCGATTGCAAGCTCTCATGATAATCCTCAAATGATTCCATATCCTCAAAGACTGGAGCGGCATTTTGGTTCTTATTTAAACTAGTAAGGTCGGCAATCCTCGAATTCATATGCTCCATCATCTGATTCAAAGTCTCAAGTGTTGATATCATGAAAGGTGACTCCAAAATCTCAGGATCGGGTGAGTCGAATGTGGGCGGTGGGTGTGGACAAAAATCACATTCCGGATCAAGATACTCACGGAAGAGCGGGTTGTCGAAATGTGTAGGCAATGGTGGTGGAAATGACTGGTGAAGGTCAAAGTCTGGATCCTGAAATAGTGGGTTGGTCGGATATGTACAAAAATCAGGAGAAAAGTCCTCATGGAAAAAATGAGGTGGAACGGCTGGAGCGAACGAGGGATCCGCAAAGTCCGGATAGAAAATGCTCCAGGGGTCCATCTCGAAAACAAAAGGAAAAGATCGGGAGAGCACGATGGTCAAGGCAAGAGAGTAGAGAAGAAGGCGCAAATGCGCAGGGATGATCTAGGACACACAAAAATCAATCACAAGCAAAAATGAAAACAAGTCAAACCTTCAATTCACCTACTCAACTCGGTAGAGACCGTAAAATGCGGTCTTTTAATCTTGTCTGTTTTAGAGTTAGGTGATAAGTCAAAAGAGTTGCACACACACTTAGGGGCTGAAGATGGGATTTGGGCACTAGTCCTTAGGGTGTGCGCGAACAATGTAAAACGAAGATAATGAGGGGATTACTCGCCCCAATACAAGGTTTTTCTTTTTGGTTGATCTTAGGGTCGAGTAGTGTTAGCAGTCCCAATTTTATTGGTTATCACTTTTTTTAGATTTTTAGTGAGAAATGCACGAGCCTAACGAGGAGTCAATTTCACTTAGCACCTAGGTGATCAAAATCAGAGGTAGAGGAGCGGGAAAGCAATGCGAGCGGCAAAAACGATGATGAATGCTAAAGCGTAAATGCTCACCTTGCCTCCAGCACTCTACATGCAAGGATGCTCAGCAGAATTGAAACCTATCTATATGTAAATGCAAAGCCGATGAAATCGCCCTAAGTTTCAGAAATTGCTATTATCGGGAAGAACCACAAGTTGACCACCAATCCTCAACCCTAGAGTCCGGTCTAGGCTCACCCCTCCTCTGCTCAACACATTTGAGTTTAGGAGAAAGCGCTTTGCGGGGAGAGCTCGCGGCGCGACGGATTGAAGGTGATGATCAACTGTTTAAAATTTGACTAAGTCCAAACGAGACTATAGGTACATGCAAAATATTAGGTGTTTGGCCTTAGTCTATCGCAAGCACTCCTAGAACTAGGGGCTCAATCACACAAAATAAATAAAATCGAAAAACAAAACAAAATAAAAAGAATGCGAGAAAACACGAAAAAGCCGCGAAAAGCACGGCGAGCCCCCAAGTGAACAATCACTTGGAAATTAGGCTCGCACGAATCCAAATGTCCGGGGGTACCTGTATTATTACAATAAATAGTCTCTCTCTCACAATAAATTACAAGAAATAAGGTCAATGAAATAAATGGCTCGGGAATTGTCTTCAAAAATCCTCTAAGTCCGCCTTGGTGCGAAGCGTCACCGCCTCACGTGGGTGCACGGATGCTCCTAGAAAAGAGAGCCTCCCTCGATCCGCGTACCTCGCACAAAGTCAAACACGAAGGTGATTAGATAATTCAAACAATAATTATCAAAAATGAGCCAAGATAAAATAAGCAGAAATAAAAGCCGCAAAAGTAGACAAATAATCACAACACAAGCAAAAAAGTGATCTACGCGCTGTTGCTCCCCGGCAACGGCGCCATTTGTTTAACCCAAAAATCGGTGATCTTAAGTTCCACACAAGGCGGGAACTCAGTCGCTGAATCGACCACGCGAAATTCGGATTAAAACAACAATTAACCCACGACAAATACATCAAGCAATGAAAGTAAATGTACGGAGTTAAAATTTATTATAACTCTACAACAAGATGTGTATAGGTGCAAGTATTGTAGAGGTCTAACACAGGGAGCAAACAGGTAGAACGGGGTACTAAGGCACCAAAAATGTGTGTGTATGTGATCAAGAGTCTATTAGGCTATTTTTTTGTGGGTTTTTAATTTTATATTTTTTATTAATTTTTTTAATTTTATATTTTTGTATTTTTATTTTTAATTTACTGATTTTATATTTTCTTTTTATATTTTATATTTTTTTATTTTCTTTTTCAATATTGGAAAATAAAGACAATGTAATAAAAGGGAGAAAGAGCTATTTATAAAAATAGATAAAAATGTTAAAAAATTAGCAAATAAAGTCTTTTTGGTCTTTTTATATTTTTCTACTGTTTTTGTGATTTTTAGGTATTTTTTAGAATGTTTTTGATATTTTTAATTAGCAAAATAAAGCAAAACAGTGAATAAAATGCAAGGCTGAAACTAAAATGGAGAAATAAAATAGCAAACAGTAACAAAAGTTCTCCAAATTAATTTTCAATAATAGATAACAAAATAAGGAAAATTTAGACACTAAGATTATATTTTTAGGATTTTTGTAGAATTTTTAATATTTTTCTAAATGTTTTTAGAGTTTTGTGATTTTTTGGAGTTTTATTTTTTATTTTTTAATGATTTTTGGTCTGGAGCTAAAACACACTAAAGGGAACAAAATATATTTTTTTGGGATTTTTCTGAGGAGTTTTTATATTTTTTAGGGATTTTCTAAGCTAGACAGTGCATAAAATGGCTATTTTTTATTTTTAATAAATATAAAAATGCAATAATTATGGAAAATAAAAATATGGTGATAAACTACACTACAGCAGGAACTTAATACGATTTTTGGAGATTTTTTTGGGGTTTTATAGATGCATGCATAAAATACAAGAAGCAAAAGGAAAAATCATGTTCGTAGGGGCATTTTTGAAATATTCAGAAAGTTCGAGGGCTGGCGTGTAGATTTTCAGAGAATATATATAAGAAATAAAAACTTGCTGGACTAATTATAATAACAAAAATGCCCGAGGGCTCGGCTGCAAAAGCCCCAAGCCCACGTGCGTAGCACGCGTGCCTAAAAAGGGCTATTCTGTGATTAACACAAACCCCAGGGGTATAACAGCAAAAACACCACAATTTTATACTTCAACAGAATGTTTGTAGGCTAAATGAAGATATGCCAAAGCTCTGGGGGTCTCCACGCAAAATGCCCACATACCACGTGTAGAGGCACGTGGTCTGACGTGGCTAGGGACCTGGAGGCAATTCTATAAAGTTTTGGGGCCTTTCGATAAATATTACAGAAATATTCTAACAGCCAGCAAAAGTTTATAAACTAATAAGCAATTAACAAAAATCGCTCGGTGTGAATCGCAAAATACCCAGACTAATATGCACCACGGACGGCGGATGGGCTGCCACTAATGCCACGTGTTGCGCCGTAGGCGCGCGATACCCCTTGGGTTGTGCGGCCCCGATTAGATCTGAGATGGGCAATCGGACGTCCAGGAGCTTGATCTGATCGTGCGGCTACTGCTCGCCTGGACGTGCGCCCTTGATCGGACGGCTAAGAGGCCATCTGGAAGAACACGCGAGGAACCGCGGCCAGGGGGGCTTCGAACGGCAAATCCTCGCGCACCTGACTGTCTGCTGAGGTTCCCGACGGTGCAAAATCGTCCAGGGGAAGTCGTCTACTCACTGGGGGCGGCGAAATGGCGTGATATGCATTGAAATCCGGCCTGCAGCTCCAGGGGCCGGGTTGTCTTCCCAAAAACCGACCCCTCGCAGGGTCCTGAGCGCCTGGGACCTGCAAGAAGAGCACGAGGATGAACAGTAGGTAGTCCCAGGGCGCCAAGGTGCGGTGAAAGCGTGACGGGTGCGGAAGAAGGTTCGCCGGAGCAAGGCTCCGGCGAACTTCGAATGGTCTGATCGAAACGAATGAGGGCGTCTAAATAAAGAAATAGAGATATAGATCAAATGTGGGAATTTAACCGCGATTAAAAAGCAACAAAACAACCTCAAGTTGGTCCGAAAACCAACGAGATGAAACCTCACGCCGGAGGCCAGCAAAGGTGGTGGAACATGCCGATGACTGCCTGAATCACACCTCGACGGGGTCTGGAATCATCCCGCTGTCACCGGGGACCCGCAGCGACAACCCGGAGGTCTTGAGGTCGGCCAAGAGCGGTTCAAAGGAAGAAGGAAAGTGAGGGGGGGCTGTTTTGAATGTGGTTGTCGAGGCCCAAAGATCGAAGTGAAAGAGGCGCGTCAGAGGTCCAACGCCCAAGAGGAGATATGGGCGAGCATCCTCGATGCACGATGAAGAAAAGTCAAGAAGACATTGGAGTGAAACGAGGAGCGTACGAGCCTCGAAAAAACCGAGAAAATGGGTCAAAATACACTCTGACACGCAGCAGGGAGAGGACAGGAGAGTTGACCAGCGGGTCAACTTTCCTAGTCACCTGGTTGGTCCACGTGGACCAACAAGGAAAATCCCTGGAAAAATACATTCTAAAATCTATAAAAAAATAGATAATGATTTTGTTGATTTTTAATTACAAAATGAAAAATGTTTATTTTTTTATAAATTATTTTATTATGATTTTTATTTATTTTTATGAAATGTATAATTACAATTTTACATTTATAACCCTATATAGGTATAATACCTATGTGTTTAAGTATTTAATTTTTATTTTGTGTATTTTAATTTCATTATTTTTATTTATTATTTTCTAAAATTTTAAGATACTTTTATGTACACAAATATATTTTTATTTTATTTTTCTGATATAATTTGTATAATTAATAAAATAGAAGAGTGTTTTGTATAGGTATAGGTATAGGCAGTATACCTATGTATTCTTTATACAAGTATTTTTATTTTGATTTTTATTTACATTTTTATTCTGATTTTAATACACGTAATTATTATAAATAATATTTACATAATTATAAAAATATAAAAATATAAAAATAATAAATAAATAATAAATTGAATATTTTAATCAGTACAAGTATACAATAGGGGTCCAAAACTCAACTTTCAAACCGTAGCTCTGCCAAATACGAAACCACCACCATTAAATAGCTTATTTTATTCTATATACAATTAAAGGTGAGTTTGATGCATTTGGAGTTTGCATTTGTGAGATACGGGTCTGGGAAGTTGGGATTCTGGATTTTTATTCAGACCATAACTTTTTATCTGTACATTATTTTCCTGTGAAATCAGTTTTGTATTTTTCTTTATAAATTTATCTACAACTTTCATGTACAAAGTTTCTTTATTTGATGTATAAAAAGTGGAACCAAAAATAGGTCCCAAAATGAATAAAGAATGAGTAAAATAAAAGGAATTTTATTGGTATTTTTGGCCCTTATCTCCCCTACTTTATTCCTTGTCGACCTATTCATCAAGATGCCTAGGTCTCGGGGTTTCGGGTCATAAAATATTTACAATATTTTATTCTTTTTCTTTTCTTTTCTTTATTCTATAATTTTGGCTTTTAAAAACCGCATTTTATACAATATTTACACACAAATGCATGAATGCTAAACTGCCTAAATAAAGCCTATTTACACGTATTTACTAGGGTTTTTAAGGCCAAAATGATAAAATAAAGATGATGAAACGTGGATTCATCAGGCATGTTCTTGGATGATATCTAAAGAGTTAGATTGAGGAGTCATCAAGCACCGTCAAGTGATCGTTAAGAGTGTATCTCCAGTCTAAGAAGGAGATGGCAATCTTTTCTCCAAAGGCTGATATCTTATAGACCTCTAGATGAAGGTCATCTACAAAAGAATAGAGATTCAGAGACGTTAGATAAGTTAGATTAAAGAGTTGACTTAACTAGATCGAGATAACCAAGAATAATGTTGTATACTGTCACGATATAGGCACACATCCTATGAACAGAGACATATGTGTTACTCTATGTTTGAGTATGTACATTTGGCATATCGATAGGTTGATGATCTAATCAAGGTCTATACACCGACGAGCTAGTGTGCATACAAGGGCATATGAGTAATACGATATCTCAAAGGGATCATACAGGTTCATTACTGAACCGAAAGACATGAGCTCACTCATGAGATATTGGGAATTAAATTCCGTGCACAATCGTCTTGCTATGGAAACTTCACTGAATTTGTAGGTTTGATAAATGCTTTTCGAAATTGTATGATCAACACCTAGGTATGATATATTCTTTTGGAAAGTATGTGATTGATACCAACTCCCAATGATCAAATAAGAAACTTAATGATAAAATCATAAAGAAGACAATCTAAATAAGATCTAAAACTTCGGATTTATTGTAGGTCTTCCGATATACAAGACGTACATGTATTAGGAATACCTGAGGGTGATGTGATCAATAAATGATTGTATAACCTTGACGCTTCCATTCTGAGGTAGTGATGAAACAAGTTTCGATTTTAGTGACTCCTCTCATAGAGAAGCAATCTAATCTTAGTCCAAATGTTGGACATTGATCTGAATATGATTCAGATGCAATGAGAAGATTAGATTGATGGCTTTGATTTAATCAAACATCAATGAGAGGTTCTCGAGATATGTATTTGAGACATGATCTTAATATCCAGGTCATTATACGTGGAACGTACAATCGCCATGTCCTTATCTCCAAGTATCCATGGAGAAAGCACATTATTCTTGCAAGAGTTTAGGAATAATTCCATTGTTGATAATATATATGAGTGAATAATTAAATGTGATTTAATTATTGTGAATAATATGATTTTGATTCATATCGTTTGGGCACATGAGAATAGACATTCAAGAAATTTAAATATGATCTAATTATCAAGGATATGAATAATGTGGATATCATTATCCATATTATTCACGGATAAGATAAATGTGATTTATAATATATTAGAGGGAGCTAATTGTGATTTGTATTCACGAATTAATAGTTGATGTGAATTGAATTCACATTGAACAATTAATTATAGATTCAATTACATTTTATTTTGGATGTATGAATATGATTCACAATTTATCAATAACATGATTGAAATTATCACTAAATAATTTGGAATTATTTTAGTGAATAATTATGCCCTAAATTTGTTGCATATGTGGAATATAATGTAAGATATGAGATCACATGAAATTGGAATGTGGAGTGCTCCTTCCTAATAGGACTTGTGGACAGCCACACTTGATTTGTCAAGTTGTGTCCGTCCACGCTATGTAAGGAAGGAAACACTCTCTCCTTCAAATTTATTCCATCTTTGTTGGTGTGATTTAAATCGAAATATATTGATTGATTTCAATATATTTATTTAATTAAAAGATAAAAAATTTGTTGTTGGTAACAAAAAACACAACAAAAATCATAGCCCTTGATTGAAAGCACAAATCAATATCAATCATTGAATTTGTGTACACAAGGATTGTGATCTATGGACATCCAAAATAGTATAAATAGAAGGGTAACTTGAAGAACCCTAAAAAACCCTTACTAATTATGTGGAATTAACATCAAATTTTTAGTTGCAGGCTGG
Source organism: Ottelia alismoides (assembly GCA_037367405.1). Lineage (NCBI taxonomy): Eukaryota > Viridiplantae > Streptophyta > Magnoliopsida > Alismatales > Hydrocharitaceae > Ottelia > Ottelia alismoides. The sequence continues at coordinate 557,582 of JAZKJV010004210.1, read as the reverse complement.
AAATTTCAGATTAATCAAAAACCACTTAATTAATGTGTTAATTAAGGCAAGCAGTCAATTTAATTTTTTGAATTGGGAAGTCCAAGGTCAAACTCAAGGAGGCAACTGTCTCCTTAGGTCGATTTATAGGCGATCTAGAGGTTAGGTTTACAAGGAAGCATTTTTTTATATTTTTTATGCAAATAATAATTGACATGTAATTCTAGCAAAATTCAGGGGCTAAACTGCAAATTTCGATCAAATCTACTCCAAACCCAAAGAAACTTAATCAGGCTTTGTATGAATGAAATATTAAGCTACTGCATTTTTTTGGAATTTTTGGATGTAAGATGAATATTTACAGAATCAAGGAATGCGGACAGTGAGATTTTCAATAATTAACTATAATAATTATTAAATCTACTTATTTTTAGAAGATACAATTATCCAATATATATCACTATGTGATCTATCTCAGAAAAACCCTAAACCCTAAAAATGTTGAATTTAATACCTATTAAAAATTAATTACTAAAATACACAAAATGATTTTTAAGGAGCCAAACATGCATGCAAATCAATTCTTTTGGGGCACAATGTGAAATACAAATAATTCTACTATCCGTGAATTTTTGGCAATTTTTCGAGCAATGGTTAATTATCTATGAATTTCTGAGTGTCGAATGGGCAAAATATACAAATTTCCGCTAGAATAATACTTATTAATTTACCACAAATAATAAAAATATCAAGCATATGGCAACATGTAGAGAATTAGTTGAACAATTGCAGACCTAATTTTAATAAATAAAATATTGTCAAATCAAGGTCTAGAATCCATAAAGATAAGAGGGGTATAATGCAAATTACAGAATAAAATGATAAAAAATGGTGCACATGGATATGAATGTGAACTAGGGCATATGTACTAGGGCATATGTACAACACGTGCATGCTTGAATGACTGGGCCCTTCTGGTATTTTACGAAGATGAAGGGTACAGGTGCAATATTACCCTATCACGTGCCTCTTGGAAATGGGGGTGGTTTTGATATTTTTTGGATCTCCGAGTGTCTCCCTGTAAATGTTACCCTACTTACATGCCTCACATGTGAGAAGAGCTCTAGGGCAGTGGGTCCAGGATGGCCGAGCGGGCTATGACGAGGGCGGGCAGTGGGTCCAGGATGGTCAATAGCTGGCACTGGATGGTGAGGGCGAAGACGTGTAAGGGCGTAGGAAATGAGGTGACGCGGGGCACTATGAAGATGAGTGTGGCAGCTGAAGCCGAGGCGACGATGGCGTCGGTCGACATACGACCGAGGAGGCGGAGGAACGATGGCTACTCTGTGGTCGAAGCGGAGGCACGAAGTGGCTGCTGGGGATGCATCAATGGCTAACGACGATGGAGAGGCGGGCTGCGCTAGAGCGGAGGATTTCCACCTGCAATGTTAGAGCAAGAGACGAGGGGGGAGGGTCGCCTGTGGAGGAAGGCAGAGCCTTGGATGTCCTGCGACAGAGAAGCTCGTGAGGGGGGGCGGGTCGGCGTGAAGGCAATAGGGCTGTCAATTGGGGTGTTGCTGTTCGTAGGTTCGGGGAGTAGTGAAATCGAGAAAGAAGCATGAAATATGGGAATTGGTAAGAAACATGGGAACAAAGAGAGAGGGAAGAAGGAGAAGGAGAAGAGGAAGCAGAAGAACAAACTTTACCTGATCAGATCGCCGGGGATTGAAGGATGTTACTCCAGTTATCACCTCCACTCGAGTTAGCGGGATCTCGAAGAAGCGTGAGCTGTAGGGGGTGGTTTACGGCTACAAGGCCATAGAATGAACCTTGGGTCTCACCTTTAGTATAATTTTTGGAGTGGTCGGCGTCGCCTACCCGTGCCTTCTTCTTGTTGTCTCCAAGTTTCGAAGCCGAAAGATGGGCCTTCTCCTCTCGTTGGCGGATGAGGATATGAGTTGCCTGATGGTGGTTTAAATAGGGGGTAGAGAGGAGATTAGAGTGATTGGTCAAGGGGATAACAGTGAGAACGACCGGAGGTTACGGGGGATAGGATAAGGGTAGTGGTCGGTAGAATGTTGGATAGTTGATGATAAGGGATAAGGTGGTCAATAGTGAGGTGTGGCTATTGGAGGAGCCGGTTAGGCAGAGAAGAAGAGGTATGGGGGGAACTGCCGGAGGTTGGGGAAGTATGTGCGGCGCACATGCGTCAGGGAAGAGGAGAGAGAGGGACTAATTGAGGGGGCTATCACGTGTTGTGCACGTTCGGAGTGAAGGGGTTAAGAGAGAGAAAGGTGTGGCGGCACGTGACTGCCCAGGAGGCGCCACGTGTCGTAAAATTTAAATAATATTTAAAATAAAAAATAAATAGAAGGATACATCAGATCAAAACAATTTTTCACAAAAGTTGTTCGTCTCGGTGAGATCTACAACTTTATTGAAGGGACCAAGAGCAAAAGAGGTCATATGTGCAAAATGATGATTTTATTGGTACTCTCTGTACATGAAATACCTTGATTTTTAGAAAAAAGTACGATAAAATAATGGACAGATATTTACATATTACTTTATTTTTTTGAATTTTTAATAAATATGAAAATAGGGAAAATAATATAAAATAGAAAACATAGGATATTTGGATTTTTTTACATTTTAATAAAACTTTCATCAAAGAATATAAATGAAAAAGAAATAAAAAAGGGTTAAGTATGTTAAAAACCGCTAAAAGACACATTGCAAAAAGAGTCCCAAAACCCAACTTTCACATATGAGCTCCGATTTTTATGATCTTGATTTCGTTTTGAAGGTATTTGAATGTATATTATTTTAAAGGTGAGTAGACCGAAATCAGAGTCTGTATGAGGAAGATATGCACATTTTAGTATGTCTATTCAGTAATTAGGGTTTTGTCTCACATGTCGATTATTTGAGTTAACAAAATTTTTGCATTTTTCTGTAATCTTCCTGGTAATATGTATGCAACTGAGGTGGTTTGAGGTCAATCGATATCATGATGATTTTATTAATAATCATGAATTTAGGTGAAGATGTGAAGATGATTATGAATGCAATTATGTGTGCTAAAATGCATATATTAATTCTAAGTGCATGAATGGTAAAAATGCAGAATAAACGATGAAATTCAGCTAATTACTCGTGAACGAAGATCTATTTTCAACTTTTAGTGTGATGAATCACAGATTCACAACCCCCTATGCTTAAACCTTACTCGTCCCCGAGCAACTAAAATGAAATGCAAAAGTGAAATGATTTTGGGTTCCATACCAAGGTCATGAACAAAAGGTGAAAATAGAGCTTGACCCGACCATTAGAATAATAGTGTGGCGGAACTCCTTTGAGAATCAGGGTTTTAAAATCAACAACCCTCAAGTTCTACATATTATAGTAACGGTTTCGACTAAAAAGTCATCTTAGATTAATCCTTCTCCCAAAGCATACCCCATAAACATTGAACAACTGTTTCATATGTGTAAAAGTTTTTAGCTCCTCCCACTAAGAATGTCAGACTATCATACAAACCTCTCCTTTAATGTTCATCCTCGTGGAGTCAGGTATTTCCTTCTAAGGTCTGTCCTGATGTGTTCGCAATTGAAAAGAGGGAGAAATTAGAAGAAGGAAAAGAAACTGGAGGGTGACCAGTATAGTCACCTCTCCTTGTGAAGCTGACCCATTTGGCCAAGTCTCCACAAAGATAAGCAGGTTATCTTGAAGCTTGGACTTTTTTGTCAAATATTTATTTAGTAGTTGGCTTCTTTTTGTTTGAATTTTTGGTAGATCTGTGTGGATCTTGTTGTGCCCCTACAGATATGGAATATTTTTTTCCGTACATGTTTTAGGGTCTTAGAAAAAATGTTCCCAGCCATCCATCCCTCATCCGAACTTTTTTCAACCTGTACTTCGGTCTTTAGACGTCCACACTACCAGAAAAGAGATGTACATAGTTTTCCAACACCCCGTCTGAGTTGAGCTAAGTTCGTAGTGTGAGAGTATATATTAATTTCCTATTCAAAAGTTATACTCATAATTAGGAGACCAGGTCATACACTAAGAGTCAAAGTCTGCACATTGTCATGTGGAACTCGAAGAATTGTGTCAATGACCTGAAGCTTCTAAAATCCTCTTTCTCGATGAAGTTCTTCTGAAAATTATGTAGATTAAGGCCATGTCAAGACCACTCTCCACTTCTATTCATAACTCAGTTCAGAGCCCAACAACTTTCCACTTTGTATATGCTAGATATGCAAACGAAATGCAGATGTATATGAGGTGCAAAATGATTTTCTTCTCATTTTTTTGCATGAATGCAAGGATGATATGCAAAAGTAAATAAGAAGTTTTTTGTTGGTTTTTTTACAATTTTACCCATCCCATAATTTTACACAATATATACAAAAATACATGAAAGTACGAGCTATGGGTAAAGTATGTATGTAATATATACATGACCCCTAGTACTTAGCATTTGCTATGTCCTCAGAGCACAAAAAGCGATGAAAAGACATAGCTCATGCTAAGCGTAGGAGAGTGAAAAATAAAAAGGAGTATAGAAGTCGACCGCCCACCTATACTTAGGCTCTAGTCAGCCTAAGTATTGAATAAGATCAAAAAGTGGAGCGGTCGAGGTCAAGAGGAGAAATTCGTGAATATATATAGGGTGGGCATTGGCCCCACATACTTAGTCCTCGATTAGCCTAAGTGTAGGACAAAAGTGAGTATGAGGACTGGTGAGATGTGGAGAATATACAGAGTGAGTGGAAAATAGTATGATGAGTAAATATAGATGGCATCGGTCCCTCCCTATATTTAGGCCTTGGCCTATGTACAGGAAGAAGATGTACAAGGGAATCGATGGGGGCAGGAGGGAGGGTGGCCAATGATCAAGGAGGTTTATGGCTGACCTTTTTCAAAGCATGTGGTGGAATGGAATATTGATAGAAAGAAGATGAATCAGAAGATTTCCAGCCATCATCGAAGTTCTTATTCGAATAATAATACTTAAAGGTCACGTCCCTCCAACTATTTCTATTCTTAAGCTGCTTTCTCAGAGTTCGCTCAGTTTTAGGGTCAATCAATTTGTCCTTGGATGAATACTCTAATGAATAAGTATCGGTCTGGTCATAACAAATTGTTCTGGTGTATCAAATAGGACCAGTAGGGTCGACCCTAGAAGAATAATAGTGAGTGGCAGGGAAAGTCCAATGTGGGTCGACGTATGACTGCTTGTTCAGATCAGGCTCTAGATCCGTCGAACTGAGCTCACTCATAATGATCACCTTCGGTTTTCTGGATCTTGAAGTATAGAGAGAGAGAGAGGAAAGTGACATGCCTTGAGGGTTTCGGGGGAACACCTCGAGGAATCAACTCTCGACTTCTTCTCACTGGATAACTGACTAGAGGATGGAGCAACAATGTTCTTGGGAAATGTTGATTTGGTCACGACTGTCTCCCTTGATGGTCCGACGTGTGGTGTGTATGAGGTGTTGACCATGGGTTCTTTATCAGAAGATGAATAACCATTGTAATTTTTTTTCCTGGTCAGCGCATGACCCGAGTTGGTGCTGGTGCTCTCAGTTGGCTTTGCGTGTGTGGACTCGTAGTAATGATCAAGGATATCCGAAATAACTATTTCTGGATATGCTGAACCAGATGTATCTTGATTGAATAAATTCACCTTTGTAGCCTTGATGGTCGTCTCATTAGGTGTCTCTCCTTCATTTGTCTGTGATAAGTTGAGAGGTTTGGATGTGTGAATGTTCTTTTATGTCACGACTGCCGGTTTCTTGTTCGGTTGTCTCAAGGTCTGGTGTGTCCTCGAGAATTTGATCAATTTGGCTTAGGTTCGGAAATATGATGTCTTGAGTGTCGCAGTCAATAGTCGCGCTAGCGGAAGCTAAAAGCGACTTTCACAAATAATGGGAGAGTCTCCTAAACCACCTCGGTGTTCAATGTCAAGGACAATGAAGTCCACTCTATGTGCGACACTTGGAAAGTAATGACGACAACAAAAATTCCTCTCAGCCTTTTGTGGATCGGTCTGGAAATTGAATGATCACTCGGGTCTTTCTGAGCAGTCCGAGTTCGAGTAGATCAAACACGAACTTCAGGATGACATGTAGGGTATAATCGTTGTCAATCTGAACATTAACAATTCAGTATTCTCAATTTCTAAGGTTACCTTGGTCAACCGTTTGACTTTATGAGTCTTGCTTGTCTAGGTCAGCACCATTGAACTGGCCATAATAATTAAATGATATTAAGTTCGAGATCTTTTCGTTCTCATCTTCTTAGGTGATAATTGACTCTTCACAAATCTGTGAAGATCTGGTACATACTCTATGGACTTGATTAATGGAAGCTCTCATATCAGACTTTTACAAAATGCTTCTATATTGACGTTGTCCGATTTGTTTGACTTTTTTGGTTTTTTAATTTTTTGGAATTTTCAATAGAGTCAGTAGGGTGGTCAATGGACTGGTCCTGTGTGTGTGGTGTGTGGGAATCAGGCACCTGATGTTTTTTGGGTTCGCTCTATGATATTCTCAATTCCTCTTGGTTGGTTATCGTGTCTTTTACTATTTGGATGACATTATCAAATTATTCTGTCAGAACCTCGATTATCTTATTGATTAGAGATATGTAATCCACTATCGTCTCATGATTCAGAGGTGAGTGACTATGCTCAGTATGTCGTGACGTTGGCATTTTCTCTTGAACCGAGAAGTAGGCAATCTCTGTGATCAGGGTCTGGTCATGAGTCCTATTTTCTTGACTTTGGGTGCCATCTATGTGGTCAAAGGAAAGGTGATCATACACAGGCCGTGTCATCCCAAGTAGAAGATGGTTCAAACAATGAATTATCACACGTAATCGGGAATCATGTTCCTCTATAAAAGTTGGTTACGCATGTATTCATCCTTGAATTCGCTTGCTCCATTGTGTCTACATAGTATGTGTTCAGTTTTGTGAGCAGTTCATATCTCGAAGTCTCAACAAAGGGTGGGTGGGTGGAAAGAATGATGATTGAGGAAGAACTACCTCAAAGAGTGAGTTCCTCTGAAAAGAGAGTGGATATGAAGATTGGGAATTTATCATGTGAGCACGACCCATGGAGTTTGGGTATGAATGCCAATATTCCAACATCTTCGAAGAGAATGGTAAAGATTGATTCATGAAACCATGATCTGTGAGTGTGCAAGTACACTATCACACAATTCAATATGCAAATGCAAACTCCAAAATTAACCAACTCAACACAGTGAAGGACGCAAAGGACCGACCAATTATCTTTTCAATTTAAGGTTGGCGATAATTTCTATCTTTGAAAGATTTAACGAGCTGTTAGGTGCGTGTATTTCCCTAAAGATTTGCTAGACTCTTACGACTAGTTGCACCTACTTTCAGCAACTATGAATGTAAATACGGACGATAAAATGTCTGCTCATTACATAAGGACCGAGCCTTATGCAATGTCCTTTAAACCATCTCTCTGCTAAGGAAATCCATATCGTTTACCGGCTACCGGTATTTCCTCACTACGAAGTAGCTAATTGTTTTTTGTAGAATCAGTAGTCCATATGAAAATTTGGCTTGGCTCTATCCTAGTGTTCGTCTCTCTCTCACTTGAAAATAAATTCAAATAATGATGGGGTTGCTTTCCCACAAACAAGGGTTAATTTTAGTCAATTTTTTCTAATTCAATTAGCAGTCTTGATTTTAGAGATTAGTTGTCATTGTAATTAATCCACACAAGCAATTACATCTACCATCCAGTCCTAATTCCTTTATCTCAGGTTAAAAAACTGAGAGAGGGAATCAGGAAAGTCTATGTGATCGAGAAAGTGATTATGAATGCTTGAGTAAGGATACTTACAATGCCTCCAACTCTCTACATGCGGGATGCAATACAGAATTGAAATTTTACACTATATGAAATGCAAACGAGAAAACCTGTCCTAGACATGCAGTTCTATTAGTGAGTGTTAAACAATTTAATTTGGACTAATAGATCTGCGATCTAAGTGTGTCTCATTAAATGTGATGTGTGACCCTATAGACTATGAGCACAAGTAAAAAATTGTTCTGAGAGCCGTAAGTACTGGTCCTAATCTACGTCAAGCAAACCACACTACCACAAAGGGTCCAATGTCCAGTCCTGATACACACGGAGATTCCAAACAGAATCTGCTAGAAATGAAGCAATTATTTAAAGTTAAAATAAATGCAGAAAAATCATAGACTCTACACTCTCTCACGACTCGACTCGATCTTAATTATGAGTTCCTTCAGTCAGCTTATCATCAGAAAAGCCAGCCTCTATAGCTCCTGAGATGCTCGGCCACCTAAGCGATCGCTCCGTCGCATCAGGTCCCTCACACAAAAATAAGATGGTAGTCAGAGAGATAGACATGAAATAAATAAAGCAAACATAATAAATAAAAAAGGCAAGAAAAATAAATAAAGAAATAATTACTAGAAAAACTAGGGGTCAAACTACCTGGAGGTGGAAAATCTAAAATCTAGATTTTCTAAAAATTAACCTAAGTCATGCCTCCCCGACAATGGCACTATTTGAAGAACCCTAAAAAGTCCTCGCTAATTATGTCAATTAACGTTAAATTTTCATTGTAGGCAAGCAATTTCGGATTAATAAAAAACTACATAATTAATGTGTCAACGAAGACAAGTGGTCAATTTAATTTCTTTTAACTTGGGAAGTCCAAGGTCGAACTCAAGGAGGCAACTGTCTCCTTAGGTCGATTTATAGGCAATCTTGAGATTAAGCTTTCAAGGAAGCATTTTTTTATATTTTTTATGCAAGTAATAAATGACATGAAATTATGGCAAAGTTTACAGGATAAGCTGCAAATTTCAATCAAATCAAATCCAAACCCAATGAAACTTAACTAGGTTGTGTATGAATGAAAGATTAAGATACTGTATTTTTTTTTGGAATTTTTGGATGCAAGATAATATTTACTAAATTAATGAAAGAAGATAGTGAGATTTTCAATAATTAATGATAATAAATAATAAATCTCTTTATTTTCAGGAAATAAAATTATCTAAGATATATCACTAGGTGTCTCAGAAAAAACCTAAACCCTAAAAATATTGAATTTAATACCTATTGAAAATTAATTACTGAAATATACAAAATGATTTTTATAGAGCAAAATTGATGCAAATACAATTCTTTTTGGGAATAATGTGAAATATAATTAATTCTTCTATCCATGAATTTTTGGCAATTTTTTGAGCAATGGTTAATAATCTATGAATTTCTGAGTCTAAAGGGAAAAATATGCAAATTTCTACACGAATAATAAGTATTAATTAACCACAGTCAATAAAAATATCAAGCATATGCCAACATGTAGAGAATTATTTGAACGATGGAAGAATTTTATTAAATAAAATAATGTCGAATCAAGGTTTAAAATCCAAAAATAACATAGGGATCTAAATGCAAATTACATAATAAAATAATAAATAAATAATACACAAGGATATGAATGTAAATGCCTAGACCCGGAGGGGTCTTTATATAATTTCTCCACTAGGGCACATATGTAGCACATGCTTGCTTGAACGACAAGGCCCTTCTAGTATTTTACGAAGATGGAGGGTGTGGTTGCAAGTTTACCAAGGGGCACGTGCTAGACACGTACCTCCTAGAAGTGGGGGGTGCTTCTGATATTTTCTAGTACTCTGGGTATCTCCCTATAAATGTTACCCTACTCACGTGCCTCATTCGTGAGTAGAGCTCTGGAGCGGCGGGTCCGCGATGGCCGAGGGTGCTATGACGAGGGCGGAGATCGATGGTTAGCGGTCGGTGATGGATGGCGAGGGAGAAGCTACGTGAGGGCTCAAAAGATGAGGTGACGCGTTCCACTGTTAAGGAAAGTGTGGCAACTGCAGCCGAGGCGACGATGGCCTCGGTTGACACATGACTGGAGGAGGTAGAGGATCGATGGTTGCTTTGTGGTCAAAGCAGAGGCGTGAAGCAGCAGGTGGGGATGCATCGATGGTGCCTGACGGTGGAGAGGCGGATGGCGCTAGAGCGGAGGATTTCCACCTACAACGTCAGAGCAAGAGATGAGGGGGAGAGTCTCCTGTGAAGGACACCAGATACTTGGACATTAAGTGATGATCTCCAACCTGAGTAGGAGATGGCAATCCTTTCTCATTTGGATGATATCTGATCGACCTCTTGATGCATGTCCTTGATGAATCTGTGATTCATCCCTCTAAAAGTTGAAAATAGAGATTTGTTCCCGAGTAAATAGATGCATATTTCCCTTTATATTATAAAATTAGCATTCATGCATGCAAGCATAATATCTGCATTTTAGCATTCACATTTGCATAAAATAAGAAGCCCAATTCACTTGTAAATATTCACCTGTATATTCATCATATTTCACTTATTTGTATATATTTTATACTAACTCAGAATCCAATAAAATCAACTCCATAGTGTATATATGACTAACACTAATTAAAGAAAAATATCTAAAAAATACTAACTTGTGAAATTGATCAATAAAACCCCAACCCAAGTTTGAAGACCTTAGACCTTAAAACGCACATATCTCTCTCATACGACCTCCGAATTAGGTCTACTCACTTTTAAAGTAATATACATTCAGAGACCTTCGAAACAAGACCAATTTCATTCAAATCGGAGCTCGTATGCTAAACCTGGGTTTTGGGCCCCTTTTGTACATTGTACATAATGACCGTTTTACCCCTGTATTTTATCTTTTTATTTTCTTAATTATTAAAAATCCAAAAAATTAGATTAAGTTGTAAATATTCTTCTCATATTTTCTCTATTTTTATTTTGATTTTTTCTCTTAAGTAAAAACGACCAAAAAATTACAAAAGATAAAATGCAGTATTTTATACCTATAAGGTACCGCCCAAAAATACAGTTTGTACACATGATTTCATTTGATTTTCGGCCCTTCATAAAAGTTGTAGATCTCGTCGAGACGAGCAACTTTCGTGTTGACCACTTTTTGATTTAATCCATTTTATTATTTCTTTTTGATTTTTATTTACATTTAATTTTTGATTTTTCTAGGAGCGACATGTGGCATCTCCTGGAGCCGCCACATGTCACCCCTTTATTAATTTCGAATTTATTTTATTATTTTCGGATTTATTATTATTATTTTATTATTACTATTTTAATTATTTTAAGTAGCCTATTATTTTATTTTATTATTTTGTTTATTTAATCTCCCTTTTACATCTTCTTTTCTTACTCCCCACTCCAAGCCACCATCTTCCCCACTTCTTCCACCATTTTCTCCACTCTCTCCATCTCTTCTCTAACTCCATCCATCCTCTTTATAATCTCCTACACTCCTCCATTCACACTCATCCGCCGTTTTCGAGAGAAGTGAGGTCGAGCCCCTTTAACCTTCAGGTGACAGCTGCAGGAGACGAGTCGAGCGACGACAACCTCAAGGCGAGATCCGCGGTATCACCATTGCTGCGTCGCGAGATCCAATTAGACTCGCCTAGCTTCTCAGCTTTTCGCCAAGCTGATCGAGGCCACAACCGGAAGCCGCACACTGCAGCTCCAAAAATTCGGCGATTCTCACAGGTAATTTCTCTATCTCTATCTTCTACATTTTTTTTATCTAACATATTTTCTTCCTTGTTCTTAATCACAATCATTTATATCAAAAACATCATTAACCATCACCACCACTATCATCATCACATTCACATAAAAACCACTCCATTTTTTTATCCCATCACCACATCATCATCTTGCTCATCACACAAACATCATCTCATTTTTCACCACACAAATCATTACACAAAAATCACACACCAACACCACTCATCCATTGTATTTTCATTCATTTTCATTCCCTGCTTACAAAAATATAAAAAAAAATTTGCAAAAAAAAAAGAAAATAGAAAAAAAGAAAACAGGAGCAGCACTCCCGCCGCCGTCTCCCTCAGACCACGGCAACTTCCAGCGCGCACCGCCGAGCCTCCACGCCGGAGACCTCCAGCGCGGCCGTGCTCTCCTCCTCCGACCAGCCGCGCACCGCCGTGAGTCCCAGCGTGCCGCCGCGTGTTCGCCCCCCACCGCGAACGCGACCGCCCTCCGCCCGCGTGCGCGGCACGCCACCAGCAGCCGCCCGCGCTCCTGTGCTCCACCGCCACGCGCAGCCGTCGTCACCACACGCACCACCCAGCGACCGGTCGCGCCCCGCGCGCCGCCTCCCGCCGCCAACGCGGCCGCGCGTGGCCGCACCCGCCAACGCCCAGGCGCACCCAAACCCAGCGCCCCCGCGTCGACGCCCGCCACCCCACGACGCGTGTCCACCAGCCACCTTCCTCACGCCGCCTCGACCTCGCCTACGCCACGCCGCCTCCTTCTGTGCTGCTCGCGCGGCCTTCGCCGCGTGTTCTCCTCCCCACCATCGCGTGCGGCGGCCGCCGCCCCGAGCGCCCCACCTGGCGCGCGTGCCCTAGCCGCCCATTCTGTGGCTTGCGTGGGAAGACAAAGGTCCATTTGGTTTTGTTTTTAATTCTTGTGAATATTGCATAGTCACCCCTTTAGATTTACAAATTGTCAAAAGTACCCTCGTGCACAGTTTCAGTTTAACATTATATTTTCTGTATTGCATTCATATCCCTACATTTGCACATTTATTTAATCGTCATTTTGTTGTTTGTTTTTAATTCTGAAAATTGCATTTAGCATAACTCTTGTTCTACCATGTTAGCATTTATTTGTATTTTTATAATTTGCAGAATATTTATGGAAATTAATTTGGTGAAAATTGCAATATTTTGCCCATTTTGATTGATAAATTGATTGCATCTTATCTGCTTATTGAAAAATCTCTGAAAAATCACCATTGGTAGATATAAGACTGTGCTACAACATATCCAAAAATCACACCATTTGCACGTATAGTTTGTCTTAGAAAAACCACTTAGTGAAAATTTTAATCGATTTTTAATTAATCAACCGTGAAGTTTTTTAAGAAATTTCAACTTGATTTGGATAGCTCTGAATTAGATCTATTTGGATTAATTGTATTTCTGATAAATAGCATCGTTTGATAATTATTAAAATTGGTTTAGTCATTTTCACTAAAGTCTGCATTTTTTATTATCCTTGCATCAGAAAATTCTAAAAAAATTAGGGTAGCTTAATTTCATCTCATTTCATAATCTGGCCAAGTTTCATAATTTTTGGAGTTAATTTGACCATCCTTATAATTTAACTTTAAAACTGGCCTGATTTTGCATGTGTCTCGCATAAAAAAATCGAAAAAGACCAAAAAATACTACATGGAAAACCGCAATCTAATACCTCTAACTTGATCTCGAGTTGTTCCTTTGCCTCCTTGAGTCGACCTGGGGCTTGCCCAGGCTAAATAAACATAAAACCGCATATTAAACTCATTCGACGAATCATCCATTTTGTGCGATTATTTTTGATCGACGCGGATCTATCCGACTGCAACGCACTAGTCAATCCGACAACATTAACAAGGGCAGATTTCGGGCTCGTCAGTCCTCTGCATGGGAATAGTGATTCGGAGGTGTCAGATTAGTTGAGTCAATGGGTTGACTTAACGAGATCGAGAACAAAAGACCTATGTTGAAAACTGTCACAGCATAGGCACGCATCCTCTGACTAGAGACAGATGTGTTACTATATGTCTGAGTATGTACATTTGGCAGACCAATAGATTGATGACCTAACCAAGGTCTATACACCGACGAGCTGGTGTGCATGTAAGGACAAATGAGTAATACGATCTCTCAAAGGGATCATACATGTTTACATGTAAACCAGAAGACATGAGCTCACTTCCCGCGGTGGAGAATCTAGTGAGGCGAGGCAGGTCAGTGCGAAGGCAGTAGGGCGGTCAATTGCAGTGTCAGTGGTCGTAGGTTTGTAGAGCAGGGAAATTGAGAAAGAAGCAGGATATGGGGGAATTGGGAAACAACAGAATAATAAAGAGAGAGGGAGGAAAGAGAAGGAAGGAGAAGGAGAAGAGGAAGTAGAAGAACGAACTTTACCTTATCATATCGCATGGGATTGGAGGATGTTCCTCCAGTTATTGCCTCCACTCGAGTTGGTGGGATCTCGAAGAAGCATGAGTTGTAGGGGGTGGTTTGCGGCTATAAGGCCATAGAAGGAAGCTTGGATCTCACCTTTAGGAGAATTTTTGGAGTGGTTGTCATCGCATACCGGGGCCTTCTTCTTGCTATCACCAAGTTCCGAAGCCGGAAGCTCAGCATACTCCTCTCGTTGGCGGATGTGGATACGATTCGCCAGATGATGGTTTAAATAAGGGTATGAGAGGAGATTAGAGAAATTAGTCGATGAGGGGATAATAGTGAGGGTAGGTTATGGTGGATAGGATAAGGGCAATGGTCTGTAGAACATTGGGCGGCTGACAATAAGGGATAATGTGGTCAACGATGAGGTGTGGCTGTTGAAGGAGCAATTAGGTGGAGAAGAAGAGGGATGGGGGGAATGAACAGAGTTGGGAAAGCACGTGCAGGGCACGTACATCGAGGAAGAGGAGAGAGAGGGAGTAATTGAGGTGGCTATCATGTGCCATGCATGTGAGGAGAGAAGGGACTAAGAGAGAGAAAGGTGGGGCAACACGTGGCTGCCCTAGGAGGCGCCACGTATCGCTCCAAAAATAATTTCAAAATTTAAATACAATTAAAAATAAAAAAGAAATAGAAAGAAGCCTCAGATCAAAAAAATTTCTTCAAGAACGTAATTCTTCTCGTTGAGATCTACAACTTTCTTGAAGGGACCAAGAGCAAAAGATGTCATATGTATAAAATGATATTTTTGTGGCACTTTATGTACATAAATCACCTTGATTTTCGGTTTTGTAATTTTTTATCATTTTTAAATAAGATAAAAATATAAAAAATATGGTAAAATAAAGGACATATATTTACATATTACTCTTTTTTTTTGTTTTTTTAATAAATAAGAAAATAGGATAAGAAAATAAAATGGAAAACATAAGATATTTCTATAGACTCACAAGGGACACTTAGACTCGATCATTTTCTTTGATTTCAGTCTTAATTTGAGTTTAGATTTTTATGTATTTTAATAAAATTTCCATAAAAGAATACAAATGAAAAAGAAATAAAATAAAAAGGGTGGAGTATGTACATAAAATATCAGGCTAAAAACCACTAAAATACACAATGCGCAAAAGAGGCCCAAAACCCAACTTTCACATATGAGCACCGAGTTTTATGAAATTGGTCTTGTCTTGAAGGTCTTTCAATGTACATTACTTTAAAAGTGAGTAGACCAAAATCAGACAATGTATGTGGAAGATATGCACATTTTAGTCTGTCTATTCTGAAATTTGGGTTTTGTCTCACGGGCCGGTTATTTGAGTTAGCATTTTTTTTGTATTTTTCTGTTAATCTTGTTGTTAATATGAACACAATAGGGGTGGTTTGAGTCAATCAATGTTAGCATGATTTTATTAAAAATGCATGAATTTGGGTGAAGATGTGAATATGATTATGAATGCAATTATGCGTGCTAAAATGCAGATATTAATTTTAAGTGCATGAAAGGTAAAAACATAAAATAAATGATTAAATGCTTCTACGAAGCTCTATTTTCAACTTTAAATGTGATGAATCATTGATTCATCGTAACCCAAACCTTTTATTTTTACTCAACATGAGACTCAATTCTCTCTCTACATGTCTATTCTCTCTCTCTCTCTCATTGTGGCCGTCCACTTGGTGCCCTAGAGAGAGTCGTCGTCGCCGTTGCTATGCTGTCATGTTGTTGCTTCGACTGCTCGTGAATCTCCGTCTCTTTTGGTGCACCTCGCTCATCAAGAAGACGCTGATCTCATGAAACAAGATCAAGAGATTCACCACTTGGATCATCAACGTGGATTGTGAGGAGTACACATTTCATCAATGTGCTCGCAAGCTTCTTCTCCGTTGGATTAGACTTGAGACAGGTCTCTTACTTTAGAGACACGATCGCAACCACACTTTAGGAGGTAAATCTAATACCCATTTTTGGTTTAGATGAAACTATTCGAGAAGTGTTCTCAGATCATGTGATTTCATCGCTTTGAAAATTTATAAATTCCGCTGCCCCGAGAGACTAGTATGACTAGTCGCTCCTGATCGCATGTAATGCGATCTTCATGCTTCTATGACACACTTAAGGTTTTCTCAATAAACTTTAAGTGATATCAGAGCCATAGGTGGGAGGTTTTGGATATGATCCATAAACCTATGATGACATGGCATTTTTGGTTGTATGAATTTTCGTGGCATTTTGTTCCAGCAACCCTATTTTGTGTGATTTTTTCACCCTATTTAAATATCTTAAAACATGAGTTTTTCACATGTATTATGTTCTTCATCTTATTAACAATCTGTAGGACTTGAATTTGTGTGATTTGGAATCCGTTTGCTCAAGTTATGACCGTTTTATTAGACATGTGTCTATTGTTATGGGAATGGTATTTTAGAACATATTCGAGAGATAACTACGGTATTCAAATGCCTAGAAATGAATTCCTATTAATTGGATTCTATTTCAAATCAAATTGGCAAATCAAGGAAATTTACTTTGCTTATTTGGAGTTTATTTGCTCAAGATTTGTTAGTTTTAGTAAACATGTGTCACCGCTGGGGACTTAGCAAATTTGAACAAGATTCTTGTGATTTTTATTCAATTAATTCATGAAAATTAATCGCTAGACTAGAATAATTATTTGTTAAATATTTTTGAAATATTTAATAAAAATAATTATTGTGAATGACTATAACCAACATGATAAGATAATTGATCATGATCGATTTGGTTATAATGAACTTTCCAACAAACATTGATACTTGAATAGGATTAGGGATTTGTTTAGCGAATCTCCTTATAATATTAATCAAATAATTTTGATAAATATTATATGGTATAACTTCAGTTAAAAGATCTAATATCATCTCAAATACAATATGATCAAATCACATTATCCTGACTAGCGACAGATATGGTGTCTAGTAGGGAATCGTTGGGGTAGCAAGTTGCTCCGTAAGTAGTCTGTCCCACATCTTGTGCATACTAGCCATGACAATGGGTAAAGAAAGGATAATCCTTGAAATGATCATGAGGTATTTTTCTAATTATTAAAATTTAAATAATACGTATTTTCATATTATACCATCCTTCAAGTAACAATCAAGATTGTTGGTTGGTTGTTTGAATTGAATTGATAATTAATTTATTATGATTAAATGAATTATATCCAATTAAACATTATTAAGAATAAAGTAGTATTTTCCTTGAAAGAATTAATTAAGTGAATGATTCACAACAATTAATTAGAATTTGAACAAGATATGATAGGTCACATAAGTGACATCCATGGTTTCCCATTATGGCAAATGATTCTATCACTATGGATTGTATGTAGGAGATGCATGTACAAAGTGACAGCTCCTGCATACAAGCACACATGGATCGGGCTCTTTGCTTCTCGAAAGAGTAAGGCCATATGCGTAGTGATCCCAATATCAAGTCCTCATATTATTGTGACAATATTAGATTGCGCATAGCGGGTGCTATTCCTTTTTACAATTGGTTCAATTAATGACAGGTCAACATTGCCTTAGGGGTGATGGGTCGGCTGTTAAAGACCAAATTGGGAAATGCAATTTGGACATACAAGACAGAATGAGTTCCTGCTTCTTTTTATCCAAGTTACAAGTTCTCATATTATAGGGATGTAATAGAGGTAAGAAAGGAGATCCCAGATCTTTCTTGATATATAATGGTAGGTATGTCTCTTACTTTGAAAGTGAACAAGGGAATGAACTTTCAAAAGTTGACAAAGCAAGACAACTTTGATATAAAAATCCTAAATCAAACTAAAATGTGTATTTATGCAAACTATCTTATTTCAGATAACCTACATTAAACCCACACAAAACAATACTAAAAAATATAGTAACATATCATGAAAGGGATTCGAGATCAAGATATTGTACTTGAAGTTGGACATATAATGTATGTGGTTGCTATGTGCAAGTTTCCTCATAATAATGATGAATGATAATTAAATAGACAATAGGACAAGAACCCATGGTGTGTATGTCTCCATAGTCTTGATCTCTTATTGAATGTGCTTTGGAAGTATCATGTCGATGATGATTGTAATTATAAAAAATCCTTATAAAATCTAAGAAGATATTTTGGCAGACATATATGCCATTAATATTTAATCATGAATGACATGGTTCACTGATCATGCATAATGGTGGCTCTATAAGAGATGATGTACTCAAAATGATTGAGTCCCTACATGAACCAAAGTCTTTAAGAGTTAAAATAAATGTAGATACAATGAGTGTCATCATTCCACTATCTATACTTAAATCATTCATGAAGCTTCATAATATTCATATTGTATGAATATGATGGTGCATGTATAAATGTTGAAATACTCTTAAATGAAGTCCCTTGAGGACATGATCAATTTAAGAAATCCTTTATCTTAAATAAATATTGTTTATGGATTGAGGGAGCGTCATGGAAGCATAGGTAGGACCCAAGTAAGAAGAAAATTCAAAGAGTTGACTGCACTTCTCTAACTTCCATGTAACACCCAAAGAGTTGGATGAATGGCAATACTGCAACAAGCTAATGAATTGATAGTATGACTATCTAACATCCTTAGAGAAGGACTTGGATATGCATTGAAATATTATATATCTACATGTAATTGCTGAAATTGACTTGCTTATTGTATAAGATCAAAGTCTAAAAATTGTATCTCATTCTTCTAATAACACTTGCAATTGGTTGCACATGTTTTAGAAGACTGGAAAATTTGATCTTGAGGTTTAATAGTCATCCACATGGATATTGATGCAATTTTTGCAACAATATCTATTGGATAGATGCACTTTATATTTTTACCATGAGAGCCCTTAGTCATAAGGAATGTCTCTATGACCTAGATATTAGAATATATTCATTGTTTATTTCTAAATGTTGTAAATGAACATGTATTCTAGAATAGACCTATCATAAAGAATTATGGTGGATATATTTCAGATAGTAATCTAACATCTAGTGGACTCTACTAAATTAGAATCTTAAGGAATAGTTCATTAATATTTCTAAATACTTAAAATTAATCCTTAAGAAATCAATAGGAGGATGAAGTTCATTTGACAATGGCATCGAGTCCTGGATATATGTCTATTGATATGGTAAATAGACTAGTAAGATATTGAAAATTAGATTTCATAAAGTTTAAAAACTTACAGACTTATGAATATTGTACTCAAAGTAAAAAAATGTCCAATGCACTCTTCTCTAAGAATGGTGCAAGATGCCAAAGGTATTCAAGATCTCATACATATTGATGTATGTGGATAATCTATATTATAATAAACATTAATGATATGTGATATCAATTGATGACTATTTGTGATATACGATTTCTTCTCTTCACCTTAGACACCTTTATAATGTTCAAAGATTTCTAAATTTTGATTTAGAACCAAAGTTTGAAGGAATATGAAATATTTGATCTAACCAAGGTAGCAAGTATTGATTAGATGAATTCAAAGAATACCTTGTGGAGAAAAGATATAATTCCTATCTCACTCCTCCGAATATACCTAAACTCAATAGAGTTGCAGGGAGATGCAATTGGATCATGTGTGACATGATTTGATGAATGATGAATATTAGCATAATTACCTCTTTGTTTCCAAGTATATATGTACTAGAGACTACAATATATATTTTTAATAAGATTCCATGCAAATATAAATATGAGAACCCTCATAAGCTATGGTTTGGAACCTAGCCTTGTGTTGGACACTTGAGGATATATGGTTGCTTGGTCCATAATCATGTCATGGTTGTAAGTAAGCTAGAATCTAGCACCAGAGAATGCTAATTCATTAGGAAAATAAAAGATGGTATGTGATACCTACTTTATGACCTTGAGGTTATTAAAAGATTTCATTTCTAAGGATATGATTCTTAGAGGATGACTCTCTTGAGAGTCAAGATGAAAATGAAGTAAAGGAACTCATTGAATCTTGAGAAGATAATGAGATTCCTGAAATTGAAAACTAAAAGTACAATTAAAGATGAAACAGTAATACCTCTTCCAATTTGTTTGAGGATGGATTTCATGTGTCAGATAAGTTTGACAATGATCTGACTTCATATAATGAAGGACCTTAGCATTAAGAGATTGATGTTAATAATAAAGTCTAAAGTAGACTTCATATATACAGGTATTGTATATGGACCCTCAAGGATCCACCTATAAGGGTAAAATCTGTTGGGTGTAAATGGATCTTCAAGAGAAAGGGAGAACCTAATGAGAAGTTAGAGACGTTCAAAGCACGTCTCATATCCACAAGATACACATGAAGAAAAGACATCACTTGCGTTGGGACTTTCTCTTCAATGATAATGCTTAAACCCATCAGAATATTGCTAACTATAGCTGCACAACTTGACTATGCCATCTATAAGATGTAAGTCAAAATTGCATTCCTCTATGAATTCCTCTTCAAGGATATTCCTATGAAGTAGCCCCATGGCTTCATAGCTGATGAAAGCAAGGTGTACAAGCTGAAGAACTCCATCTATGGACTCAAATAAGCTTCTTGAAGTTGGAACATCGGATTTGAAGAGATTATAAAGGTTATGATTCAGATAGAATCCTGATGAACAATGCGAAGCTTAGTGGAGTGCCATTGTGTTCATCATGCTAAATGTAGTTAATATCATAGTAATTTGGAATGATATAAGGATGATAATAAGTATTTTATAATCTGGTTGTTCCATACCTTGAGATAAAAGACCTCAAGGATAACTCTTACAACTTAGTTCTGAAATTGTTCATAAGCAAAGAAAAGAGAGCATTGGGACTGTCATATTGGTGGTACACTTGGAATGATCCTAGGAAGGATTCTTTCCATTAAGATTTGGTACTGACCAGTCTGAATGGATAACATATCAATTGTTGATGATGCTAAAACAACTTGCCCTTGTGCATCGATTGCTAGAAGCATGGTATGTGCTAGATGTGTATAAAAGACATATGTATACCATGCAGTGTGAATAGTAAACTGTTACTAATCTCGCTATGGAGATAAAACACTTATTTGCAGTAATAAGAACATATTCAATGAAGAAAAGATTTTTTTTGAGATACTGATATCAAAGTCTTATCTTAAAGAACTTAAGACTTTATTGATAGATCTAAAATGTCTTAACTACAAATGCCTTATAATATTAAGACTGGGTCTTAGTCATAGAAGATAGAGATCTCTGGGAATAGGGTATT
The DNA here is from genome assembly GCA_037367405.1 of Ottelia alismoides. NCBI lineage: Eukaryota > Viridiplantae > Streptophyta > Magnoliopsida > Alismatales > Hydrocharitaceae > Ottelia > Ottelia alismoides. The sequence goes on along the minus strand of JAZKJV010004210.1, from coordinate 536,199 downwards.
CTGATAAGGATAATAGAAATTACATACTTGTTATAATGATTATTGAGTTGTAGTGTCATAGACACTATAGCTAGTTTAACAAGATTGAGTATTGGTTAAATAAGATGCACCATTCACATTGGATGCGACACTGTTGCTAGGATATATGCAAGTACCATAAAAGGACTTGGCATAGTCTTTCGGGAACATAGTGACTGATCATCTTACCAAGTTATTTTTCTAAATAGCTTATGATTAACACATGAGTGTGGGTTTAAAGATTAGCCCATTAATGGCTCTTTTGTCTAGTGGGAGATTGTTGGACATGCGAGCCTACTGTGAGCCATTATGCAATAAATATTATTAGAAATCATTCCGTGATCACAAATGAAGAATAACTAATTTACATAATAGGTCCCTTAGTATAATTAGTGTTATGTACCATGACCATCTTAATGGTCATAAAGCTATTGATTCAAATGTGGAATCATAGAGGTTGGTGCTTGGATGATATAAAAAGAGATAGATTGAGGATTCATCAAGCACCGTCAAGTGATAGTTAAGAGTAGATCTCCAGCCTAAGAAGGAGATGGCAATCTTTTCTCTGAAGGTTGATATCTAACCGACCTCTTGATGCAAGTCCTCTGCATAGGGATAGAGATTTAGAGGTGATAAATTAGGTGAACGATTTGCCTTAATGAGATCAAGATAACCAAGACCTATGTTGTATACTATCATGATATAAGTACGCATCGTCTGGCCAGGGACATATATGTTACTATATTAACGATAGGTTGATGATCTAATCAAGGTCTATACACCGACGAGCTGGTGTACATACAAGGGCATATGAGTAATATGATATATGAAAGGGATCATACATGTTCATTACTGAACCAGAAGACATGAGCTCACTCATGAGATATTGGGAATCAAATTCCGTGCACGATCGTCTTGCTTTGAAGCTTGACTGAATTCATAGGTTTGATATATGCTTTTGGAATGTATATGATAAACAACTAGGTATGATATATGCTTTTGAAAAGAATATGATTGATACCTACTCCCAATGATCAAATGAGAAACTTAATGATAAAACCATGAAGAAGACACTTTAAATAAGATCTAAAACTTCAGGTTTATTCTACGTCTTCCAGTATTAAGGATGTACATGTATTAGGAATACGCGAGGGTGATGTGATAAATAAATGATTGTATAACCATGACGCTTCTATTCCGAGGGATTGATGAAACAAGTTTGGATTTTAGTGACTCCTCTCATAGAGAAGTAATCTAATCTTAGTACAAATGTTGGACATTGATCTGAATATGATTCAAATGCAATGAGAAGATTATACTATGGATTTGATTTAATAAAACATCTATGGGAGGTACCCAAGATCTAGATTTGAGACATGATCTCAACATCCAAGTCATTATACATGGAACATATAATCGACATGTCCTTATCTCCAAGTATCCACAAAGAAAGCGCATTATTCTTGAAAGTGTTCAAGATTAATTCCATTATTGATAATATATCTAAGCATTGAGCAAAATGAATAATTAAATGTGATTTAATTATTATGAATAATATGAATTTGATGCGTATTATTTGGGCACATGAGAATGGAGATCGAAGATAATTTAATATGATTTAATTATCAAGTATATAAATAATGTGAATATTACTATCCATATTATTCATGGATATTATAAATCATTTATTTGAGAGTGTTAATTGTTATTTGTATTTGCGAACTAATAGTTGATGTGAATTGGATTCAAATTGAGCAATTAATTGTAAAAACAATTACATTTTTTATGTGTGAATATGATTAACAATTTGTAAAATGGCATGATTGAAATTATCACAAATAATTTGGAATTATTTTGGTAAATAAATATGCAATAAAAGTTGTTGTGTATGTGAAATATAATGTGAGTAATGAGATCATATGAAATTGGAATGTGGTGTGCACCTTCCTAACAGAAATCAAGTGTGGCCATCCACTCTATGTAAGGAAGGAGACACTCTCTCCTACCAATTTATTCCATCTTTATTGGTGTTATTTAAATTGAAATATATTGATTGATTTTAATATATTTAATTTAATTTAATTAAAAGTCAACAAATTTGTTGTTGATAATTATAACATAAAAAACATGCCTGTTGATTGAAAGCACAAATCAATCTCAGCTATCAGATTTGTGTGCACATGGATTGTGATCCATGGTCATCCAAAATAGTATAAATAGAAGGGTAACCCTAACCTTTTATTTTTACACAACATGAGAAACAATTCTCTCTCTACACATTTATTCTCTCTCTCATTGTTACCGCCCACCTTGGTGCCTTAGAGAGAGTTGTCATCGTTGCTGCTACGCCGTCGTGTTGCCGCTTCAGCCGCTCATGAATCTCTATCTCCTTTGGCACACCGCGCTCATGAAGAAGGTATTGAATCTCATGAGATGAGATCATGAGACTCGTCGCTTGGATTATCAACTTGGATTGCGAGGAGCATGCATTTCATCAAAGCGCACGCAAGCGTCTCCTCTGTTGGATCGGACTTGAGACATGAGGTCCCTTACTTTAGAGACATGATCGCAACCACGCTTCAAGAGGTAACCCTAGTACTGTTTGTGGTTTAGATAAAAAGATTTGAGAAGTATTCTCGTATAATGTGGTTTCATCGCTTTAAAAGTTTTTAAATTCTGTTGCCCCGAGTGACTATGATGACTAGTCGCTCCCGGTTGCGTGTGATGCGATCTTCATGCTTCCGTGATGCGCTTAAGTTTTTCTCCATAACCTTCACCATCCGCAACATCTTGCAGTGCGAGCTGTCAACATGCTCAATGCGATCGTGCCATGGCCTGAGGGTTCCAGTCGATGAAGGAGATCCAAAAAGCTAAAATGGCGGAGCAGTCCTGATTTATGGAGAGGATGATGGGGTTCCAAAGATTGAGGGTTTACAGATAAGGGGCAGTATCTACAGTTGACCTAAGGGTACAATGAGATGATGGATCATGTGGTGAAGAGATTTGAGGAAGGAAACAAGACTCCTCGACTTGTGGATCATTCACAAAAATGGGAGAAGAGAGGGAGCTAGACAAAACAATGCACGTTAGAAGGAGGGATGCTGGTAGGCTGTACATTTGACTTAGGTCGATGAAGAACATGCTCTTATTGGGCCACCTAAGCATGCTACACGACATAATAGAAATAAAGAAAAAAGATATACAAATTAAAATATAAAAATATTAAAACTAGCAAAAACTTAAAACATAAAAAATGTTTATTATTTTATATATTATTTTATTCCGATTTTTATTTTTTTTACAAGTTAATTTTTACATGTTAATAAAAATATGTATATATACATGTATATATACCTATATTTAACCTAATTTATTTTTAATTGGAATTATATTTTTTGTTTTATTTACATAATTTTATATCTATAATTTATTTAATTGCATATTTACATTTTTTCTTTATTTTTCTGAGTTTCTTTATGTGCTTAAATAATTAGATATATATATATTTGATATGTATATTATAGGAATATTTTACCTATATATTTTTTAACTTTATTTATTTTTTTATATATTTTTAGTAGTTTGATTTTTTTATTATGTTCATGTCATTTAAATAATATTTATAATTTTTTAAAATATAAGAAAGTGAAAATATAAAGAATGAATATTGAATATTATATACAAGTAAACTACACAATGGGGTCCTAAAATCCAACTTTTACATCTTAACTCTAGGAAATGTTGGTAGGTTGTAAATAGTTGCTTCATAACATGCGTTGTGGGACCGGGGATGGATTTAACATTTTCATTGACTCTTGATAAGATAAAATCAATAAAGGTGAGTTTGGTCAATTTCTGTATCAATATGGAGAACATGCAGATCTGGGCAGTTTTCTTAGCAGCTTTTTATTCTGTGTGTCCCAGGTACACTGTGCGTTATTTTTGAATGAAACAACTTTTGTATTTTCCTTTGTATTTTTATGGACAAGTTTCATATAGAGGGTTTATTGGTTTGAGGTATAAAGTAAGAAAATAAAAGGGGTCCCAAAATGTAATATATTAACCAAAAGAATTAGGTTTTTAATCCTATTTTCTATACAGTTTCTCTGGCCTATCTCCCCCTACTTTATTCCTTGTCGACCAAGTCATTGTGATGATTGGGTCTCTGGGTCTGGGGTCACTCAATGTCTTTGACACTTATTTTTCTTTATCTTTTCTTTATTATTTTATTTTGGTATTAAATACAATATTTTATATATTATATACATGTAAATAAATGAGTGTTATTTTGTACAAATTAATGCTATATACATGCATCTAACTATAGATTTTAGGCCCGAATGAAAGAATAAAGGCGATGAAATGGAGATTTATCACCCCCTATACTTGCCTTTGCTAGACCCTACCAAATACTTATGCAATAAGTGCAGAAAAGGAGAATAAAGAAAAAGTAAATTGGATTGATTTTAACTTTTAAACTTATTTTCATAAAATCAAAGTTTGGAGCTCAATCGAACCTTTGGATTTTTGGTTTGGTCAAAACCTTATTGGGAAGAGGACTTGAAACTCAATAGCCTCTAAGAACCACAAAACTCTGTTCAAGTCTCCTCAAAAGCCAGGTCAGAACAAGTCTAATTCATGTGCAGTACATTATGACTATGAGTCTATCTTGTACAGTGTTAGTGTTATGTAGCACCTTTTGACTGAAGCGGTAATGAGATACTATTCTCCAACATGGTGACCCTAATTCCCTAATCTAGCAACTCTTTCCTCAAGAAGAGGGGTATTCCTTTCTATATTCAAGTGCAATTGCCACAATAAGATGAGGTGGAGAAGAGAATGGACGCTAGCCAGTGTGGCTACCTATCCTAGGATGCTTGACTAGTGTAGTCAAGCCATCTAGTTGCATGCTCACATGAATCTTTGATTTGAAGCACACTGTTGCTTTTTTCATATATACATACTCCGACGGGAATTGATTTTCACTTATTTTTGCCCGTATATTCTTTTTGGAGTTTTGATTTTTTTCATTTTTAATACTATTTACAACAACATGTACATAAGAACTTTTTCCTCTTGAGCTAGTAGACTATCCCTCTTTTGAAGCATTAATGAAACCCATAGCATCCTATCCTTGGACCTCATCACTACTGGATTGGGTTAGGGTACAATGGCCACAGATTGTGACTTCGTATGCTTCCATTCGCTTGTGTCTCTTGCCGGCAAATCAAGCCCTCTACCACTTCAACTGAGTTGATTAAAGTGTAAGGTGCAGATGTACAAGTTAGGTCACTATCGACAAGAGTCAAGCATGTATTTCGAAATATTCTACTTAGGCAATCAAGATGACATCTGAACCTAGTCTTATGGTCTTAAAGAAATAAGTCTTGTAGACTTGAAGCGCCTCATATAAGGTTCCTTTGATTAAGTGGATTAAGGTCCAACCGAGCTCCAATCTTTGGATTTTATTTAAACTAGTTAAATTGTCATTATCAATCCAAAAAATGCAAATACAAATGCAAATGCAATGAAAAGAAAATCCTTTTGTGAAGCAATTTTATGATTTTGAACTTTTAATGGATTTTTGAAAAAGTTTTGAATTTTTTATGCATTTTTGAAAACATTTTACAATTTTTTATGGGTTTATAAATTTTGAAAATTTTTAGGGATTTTTATAAAAGTTAGTGAGAGAAGTATGTGTAGATATTTACTTAGTAGTGCATTAATATTTACTAGAATTACTTGAAGGATTTACACTAGGAATTTTACAGGTTGAGTTAGCAGTTATTTACATATACACATATATATTTATATATAATGCTTGTACAGAATTTTTTTCTATAATTATGTATATGGTCTTGAAATAGTTTGACAATATTTTAACAAACATTTTGAAAATTTTATTTTTCAAATAAATTTTACAAACAATTTGCATACTTTTAAGAAATTTGAAAATCATTTTACAAATAATTGTCAAACAGTATGGAAAGATTTTCAAAATATTTCTTCAACCATTTTTCAAATCATTTAAAAATTGAATTTACAAAAATTTTATTCAAACAAATGAAAATATATTTTCTATATAATTAAAAAAGATTTTTACAAAGATTTGAAAACATTTCATAAAAAACTTTTCTGAATGGTCCTCAAAAAAGTTTCAAGATATTTTCCAACCCTTTTCAAATCATTTTACAAATTATTTTTAAACCAATTTATTAATCAATATATACATAGAATTCTGAAGAATATATATAATGATTTATTCTTTATAGTTGATTAATTGTATATCCTTACCCATATAGTATATTAGCCATATTATTCAAAATACACAAGTACGAGTTATGGATAAAGTATATACAATGTATATGCGACACCCATATACCTAGCTTGAGCTATGTCCTCATAGGTCAGAGAGAAAAAGGAAGACATAACTCATGGTAAATATAAGAAAGTCTACACTATAACGACTAATATAATAAGAAGTCGACCTCCTCTATACTGAGGATCAACTAATATTAAGTATAGCAGACTGTATACAAAGCAAGGAGGTCAAGGGAGGGAATAGATAAATCTCAACTCGGCTTGTCTCCCCTATACTTAGGGTAAAATATCCCTAAGTATAGAAAGAAAAGTTGAGGAGACAGGTGAGGGGATAAATAAACTGAAAAAGAAGAAAAAAATATGATGTAGGAATGAATGCATCACTCCCCCTATACTTAGGTTAAGAGATCCCTAAGTATAGGCAACAACATGAGTGACGAAACAGAACATGCATGAACAACACACTAGCTACAACTCACTAGACTTAGGACAAAGTACATCCTAAATATAGACACAAAGATATACCGAAATGATCTGAGGTGTTGGTCATGATGCAAAACATGGTAGGGATGGAAAGACGAACATAATATATACAAGCAGTAGTGAATAATGAAGTACAAGACGATATATGGCAGACGAATATCATACTCTTGTTGTCATCTCCCTATGAGAATGAAGACACAATCATAAGAAAAACAACAAACGAATATGCAATCAAGTGGGTGTCTGCTACCTGAAAAAGTTGATCGAAAACTAAGCCAAGGTCAGTAGCGGGAAATAGAACATCTGCAAATAATAATAACATAAGGGAACAAAGCTGATACAAGTGGACGTGGAGGAAGAAGGACTGTACAGAATCCTCCATGTCGATCATAGTCTCAATAAGATATGAAAATTGAAGAACAAGAGACTCTTTACGCTGCTCGATATCTGGTGGACTTAAGGTCGAAAGATCAAAGATAACACTTGACATCTCAAGACATGACTCAACCTTACGAGGATCATCAAGGCTAGTAGACTCAGATGAGTCAGAGTTCCCAGAAAAATCATAAGACTTTGTCTCGTGATCCGCTAGATTGGATATATAACTAGAGATGAGACTGAGTACATAGATTAGAAGACTTCATTTCGTTAGATTGGAGACACAAACAGAAATGAAATCGATTACCAATAAAATGATGTATCCTCATGCAGATAGCCCTCAGAGAGTGATACACACTAAGTAATGAATAACCAGAACATAGCTCATCCTTGCAAGGGTCATCAAGGAGAGCGGACTCAAAGGAATCAAATCCATCAGACAGATCACAAGAAGCAGTTTTGACAAGCGATAGATCTTCTGTCCAATAGAGGAAGAGAATGCAAACCAGAAAAATGCCGTAGTCTCCGGCAGATAGCCCTCTAGGAGTACTACGAACTAAATGGGGAATAATCAAAAGAACATGGCTCATCCTTGCAAGGACCACCAAGGAGAGAAGACTCAAATAGTCTAGTTAGATAGAATAATCAATCTCATGATTTGAAAGATTGGATACACAATTAGATAGTGAGATCGAATGCTCACATAGAATAAATCAGTTTCGTGCTCCACCAGTCTGGAGGCACAAGCAGTGAGTGAAATAACACGTAAAGAAAATGGTGCATCCTCCCACAAATAGTCATCTGGGAGTAAGGCAAACTATGTCAATGAAAATCAGGGCAATGCTGGCATATAGTCTCAAGTCCTCAAGAAATATATCAAACGTCATCAACATGAGGTCATAAGGCCAAGGGAGGGACAAAGATCGTTAGGTCAGTCACAATACAATCCCTCAAACAACCAGATCAACTGAAATGGCTCAAGATATCAAACAAAGATTCTCCAAGTGTCTAATGATGATAGAAAAGTCATGGGACAAAGGCCAGATCGGTCAAGAAGAAGAGTGAAACCACGCGTGCTCTGAGTACCGTCACTTTGAAATACAGAAAGGGGTAGTACATAAATCACCGGAATCAAGACATGCAGAACCGAATAAAGTATCAGACAATCACAACTCACGGTATCAGTCTCATTAGTAGATAATCAGACATGAATCACATTCTCATTCCAGTGTGCGAGATAAAAAATCCTCAATAAAGCATCAAACCTATAACCATGCAACATCATAATCCTTAATAATATCTATGTACATATCAGATCCAAGGTCCACCAAAGAGAGTGCACTATTCCATCCTCCTCGAATCTGCCTAGCTTACTCAAATAATTAATGCAATCAAAGCCTCAATGCAGGCCTCAAAGCTCAGCACAATATTCTCGGGTGGAAGAAGAGATGACATTGGAGGGAACGAAGAGGGCAGGCAAGATTGGGCGATACAAAGACAAATTATGGTTCAAGAAGAGAGTCCTTTTGGACCAGACCAAATATAGGGTGATATGGGTTGAAAGAAAGCCACGAGATCCAGCTACTAAAATGAAGATCAAGACCATATATCATGACATAGATGAAAATAGAAAACAACAATAGATAAAGAAAAGGGGGAAGGACCCAATAACAAAAAGAACTCAAAAACTCAGGTGACTAAAAACTCAAATAAAGAAGAAATGTAACTAGATCCAAAATTGTAATCAATGTACAAAGCAAATTCCATGTTCACGTACTCAACACAATGAATACCAAAGATAATAATCATTTACCTTTAGAATTTTACAGTTAGGTAATTTTTGATCAGTTATACAAGCTTACATGTGTAGTCTCTTACAGTGACCGTGCCCAGGGAGGCACAACATACCGGCTTGAACACGAGACACTTCATCTAAGGCCAGAGGCAAGTGCTTGTAGCAAGTAACATGGCCCTAGAGTTGATCCAAGCGCTTAAGGCACAAGTCTAGGGATGGGGGCTCTAGTTCTTAAGTGTATGTGCCTCAATCAGTCAGAATACAACCTATGTCCAATGTGGGAGTTCCTCTTCCCAAGATAATAAATCATATTACATTTAATTTTAAGAGTAAAGTAGAGTTATCAGTCCCAATTTTATTTAGATTATCACTTTTTTGATATTTTTAATGCAATCTCCTAACGAGATTCCAATTTCATTATCATTCTAAGTGATCAAAATCAGAGGGAGAAGATAGAAAAAGTAATGCAAATCGAGAATCAATGATGCATGTATAGTTAGAAGACTTACAGTGCTTCCCAGCTCTCTCCATGTGGGATGCTAAACGTAATTGACAACTATCATATATGAAATGCAAGCTGATGAAATCACCCTAAGATCATGAATTCTATTAATGTGAAGAACCAATTGAGTTTGATCTAGATTCAAGACTATAAGCACATGAATATATTATGTGTTGGAACCTAAATTACTCGATCAAGTAGTTCTTAAGTCCAAGGGCTCAATCCCACAAATAAAATAAAAATAAAGGTGAAAAACTCAAATCATGAGAAAATAAAGAAAAATAAGTATAAAATAGGGAGAAATATAAGGAAGAAGGCGATGAAAACCGATGAGGTCCCCAGGTGAATAATCACCCGAGCAATGGACCTCGAATTGTGTTAATGTCCAAGTGTACCTATATTATTAAAAATTAATAACACAAATAAATGTATCTATTTTAATAAAATAAAAGAAAAAATTTACACTAATGTATGCTTTTCACTCTCTGTCTCTCTTTCTTGCTCTCTCGAATTGGCCTATAAAGAAAAGGCCAATCTCCTCGCAGCTCGGGTGCACCATCTTCCTAAGAAGTCATCTTCCTCACGTAGTCCCTTACAAGAAATTCAACAAAGAAGATTGTCAGACATAGGAAAACAATTATTTATAAAAATAAAGAAATGAAAGAGAAAAATATGTAGATGAATATGTACAATGAATCCTATCCTATGTTGCTCCTTAACAATGACACCATTTGATAATCAATTGATCGTCGAGGGATCCTAACGTCTGGACTTGGAGGGCCAGTGGTATCTGACAAGTCGGATATGACAATCGTTGTATCGACACCTCTCTCGGCTCTCGGATATCAATAACCAAATGAATTAACAATCAACCCACAATGTATGAATAATCAATGCAAATGCGCGAGTCAAAATTTATTTTTATTTTAACTCTACAAAATATGTGTATAGTGAGTAAGTGTAGAGAGTTGAACCACAAAAAGCAAATACGTGGATAAGACTATTTATTGTCTAAAAATAAACAATATTTTTTTGTACTTTTTCTGCTTTTTTAATTCTTTGTGGGGTTTTAGTTATATTTAATATTTAGGGAATTTAAATTTTATATTATTTATGTTTTTAATTTTTAAACTTTATTTTATTTTTATAATTTTCTGATTTTTAATTTCTCTTTATTTTTAGAATACATATGATAAGTATATATATGTAATAATATTTATAATATAAATACTATATATGATATATATATATAATAAATATATAAAATATTAGTAAAACAAATAGGAATAATCCTTTATATTTTTAAGTTTTTAAAATATGTGTATAAGTTTTTATAATAATTATTATTATATTAATAAGCACAGAAGTATTTATATATGTATATATGGTCAATAAAATAGTTTTTTTTATAAATATAGATAAAAAATTCAAAAATAAAAGGTTTTTTCTTTTTCATATTTTTTCTATTTTCGTAATTTTCTGGTGATTTTTTTGCTAATTTTATGTATTTTTAATTGACTTAAATATCAAAACAATGACTTATAATAACAAGATGAATTGTTTTGAGATTTAAAAATTTAAAATAAGTACATAATTTCAAAAAAAACTATTTTTAATATGTAGTATATAATATAAAGAAAAATATTAATAGGAAACTAATTTTTTGGACTTCATGTGTTTTTTGCAAATTTTTCCAGTGTTAGAAGCGTTTCCAGTTTTTAAGTTTTTTCTTTATTATTTTTATTTTTTGTATGGAGTTATACTATATAGTAATATATAATAGTTATTTTTTTGAATTTTTAGCGAAAGTTTTATATTTTTTTGTATTTTAAAGTTAGACTGGGACTAAATAACTCCTAAATGAATTTTTATAAATGAAAAAAATGCAAGAAATTCTACAACAAAAATATGGCTTGGATAAACATAAAATGAAGAAACCTAAGCTATTTTTCCAAAATTTTCAAAGCATTGGAGCTGTTAAATAAAAATAAAAAGAACAAAATAAATATAATGTACTAACAAGGGTGTATTTGCAATAATAACTAAAGTAATGGGTTTCCATGCAAATTGACGGTAATGAAAAAAACATTAAGCGCATCACAAAAGCATGCAGATCACATCATATGCGATTGGGAGCGACTGATCGCACTAGTTCCTTCGAGCAGCGGAATTTAAAATTTTAAAACGATGAAACCACATGATCCGAGAACACTTCTCGAATCATTTCATCTAAACCACATAGAAGATACACGAATACATCTTGAAGCGTGGTTGCAATCAAAACCTCTAAACGAAGAGATCACCTGTCTCAAGTCTGACCCAACAAAGGCGAGACTTGCGGGCGTGTTAACGAAACACGTCCTTCTCGCAATCCAAGATGTTTATCGAGGCGACGAATCTCCTGATTTTGTCACATGAAATCTGAGGGCTTCTTTGCATACTAGAGGCAACGAGGAAGACGAAGATCCACAAGTGGTCGAAACGACAACACAACGGTGTAGCAACGATGGCGATTCTCTTTAGGTCACAAAGTGGACGACCACTTTAGAGAGAGAGAGATAGTTGGCATGTAGGATTATGAGAGAGAGAGAGCTTGTTAATTATGTTGTTGTAAAAAGAAGAGCTAGGGTTGCCTCTTCTTTTATAATATTTTGGGAGTCCATCGATCTTAATCCAAGGACAACACAAATCCAATAGTTGAGATTGATTTGTGTTTTTTTTTCAATGATCACGATTTTATTATAAAAGAAAAATAACAATTAATTTAATTTAATTAAATATAGGAATTTTTACACCTATAACCTTGAGTAATTTCGCAATAACATTCATAACCCTGCATAATCGCGAATTACATGAGAAACCCTGAGTAATGCTTAACTCTTACAAGACATAACCCTGTGTCATGTTCCGTTTGGGATGCCTGTTATGTTCGACGGTTTCTGTTAAAGAAATACAAAACTATCCCTAATATCTATTCTTATTTGCAAAACATGCCAATTCCCCCACCACCCAACCGAAGCCCCCTCCCCCCGCGTCAACTGACCTACCTGCATCCCCCCCATCATATCGACACCCTTGTTGCCTTGGAGTCTCTCCAGGATAGAGGATCCTGGCCTAGGTCCTTTGAAGAGGTTCTAACCATAGATTGGACATGGTTGTCCATAGTCACTTAGAAATCGCACCAGTCACTACTCTCAAGCCAGTGGCCAGACAGGAGCTTCCCGATCAGACGATAACCCTGGTCATGAGCCTCATCGATGTTTACTCTAACGTTGAGCAATCCTTCTCCCATCCACACAACTATAATTTCGAGCTCGCAAACGGGTCTGCTGAAGTCGAATGAGGCGCAACAAGAGAGGAAATCTCTCAGCTGGTCGCTGTCCAATTTATCATAACAAAAGTGTAAGATGGACTCGATTATTGGTGTGCCCCTTAATGCTATAGTCTCTTGGGATGCCGCAATATCACGCAGGTTTTTAGCGGCGTCTTCCCACGGCTTGATAGTCGGAAGATTCTTCAGAGTTCCTGCAACCACGTGCATGGCGGGATCCAGCCTCTCGTTGTCCGGCCCGTAACATTTCACAAGAGAGTCGACTATGTCTCAAGCGTGTTGGTTTATGAATCGATTTTAGGTTACATTGGCTTTGCCACCCGTCATAAAGGAACAGAACATCCTCCATGGTTCTTCATCCGTGGACGAATCCTTGAGGATTTCTTTTGCAGGTGAAGGGGAGACCTGTGGAGCCCTATTCCTGAAGAGATCTTTCCACTTTCCGCATTCACCTAAGAAATTATGAACTCTCCTCAACATCTCATCCACTTGACCTTCATTGGTATAAATCGAATGGAGTTACCAACACCTGTTCGTGGAGAGGGATGAAAGGAGCTTATCTACTTCATTGCTGAGCGTGTGGACAGAGGTTTTCCACGCGACCACCATTTTAAATGATAATGGAGGAAATCAAGAAATTCAAAATTATTTTAACTTGTTACTACTGTTAGTCATGAACACCGTCTAGAGCTTCGAGAGGTTGGAGATAGATTCCGCCAGGATGCTAATGAGTTCTCTAGTTTCACTCATTTCCTATTGCCTCAAATTCTCCATGTCCCGGAGCTCTTTTGGTAGGCTACAGATTCTTGTTGTGTGAAGCTTGAGGAATCGAAGAAACTTTAGCAAACCAATCGATGGAAGGATCTCTTCTATTTTGGTGGCCGACGGGTTCATCACCAGTAGTTGGGGGGTGAAACGGAAGAAATCGTCGTGGATATTGGTGATGCGCTTATTACCACTGACAAGTATCGCGACAAGACGGGGACAAGCTGGCATGCCCTCATGCCAACTGACCTCCATGCATGCGTAGCTCCCCAGGATACTTACTTTTTTTATTTAGATTAAATTTCAGTCGTTTGATCATTGATTGGTTAGATTAACTCAAACATCTGGTTGAGTTAACGAAGTAAAGTAATGGAAGGTTATAGGTGAAAGACAACACACTTATTCAGGGTCCTGAGTGTAATTCGTAATTATGGAGGGTTATAAATGTTATTGCAAAATTATTCAGGGTTATGGGTGTAAAGATCCTTTAAATATATTGATTAATATCAATATAAATTAATTCATTCGAATCGATCATCATAGGAGAAATAGGAAGGAGGTAAGCCTCTTTCCAATAAGGGGGATGGATGGCCCCTACTTGAAGTAGGACTAGGGTTGTCATCCACCCTCCATATTAGGAAGGATGCTCCCTTATCCTATTTCACGAGATTATGCATCCCGTGATTTTCTCCATAATTTATAACTACAGTTGTTGTCAATTAATTCACACAAATAATTCAAAAAATTTTTGCGAATATTGCATTCATGCCATTGAAATTTGTGGATCATGTTCACAACCCAAAATAAAATGTAAATTACATTTTTAATAATTATCCAATGTGAATCCAATTCACATCAACTTTTAAATTGTAAATATTATTTACGAATAGCTCTCTCTTATATATTATAAATCACATTTATAATTTATATGATTAATATGATATTATTATCCACATTATTCATATCCATGATAACTAAATGATATTTAGTTACATCGGATCATCATTCTCCTGCATCTAAATAATATCAATCAAATTCACATTATTCATGATAAATAATTCTCATATAATTATCCATTTCTCAATGCTTGTATACACATGCTATCAAATCAAATCCAAATACCAGGGACCTCTCATAGATGCTTGATTAAATAAAGGTCATAGATCTAACCTTCTCATTGCATTTGAAACATATTCTGATCAATGTTCAACATTTAGACTAAGATTAGGTTACTTCTCTTCTAAGAGGAGCCACTAAAATCCAACATGTTTCATCACTCCCTCGGAATGTAACCGTCATGGTTATACAATCATTTATGATTACATCACCCTCAGGTATTCCTAATACCTGCACATCCTGCATAGTGGAAGACCAAGAATAAACCAGAAGATTAGATCAATTTTACAATGTCATCTTCAGGGTTTTCTCACTATGTTTATCATTCGATCATAGGGAGTTGGTATCGATCATATGCTTTCCAATAGCATATATCATACCTACAGATTCTTGTCATGATTCCAAAGAAAGATAACCATGCATGAAATTTGATTGATCCCAATACCTCATGAGTGAGCTCATGTCTTCAGGTTCACAAATAACGTGTATGATCCCTTTGAGAGTATTGTATTACTCATATGCCCTTGTTTGCACACCAACTCGCCGGTGTATATACCTTGATTAGGTCATCAACCTATGGATTTGCCAAATGTACATGCTCAGACATATAACAATACATTTATCTCTGGTCTGAGGATGCATGCCTATATCGTGGCAATATATGACATAAGACTTGGTTATCTCGATCTCGATAAGTCAACTCTTTGACCTAACTTATCTGACACCTCTATATCTCTATTTCCATGCAGAGGACCTGCATCAATAGATCGGTCATATATCAACCCGTAGAGATGGATTTCCATCTCCTTCGCAGATCGGAGGACATCTCCTAATAATCATTTGACGGTTCCTAACGAGTCATCAATCTAACTCCTTAGATATTCATCAAAGCACTAGACTCTATGACCATAAAATGCCAAGGTACATATCCTTAATTATACTAAAGGACCTTATAGTGCATTCATTCTTATAATCTCAGATAGTGAGTGAAAATAAATCAATAACTTTAATTGATATATCAAACATTATAATAATAGTTAATTTATAAATGGTTCGCCTCGGACTCACATGGCTAACAATCTCCCACTAGACCTCAGAACCATTCAGGTACAATCGTTAAACCCATACTCATAACATGCTAGTCGAAAACCTTCCGTGTCAAAGGTTTGGTAAGCGGATCAAGCAACATTTTCGACATAATCCACCTTGGTGATGATTATGTCACCATGCTTTTGTATCTCCTGAATGATGTGGTATTTCCTTTCCACATGATTACTCTTTTGATGCCATTTGGATTCCTCCTCCTGAGATATGGCTCCCATGTTATCATAGAGTAGTGGGATGGGAGTATCTGAGGAAACTACTCGAAGCTCCAGGATGAAGTTTCACAACAACAACGCCTCCTTTGCAGCATCCTATGCGATAACATATTCGGCTTCTGTTGTTGAATCGATTGTAGTGTCATGCTTCATGCTTCTCCAGCTCACAACACCACTGTTAAAAAGGAACATAAACCATGATATTGATTTTCAATCATTAATATCAGACTGGAAGTCAGAATCTGTGTATCCCAAGACTTGGAGATCAATATCTCCATAAACAAAGATGTAATCTTGCATCTATACTTGAAGATAGTCTTCACTGCATTGTAGTGTTGCTCTCTATAGCCGGATTGGTAACATCTTACCACTTCCATTACATGGTATATATCTGGCCTTGTGCACATCATGGCGTACACCAGGCTTCCTACAGCTGATGCGTAGGGGCATCCAATCATGGATTTCTTATCCTCAACACTTTGAGGAGACATTCCTTTAGATATGTGCATACCATTTCTTAAGTGAAGGAAGCCTTTCTTGGAATTCTCCATATGGAAACGTTCCAAGATCTTCTTAACGTACCCATGTTGTGACAATCCCAAAATCCTCTTTTCTCTGTTCCTGAACATCTTGAGACCTAAGATGTAAGATGCTTCTCCAAGATCTTTCATCTCGATGAGATGGGACAACCAAATCTTACCCAATGTTAAGGATGTCATATACGTAAAGCATGATGAATATAATGGAACTCCCACTAGGCTTCTTGTGCACACACAGGGATTCTGAACAAAATCATAACTCTTTATGATTTCATCAAATCTGATGTTCCAGCTACGAGAAGCTTGCTTGAGACCATGGATTAATTTCCTCAACTTGCATACTTTGCTTTCCTCAGTTCTGAAGCCCTAGGCTGCTCCATATAGATATCCTCCTCAAGGTATCCATTGAGTAACGTCGTCTTGATGTCCATCTACCAGATGTCGTACTCAAGATATGGAGCTATAACTAGTACTGGCCTGATGGACTTAAGCATAGTCAGAAGAGAGAATGTCACATAGTAGTCTATGCCTTCTCTTTATGTGCATCCCTTGGATATGAGATGTGCTTTGAAGGTCTCTACCTTCCCATCAGGTCACCTTTTTCTCTTGAAGATCCATTTACAACCAATGGTTTTTACCCCTCTAGGTTGATCCTCTAGGGCCCTGATGAATCTACGATTCGTCATCTTTATTCATTTATTTTAGCATAAAATCCCTTATAAAACACCTGCATAAAACACTAACTCCATATTCTTACTAACTTGCATCTTTGTGTAAATATTGTACACTTCTTACTAATTTTAACCTAAAATAAATAAATAAAGAAAGAAAGGAAAAATAAAGAAAAGAAAATAAAAAAGGAAGACTGTATACAGGCTGACCCGAACCCCGAGAGAAGGTCAAGACTTGATCTAATCGACCAGGAATAAAGTAAGGGGAGATAGGGTCCTTAACTAGAAAATTCAAAAAAATATGTGTGTTGTTGTAAATACTTCTCACTTATTTTGTATATATCTGTATAAAATGACACTAATTTATTTGTACCTTAATTGAGCTCAAATATAATAGCATTCAAAACCAAAGTTGTAAATAAAAATGTGTTCTAATTAATAAAAATGATTGCACAATTAAATCTTGTACAGAATAAAAGTAGCCACACTTGGAAAAAGCCACTAAGCATTAATTGAAAGATCAATTCCAGCTCCATATGAGCTCAAATTGAATCAATCTCACTTCCATTGGATTCCAAATTAAATTATCTTTAAAATGGCTGCATTTTCATAATTTTTGGAGTTAAGGTTGAAAAGTCGGTTTTCTGGGGTTGTTTATGCAATTTTTCCATGTATTTTGTACATACTATATTTGTATATATTTGTAAATATTCTTACTACCTTTTTAAATAAAAATAAAAATGAAAAAAATAATTAAATTTTTTAACACAAAAAGGCCAATTTCCTCATTTACCCTTGTATATAATGTCATATATGTATATAGTATATGTATATAGTTGCTATTTTTAATTAACCTCCATAAAATAAATAAAAAAATAACATTTTTTAATCCAAATAAATAAGTGACGAAAATTCAAAAAGATTAGATAGTTTTATAAATATGTTTATCTCTTTTATTTTATCTCCTTTCATCTCTCTTATCTCTTCCATCAAAAAATTCAAAAATTCATTTCAATTTTCATCTCTTTTATCTCTTCCACCAAAAAATTCAAAAAATTCAAATTTCATCTCTTTTCTATTTATATGGCTTTTTCTCCCTCATTCCAACTTGATCAATCTTTAGAGAGAGGAGCCCGATCTCCGAGAGAAAATTTCATCGAGAAAGTTGCCTAGTCTCCAAGCCGTCCGGTGACAGCGAGTCGACCTTGTCGAGGCGATCACGGTCCATTTCCGCTCCTAAGGTGAAATCCACATTTTCCTTCGTATTTTTATCTAGGTTAATCGTTGTTTATTTTGAAGCATTTTTTATTCATCGTCATTTTGTTTTTTTAGATCATTAAAAAAATCCGTCACGTTTTTGATCCGCCACCGACTCGATTTTTTTCATCTCATCTTCTCGTTCTCTCCGCCTTCAATTTCTACCTTACACAATCTATCAACTCAAGCCATGCACAATGGTTGGAGAGTCGGATTCGATCCTTCCACTTTTATCGGATCACCGTTCATTTTCCGAGTTGTAAATAAATAAATAAACAAATAATAATAAAAAATTATTAGTTTCTTTTACTCTAACGTTTGTTTTGTAGGAACATTAAAAAGAAAACAACAAAAAGTTCTCAATTTCTATTTGTTTATTATTTCAGATTTACAATAAAAAATTAATTTTTTTTATTTACTGTTTACATTGCAATAAAAAATTACAAAATAAAAAAAGAGAGGGGATAGCCGCCCTCCAGGCACCGCCGCCCCCCATCGATCCTTGCGCCACCAGCGGCGCCGTGCTGCCCTCTCTTCCATACAACGGCCCACGTCGCCCTTCGTCGGGGCCCCCCTCCGGCCACCGTGCCTCCAGCGCGCACCAGCAGCGCGCGGCGGCCCCCCTCCAAGCGGCCCACTGCGACTTCCATCCAGCCGCGCCAACCGCTGAACTTCCCAGGCGACCCGCTGCACGAGGCCGCACAGCCACCGCTCCTGTCGGTGTCGCATAGCCCCCTCGGCTGACCTCCTCCTTCAGGCCACTCAGTCCGATCGTCGCACACAGCCGCAGCACTGCGTGCGGCGATCCTTCGAAGCGCCGCCATGCGTGGCCCGCTCGCCCCGCGCCGCCTCACGCGGAAGCGCCACCCCCCTGCCTTGCCCCTCCATCGCTGCACCGACATTGTCTCCCGCCGCCTTGACGCCGAACTCCGCTGGCCAGCGAAGCGCCTCTCCCCGCTCCTCAACCGTACGTCCACCACCAGCCGCCGCCCCCCTTGCGTGGAGAAGAAGCAATGGGCGGCGACCCTTGTTGCCTCCCTTGTTGGTTGCGTTGAAACGAAGCAAAAAGAACCATTCTAGGGTTTTGATTGAATAATTTATTGGGCAATTTGCAACATTGATCCCGGACGTTTCTGAAATTACTAAAGCGCTCCTGCCAGATCAATTTAATTCAAGAAAATTACAGTTGCGTCCCAAAGTATTAAAAGAATTTAAAAGAAGCCCCTGCCAGAGCCTCAAGCACATGACTTGCACATGATATGTGGTAAACTTGCGCCTTCTCCCCTCTGCTTTATTTTTGTTATTTATTTAATGCAAAAACAAAACTTATTTACATTTTAGTCCCTGAACTGCATAACAAACATTTACGTGCTCTTTTGAATGAAATAAATGTTGTTTGTGATCTAAAAATCTTGCAAAAATTATGCTACGCTCTTGATGTGATTATATTCTTAGCATAAATTTTTCATTGCATTTTGATTTCATTTGGTATTTTTTAAAAAATAAAAACAGTATCATTTTATCTTCCCGAAATTCAAAAATTCATAAAAAATCGAAAAATTTCTCAAAAATTCCAAAAAATAGAATAGTTGTATTTCATTGTCTTTTAAATTCTGACCAATTTTCATGCATTAATTATCTACAAAACCCAAAAATGTTGAAAACATCAAAAATCTTACAAAAATCATAGAAAATTCTACAAAAATCCAAAAATAGTGATTTAAGTTCCTATTTGTAGATAATTGTTTCTAGTTTGTCTTAAAAATAATTGCCAGGAGTTTGGGCACTTAAAATATTTTTAAGTTGCAAATTACTCCAGGCTGTTCACATTTTCACTTTTTCTCACTGTTTGATTTTTAGAAAAATATGAAAACATCTGAAAATTTCACAAAAATTCTCAAAAATATTTCAAAACTTTTAAAACCCAAAATTATTTTCTTTGAATTTTTCTGAGTATTTTTGATTAATTGAAAAATTACAAAAAGAGTTGGTGTGCGTATTTTTGATCTTGTGAATATTGCTTCGTGTTAATTTTGAAAAAAAAGTACAAAATCAAATCATTAAAAATTTGAAAATTAGAAAATATAAAAAAATTAGAAATAAAAAAATTTAAAAAAAAAATAAAAAGATAAAAAATAAAGAAACCAAGGATAGTTGTCCTATGAGATTCTTGTTTTCTCTTAATTGGTTTTCAATTAATTGAATACCCCTCAAGATTTATAGCCTCCCTGAGTTCGACCCTGTCTGCTATACAGGTTAATAAGTAGCAAAAATAAAAAAAATAATATTTTTGTTTATCACGGGATTTTGGGGATAACAACAACGACTACGGCAACATATTTACCAACAATAAATTTTCCGACTCCACAGATTTCATGCGCAACAAAATGACGCCATTGCCGGGGAGGCATGGCGAGGGTAGTTAGTTTCTCTTTTGACCTGCTATTCTTGGTTGTATATCTATTTACATTTTTTCCATTCACTTCATTGTTTATATCCATTGCATTCATTTCATTTTTTTCTCATATTTGATACTTGTATTTCTTACACATTCTCTTTTCTTTTTCTTACAAGGGCCCGCGGAGCGAAGGAGGCGATCCTAGGAGAGCCGATTCACCCAAGCGACGTGGAGGCGGCTTGATTCTTCACCAAGCCGTAGGATAGCATGAGAAGTGGAGAAGAAGAAGTGAAGAAGACGGAAAAAAAATCTTTTACAAGAGAGAGAGAGAGAGAGTTTATTTCTATCATTTGAACTCTGTAAAAGGACATTTATTTGTTGTGGGGTCTGTTTCGCCAAGTATCGGTGCACTTGGGGGACCTCACCAGTTTTGTTTTCATCGTCTTTATTTTTCTTTATTTCCCGCAGATTTCATGAGATACCTCTTGATCGCTTTAATTAATTTGCTTGAGCCAGGTAATTAATTAGGTCCAAACACCCTAAACAAGATATTTCAGTGCCTATAGAGTAGAACGTAATTTGGACTTAGTCAAATTAACTTGTTCTTGCCCGTTAATAGAAGCTATCATCTAGGACGGTTCACTTGCATTTGCATATAGGATAGTTTATTTAAATTCTGCGCGGATCACTTGCATGTAGAGTGCTGGCGACAAGATACGCATCTCTAACCCCTGCATGCAACACTGTTTTTTTAATCGCGCATTGGCATTTCCGATCTCCTACCTTGTTTTCACTCACATAAGTTAAAAAGGAAATTGGACACTCGGTAGGCGATTCTCTGAAAATATTTTAAACCAAGTGATAACTGCTAAAATCGGGACTGCTAAAGAAAACTTGACCCTAAAAAAATACAAGGAAAAATCATTGTTTTGGGGAGAGTAACCCCCTCATTGCGTGCTTGCTAGATCCTTCTGTGAATTTGCGCCTTTTTCTCCATATCTTTTGATTTGACCCTCGTGCTCTCCCGATCCCGCCTTTTATTTTGGAGATGGCCGACTAGAGTTATTTTAATCCGATCTTCGCAGATACCTTGTACTCTCCAGACGATCCACCATCCTTTTTCCAGGAGGACTTTCCTCCTGAGTTTTGTGCATATCCACCTAACCCATTATTTCAGGAATCGGAGGACTTTGATTTTCACCCACCCTCATTCAACCCACCCGATCCCAGGATTTTGGAGTCACCTTTCATGATTTCCACACTTGAGATAATGAACCAGATGGTGGAGCATATGAATTCAAGGATTAGCAATCTATTTAACATAAATACGAGCCAGAACGCTGCTACACTATTTGAGGATATGGATTCAATTGAGGATAATCATAAGAGCTTGCAATTGCCCAAAATACAAAAAAATGAGAAAATTTAAAATTCCAAAAAGATTCCGGGAGACACATTACCGATTCAATTTGTAAGGAGAGATCCAAATGCCCGATCATTTATCCACACATATATCCACCACATGTCCAGATCTTGACCCCGAGGATTCCATTATACAGACTGCTCTTAGCAATCCTCGTGTAAATGCTGATTCCGACCTCCTCCATTGTAAGGATGGAGTCCAAAAATTCAAAAAAATATTGACTGAACCCGAAGTGGTGGCCACGGTGCATGAGATAATTAAAGCTTCACTTCAACAGACCATGACAGATTTATCTACTCCTCAACACAAGAAAAGAAAGCGAAGGAGAAGATCTGAGCATCACATCTTGACCATGGCCACTACCTACGCCATCTCTCACCGTCCGTAATTTAAGAAAGGGAACACTGCCACACCTCTTGTGAGTTGCTCCATATCTGACTATTCTTGTGATAACACTCTCCTTGACAGTGGTTCTTCAATCAATATAATACCCTTCTATATGGTACAATCTCTTCATCTTGGGCTTCTCAAGAAAACTAGGATGATAGTTCAATTTGCTGATGGATCTATCAAGAGGCCGAAGGGTATTTTAGAAAACACTCTCTTTCTTATTCAGGGCATGAATTTCACTTCGGATTTTGTTGTAATGCCCATGGAGACCTCCACCCCTGTGGAGCACCCTCCAATCATCCTGGGACGACCTTTCCTCACCTCTACGGGAGCCATTATTGATTATGGTTCAGGAGAGATTCGCTTCCGTTATGATGTAGGGAGCGATGTGTTGATCACTACACCAACTACCGACCAGAGACCCGCATCCCATGAGAGCCCGCCTGTGTTAGCCAACCCCAAGGAATTTGTCCTCGAGGATAATATTAGAGATTCTTGTTATATATTAGATGATAATGAAACACAAGAATTCCTCTTCAAGGAGGAAGACTCTGAAATTATAGACCTTAGAGTTCCCCCTTCTGATATGTGGAGATGCATTGATGACATCTGTGGAATTTACACAATAGACACCTTAGAGTGGAAGGCATAATCTGAGACTAGACATGATGGACATGATTTGACTACTTCCATTGATGAGTCTGTTCCTATTCACCCTGATTCAGATGAGACCAATCAGGACAAATTTGCTTTGATTGCTTTTATAAAGGAATTTGGGCCATTTGATAAAGATGATGATCCTGTAGAGGCTCGCCAGGCTAAAAGTGATCCTACATTTTCTGATAATGATTTTGAGCCATTTTACTTTGATGTTTGCGAGACTTCCCAGGCCGGACATGACCATACTACTTCCAATAATCGGTTTAGGCCTGCACAATTTGAAACCGCGGAGGATACATTCTTGGTCGATCCTATTCAGTTTATGTCGAATGATGATCCCAATATCGACCTACACCTTGTCAAATCCATACCTCAGCGGTCCCGTAAGAAGATTCGTTTTCGACCTTCTTGACCTTTGTACATCTACTGCTCTTGTATATCCTTTCGTTTTACCCTTTCTTCTCCCGTTTTATCTTTCACCCCTTTTCCTTGTGCGTGTATATATGCTATACTTAGGATGTGGTTTATCCTAAGTATAGGGGGGTGAATGATTCGTGTTGCTCATATTTGTCCTGTTCATCACTCTTGTTGTTGCATATACTTAGGGATACTCTACCCTAAGTTTAGAGGGGTGATGTTGTTCATATCGTGTCTTTTTATTTTTGAGTCTGTACATTCTCTTCATCAGTTTTTCCCTTTTGTACACTCCACTATACTTAGGATTACATGATCCTAAGTATAGGGGGGATCACCAACTTCACTTCTTTTTATCTTTTCTTTGAGTCGTTGTAGCATAGGAGTCTTTTCACTTTTCTATACTTAGTACGAGTTATGTTTTCCTTTTTCGCTCTCTGATCACTATGAGGACATAGTTCGAGCTAAGTATAGGGGGGTATCGTATATATTGTATATATACTTTAGACATAACTCGTACTTTTAAATACATTTATTTAGGGGGTTATGTGTATATTTTTGTAAAATCCAAGTGTTTAAAAAAATAAAAAAAATAAAAAATATATCAATCAACAAAAATGAAAAAAAATAAAAAAACAAAAAAACAAAAAAAACAAACAAAAAAACAAAAAAAAAACAAACAAAAAAAATCTTGTATATACTTATTTATATTTTACTAACCCTTTTTCCTAAAAAAAACTACAAAATAAAAAATCAATAAAAATTTGCATAATTCAAAAAAAACTTTCTTTCACATCTGCATTTTTCCTCCAAAAAATCCATAAAAAGTTCAAAATTAGAAAATTGTTAAAAAATGTTCTTTTCACATGTGCATCATTTCTTTTCAAAAAAACTTTCTACATTGTTCATGTTTTGCATTTGCATGTGCATTTTTCAGGATAGTATTGACATTTAAACTATGTTTGGAATAAAATTGAAGAATGGAGCTTAGTTGGACCTTAATCCACCTAATTTTCAGAGGAACTTCACCGAGAAATAGGATTTTAGAAGCTTCAGGTCTTTGACTTAATTCTTTGAGTTCCACATGACATGTGCAACATTTGACTCTTAGTGTCTAACCTGGTCTCTTCATTCTGGGTACAACTCTGGACTAGGGAATCAATTTGTACTCTCGCACTATGCACTTAGCTCAACTCAGATGGGATGTTGGAAGATTGTGTGAGTTTCTTTTCTGGTAGCGTGGAAATCTAAAGACCGAAGTACGAGTTGAAATAAAGCTTCAGAAAAGGGATGGATGGCTGAGCATAATTTTTTCTAAGACCCAAAAAAATGTACGGAAACAAAAAGATTCTATATCCGTAGGGGCACAACAAGATCCAAGCAGAACCACCAAAAGTCCAAATACAAAGAAGCCACTACCAAATAAATATCTGACCAAAAAGGTCCAATCTTTAAGAAAACCTGCAAATCTTGGTGGAGACTCGGGTAAACTGGCCAGCTCCACAAGGAGAGGTGACTACACCGGCCACCCTCCAGTTCTTTTCTCCTTCTTCTAACTTCTCCCCCAATTCGATTGTGAACACAACGCGACAAACCTTATAAGGAAATACCTGACTCCCCGAGGACGAATTACTGGAGAGGAGATTTGCATGGTAGTTTGGCATTCTGGATGGGAAGAGCTAAAATCTTTCACACACATGAGTCGATTGTTCAATGTTCATAGAGTGTGCTTTGGGAAGAGGATTGATATAAGATGACTTCTGAGCTGAAACTGTGACAATGATGTGTAGAACTTGAAGGCTGTCGATTTTAAAATTCCAAGTCTCACAGAAGTTCCGACACACTAATAATCCAAAGGTCCGACAGATCTCCAAACTACAATTTTATGAAGATAAGTTTAACACTCAATGTTGTCCCACTTTCTTTATTTTCCCTTTCTTTTTCTTTTTCTTTTTCTTCACTTATTCTTTCAAATAAGTGTTTTCTAAGGGACCAGCAAAGGTAAATCATAGGGGGATGATGAATCTATGATACATCATCTTTATTCATTTATTTTAGCTTCAAATCCCTTATAAAACACCTGCATAAAACACTAACTCCATATTCTTACTAACTTGCATCTTTGTGTAAATATTGTACACTTCTTACTAATTTTAACCTAAAATAAATAAAGAAAGATAGAAAGGAAAAATAAATAAAATAAAATAAAAAGGAAGACTATATACAGGCTGACCTGAACCCCGAGAGAAGGTCAAGACTTGACCTGATCGACCAGGAATAAAGTAGGGGGAGATAGGGTCCTTAACCAGAAAATTAAAAAAAATGTGTGTGTTGTTGTAAATACTTCTCACTTATTTTGTATATATCCATACAAAACTGACACTAATTTATTTGTACCTTAATTGAGCTCAAATCAAATAACATTCAAAACCAAAGTTGTAAATAAAAATGTAGTCTAATTAATAAAAATGATTGCACAATTAAATCTTGTACAGAATAAAAGTAGCCACACTTGGAAAAAGCCACTAAGCATTAATTGAAAGACCAAAGAGCTCAAATTGAATCAATATCACTTCCATTGGATTCCAAATTAAATTATCATTAAAATGGCTGTATTTTCATAATTTTTGGAGTTACAGTTGAAAAGTCGGTTTTCTGGGATGGTTTGTCCAATTTTCCCTTGTATTTTGTAAATACTATATTTGTATATATTTGTAAATATTCTTACTACTTTTTAAATAAAAATAAAAATATAAAATTCATTAATTTTTTTTTACACAAAAAGACCAATTTCCTCATTTACCCTTGTATATAATGTCATATATGTATATAATATATGTATATAGTTGCTATTTTTAATTAACCTCCATAAAAAAAATAAAAAAATAACTTTTTTTAATCGAAATAAATAAGTGATGAAAATTAAAAAATTAGATAGTTTTATAAATATGTTTATCTCTTTTATTTTATCTCCTTTCATCTCTCTTATCTCTTCCATCAAAAAAATTCAAAACTTCATTTCAATTTTCATCTCTTTTATCTCTTCCACTAAAAAATTCAAAAATTCAAATTTCATCTCTTTTCTATTTATGTGGCTCCTTCTCCCTCATTCCAACTTGATCTATCTTTAGAGAGAGGAGCCCGATCTCCGAGAGAAAATTTCGTCGAGAAAGTTGCCTAGTCTCCAAGTCGTCCGGTGACAACGAGTCAACCTTGTCGAAGCGATCACGGTCCATTTCCACTCCTAAGGTGAGATCCACATTTTTCTTCATATTTTTATCTAGGTTAATCATTGTTTATTTCATCGTATTTTTTATTCATCGTCATTTTTTTTAGATCATTAAAAAAATCCGTCACGTTTTTTTATCCGCCACCGACTCGATTTTTTTCATCTCATCTTCTCGATCTCTCCGCCTTCAATTTCTACCTCCCACGATCTATCAACTCCGAGCACGCACGGTGGTTGGAGAGTCGGATTCGATCCTTCCACTTTCGCCGGATCGCGTTCATTTTTCGAATTGTAAATAAATAAATAAATAAATAATAAAAAATATTTGTTTTTTTACTCTAATGTTTGTCTTGCGTAAACATTAAAAAGAAAACAATTTTTTTTCTCATTTTCTATTTATTTATTATTTTAGATTTACAATAAAAAATTAAAAAAAAGTTTTTTGTATTTACTTTTTACATTACAATAAAAAAGTTACAAAATAAAAAATATATATAAAAAGAGAGGGGACGACCGCCCTCAAGGCGCCGCCGCCCCCCTCGATCTTTGTGCCACCAGCGGCGCTGGGCGGCCCTCTCTTCCATTCAGCAGCCCATGCCGCCCTTCGCCGGGCCCCCCCTCCGGCCACTGTGCCTCCAGCACGCGCCGGCAGCGTGTGACGGTCCCCCTCCAAGTGGCTCACCGCGACTCCCATCCACCCGCGCCACCCGCTGAACTTCCGAGGCGACCCGCTGCACGAGGCCGCGCAGCCACCGCTCCTGCCGGTGCCGCACAACCCCCTCGACTGACCTCCTCCTTCAGGCCACTCAGTCTGCTCGTCGCCCACAGCCGTAGCATCGCGTGCGGTGATCCTTCGAAGCACCGCTGTGCGTAGCCCGTTCGCCCCGCACCGCCTTACGCGGAAGCGCCACCCCCTGCCTCGCCCCTCCATCGCCGTGCCGCCGTTGACTCCTGCCGCCTTGACGCCGGACTCCGCCGACCAACGAAGCGCCTCTCCCCCGCTCCTCAACCGCGCGTCCACCACCAGCCGCCGCCCCCCTTGCATGGAGAAGAAGCAAGGGGAGGAGGCCCTTGTTGCCTCCCCTGTTGGTTGCGTTTAAATGAATCAAAAAGAACCGTTCTAGGGTTTTGATTGAATAACTTATTGGGAAATTTGCAACATTGATCCCGGACATTTATGAAATTACTAAAGCACCCATGCTAGATCAATTTAATTCGAGAAAATTACAGTTGCGTCCCAAAGTATTAAAATAATTTCAAAGAAGCCCCTGCCAGAGCCTCAAGCACATGACTTGCACATGATATGTGGTAAAATTGCTCCTTCTCCCCTCTGCTTTATTTTTGTTATTTATTTAATGCAAAAACAAAACTTATTTACATTTTAGTCCCTGAACTGCATAACAAACATTTACGTGCTCTTTTGAATGAAATAAATGTTGTTTGTGATCTAAAAATCTTCCAAAAATTATGCTATGCTCCTGATGTGATTATTTCTTAGCATAAATTTTTCATTGCATTTTGATTTCATTTGGTATTTTTAAAAAATAAAAAATAATGTCAATTTCTCTTCCTGAAGTTCAAAAATTCATAAAAAATCGAAAAATTGCTCAAAAATTCCAAAACAATAGAGTAGTTGTATTTCATTGTCTTTTAAATTCTGACCAATTTTCATGCATTAATTATCTATATAACCCAAAAAATAGAAAAACATTAAAAATCTTCCAAAAATCATAGAAAATTCTACAAAAATCCAAAAATAGTGATTTAAGTTCCTGTTTATAGATAATTAAATCTAGTTTGTCTTAAAAATAATTGTCATGAGTTTTGGGTATTAAAATATTTTTAAATTGCAAATTACTCCAGGCTATGCACATTTTCGCTTTTTCTCACTATTTGATTTTCGAAAAATATAAAAGCATCTAAAAATTTCACAAAAATTCTCAAAAATATTTCTAAACTTTTAACCTCAAAATATTTTCTTTGCATTTTTCTGAGTATTTGTTATTCATTGAAAAATTATAAAAAGAGTTGGTGTGAGTATTTTTTATCTTGTAAATATTGCTTTGTGTTAATTTTGAAAAATAAAAAAGTGCAAAATAAAAATCATTAAAAATTTGAAAATTATAAAATATAAAAAAAATAGAAATTAAAAAAAATTAAAAAAATAAAAAGATAAAAAATCACAAAAGCCAGGGATAGTTGTCCTTTGAGATTCTTGTTTTCTCTTAATTGATTTTCGATTAATTGAATAACCCTCGGGATTTGTAGCCTCCCTGAGTTCGACCCGGTCCACTATACAGGTTAATAAGCAGAAAAAAATAAAAAAATAATATTTTTTGTTTGTCACGGGATTTGGGGATAACAACAACGACCACAACAACATATTTACCAACAATAAATTTTCTGACTCCACAGATTTCATGCGCAACAGGTCCATACACTATTCTTATGCATGGAGTCAATTTCTGACTTCATTGCTATCATCCATCTATCCATGTCATGATGCGTGAGTGCTTCATCAAATGAAGCTAGATCATTGTCAGTTTCACCTGACACATGGAATCCGTACCTTTCAGGAGGTGTAATCATAGAACTCTTTCTAAGAGATACATATGTTACAACTTTATTCACTTCTTCGATTTCTGGTTCAGGAGGCTCAGTATCCTCATGGGATTTAATGAGTTCCCTTACTTCATTTTTGTCTTGACTCTTAAGGAAGTCATCCTATGAAAATTTTACATCTCTAGAGATGAAGACCTTTCGAGTCTCAAGGTTATAAAGTTGGTATCCAATAACATCCTAACATATCCAATGAAGTAGTACTCTCGAGACCAAGCAACACCAAATCCTTAAGTGTCTAACACTAGGTTTGGTACAATACAGGAGCTCATGAGGATTTTTAGGTACATGCTTGTTAGGAATCTTATTCAGGATATATATTGCATTCTCTACTGCATATCCTCAAAAACTAAGTGGTAAATGTGCTTTACTCATCATTGAACGGACCTTGTCCATGATGGCCCT
This sequence comes from Ottelia alismoides, assembly GCA_037367405.1. NCBI lineage: Eukaryota > Viridiplantae > Streptophyta > Magnoliopsida > Alismatales > Hydrocharitaceae > Ottelia > Ottelia alismoides. The sequence goes on along the minus strand of JAZKJV010004210.1, from coordinate 506,166 downwards.
GTTACGTCTTTCAGCGACACCACTTAGATGGGGAGTTCCAAGAGGAGTGAGAATGGAGACCATTCCTCTCTCTTTGAGGTATTCCCTAAATTTGTCTTAGAGGTACTCACCACCTCAGTCATATCGAATCCGTTTAATCTTCCTGTCGGTTTTGTTCTCAACCATAGCCATGAATTCTTTCAACTTTTCAAAGGTTTTAGATTTACGACGTAATATGAATATGAACCTATATCGCGAATGGTCATCAATAAATGCCAAATAAAATCGATACCCATTTCGGATCACAGTACTGAATGGACCACATACATCGATATGTATTAGGTCAAGAACACATTCGCATCTTGTAACCTTGTCATGAAAAGGCATCCTAGTCATTTTACCTAGAATACATTCTTAGCAGGTAGGCAAAGTTTGGACATGTAGAAAATCTATGGTCCATCCTCTCCGATTCTTTTAGGTTAAATCTACTGATCGTATCAACAGATAAACGCCCATGACTTTGATGTCACATCATGTTCAAATGATTTCCATCCTCTCTGATTCTCTTAGGGTTTTTATCAGTGGTAGTAACATTCATGATATTTTCATTAATGCAAAATTCATGGAGTCCACCTGAAGTCATAACACCATCTACAACATATTTATCATAACGACTTATGACATGTTTATTACAGAATAGAAACAAATATCCATTTATAACTAACCTAGATACATATATTAAGCTCTTTCTGCCTTTTGGAACATAAAGACACTCTTTAATAGGACTCTTCCACTAGATAATGATAGTAGGGGAGGTCCTGACGATGACTCTTACGACAGTAGCATCAGATCCCACCTAGGTGACTAATTCCGCTTCATCAAGATTCCTAGTTTCCTGAAATAGATGAATCGGATTACATACATGAACATAAGCACTAGAATCGATGATCCAACTACCTTTTCGTCCTACGAGAAAATTGGTTTCAATGATGAAAGTAGAATTCATACCTACTGGGGATTTTGCTTTATCTGAAGATTTCAGGTAATCTGGGCAGTTATGCTTCCAGTGCCTCAGCTTCTTGTAGTGATGGAAACCATCGATTTTCTTTGATGCTACAAGCGTAGAGGCGTTAAAAGATGAGCCAACACCATGACTCTTCTTCTCCTTCTTTTAGGCTGGACCCTTTAGAGACCCTTGCTTCCTACCTCGCTTCCCTTTGACCTACGCAACCATTGCACTGCTAGAGGGATTCTCTTTCTTCATTACATCTTATGCAGACTTTAATGAATCTATGAGTTCAACGTTAGATAATGTCAACTTGTTCATGTGGTACGATACCAAATAATTGGTGAAAGACCAGGGGAGAGACAACAAAATGAAGTCGGATTGCATGTCTGTGTCCATCTTAGCCCTGAGAGGCTCCAGCTCTGAGAGGTAACCAAACATTTTGATCACATGCTCTCGGACCGATGCCCCTTGCTACATTTTACAACAAATTAGTTCTTTCGTGACATTATAACGTTGTGTACGGTTAACATCACCGAACATCTCTTTCAGATTATGCTATATATCCTGGCAATTATCCATATCCACATGTTGCTTCTAAAGCACATTGGAGAGAGATCCCATAATATAACATCTGACAAATGAATGATCTTCATCAAAATTTTCATTGTACTTTATTTCTTTCGTTGTCTCAAGCTTTGTATTCTTTTAATTAGACAACACATAAGATATGCTGTCTGCAGAAAGGACAAGATCCAAATTGCGGATCCAATCCAAGAAATTTGGTTCAGTCAACTTGTTGACCTCCAAGAGCCTACTAGTGGGTTCATGGACTTCATTATCTGAAATTAAGAATGCACTGTATTAGAACATATAAAAAATATATATTCAATTTTAAATTCTTCAATTCAAGATTTTTAATCAAAATAGTCTTGCCTTTTCAACTCTGAAAGATCATTCCGTTAATCACTTTCAAAGCAAGAGATATACTTACCGCTATATCTCTAGCAATAACTAGGATCTCCTTTTCTACCTTTGTTACATCTGAATAATATGAGAAAGTGTAACTCGAGTAAAAAGAAGCGGGAACACATTCCTCCTGGCAAGTCCAACATGCATTTCCCAATTTGTTCTTTAACACTCGGGACCACCACCCCTAAGGTGATGTTGTCCCATTGTTAATTGAACCAACCATCAACTGGCTTAGAAATCCACTATGCAAAATCCGATATCACCCTAATAATATAAGGAACCGATATTGGGGTCACTACGCATATGGCATTACTTTTTCGAGAAACAAAGAGCCCGAGACATGAGCGCTTGTATGCAGGAGATGTCACTTCGGACATGTGTTTCCGACATACAATCCCTTGCGACAGAACCCTTCACCTTAACGGGAGATCATGGATGTCACTTATGTGGTCCTCCATATTATGTTCAAATTTTAATTAATTATTATGAATCATATTCATATAATTAATTCCAAGGGAAATGTAACTTTATTCATAATAGAGTGTTTTAATTAGATCTAAATAATTTAATCTTATTAAATCAATTATCAATCCAATTCAATCAACCAACAAAGGGTTTGCTTGATATTATTATATAGTATATAAAGTACACATTAATTTTGTATTTTAATAACTAGAGTACAACTTGAATTACTCATATTATTCTTTCCTCAAAAACAGATCCGGACAGTGTTATGCTCGGAGGGAGCATTTCCTTGACATTCAAGGTGCTAATTAGTAAACCAAGCTAGCATACCCGGACTATACACCTTCACCATTCCGTTTGAGAACAATACACAATAATGCTAATTTACTTGTGGTTCTATCGATCTTTGATGATCGGTAATATACTATATAATAATTTCTCAGAACTATTAGGCATCCTAAAATAATTTTGATATCTTAAAATTTCTTAACATATCAAGCAACCATGTTTTGCATGTAAAGATTATCCTACAACTATTGTAGGATAAACTAGGGTTTTTATGAAACATTCCTTCAATGGCCTATGATGATTAATCAATTATTTTCATAATTATTAGGCATCATAATTAGTCAAGGCAATTCATAATTTTCATGATTTCCATTGAATTATAAACTCATTAAGCAAGGAGTTTTGATGATCTAATCATCTTCCAACCCATCTCCACTAAATATGGAATATCTAGGACAAACGTAGTTAGAATCACGCAAAATAAATTAAAGCAGTTTTCAGGTTTGATTCTCTATTTAAATAAAGTGTTTATTTCATATTTCATGAAGGGAAAATAGTAGTCAGATCATTTTATTATAGATCCAAGAATACATGCAAAAGCAATATTCATGGCAGGAATTCTTCGAATCATTCATGCACTTTTGGTACCAATAATTAGGCTACTATTTTGGGAAATATTTAGACACTCAAAATACATTAAACAAAAAAATGCCCAAATAGTGAACAAATAGTAGGTTTTTAATTTAGTGAAAAACTAATTCGAGTCTTGCATCAAATGCAAAAACAACGAGTCTCGTGCATCCGAAACGTGAACCTTGTTCACCCAGGATTTTGGATCTCATCCAAGACCTGACCAAGGCTCTTATGTGGCTTCAAGGTTCTGGTAAAAACTTTATGCGTATCACAAAACCGTGAAGATCTCAACATATGCATTCTGGAGCTACTAGTTGTACTAATTGCTCAAAGCACCGGAATTTAAAATTTTAAAATAATGAAGCTAAATGATCTGAGAACACTTCTCGAATCTTTTCATATAAACCACATAGAAGATATAAGATTATCTATTGAAGCGTGGTTGCAATTGAAGCCTCTAAATGAAGAGACCACATGTCTCAAGACCGACCTGACACAAGAGACACTTATGAGCACATTGATGAAATGCGTCCTTTTTGCAATACAAGATGTTGATCCAAGCAAAGGATCTCTTGATTTCATCACACAAAATCTGAGGTCTTCTTCACGTACCAGAGGCACCGAGGAAGATGAAGATCTACGAGCAGTCAAAGTAGAAGCACGATAGCGTAGCGACGATGGCGATTCTCTCTAAGTCACAAAGTGGACAATAACTTTAGAGAGAGAGAGTATGCGCATAGGATGATGAGACAGAGAGAGAGCTAGTGAATTATGTTGTTGTAAAAAGAAGAGCAAGGGTTGCCTCATCTTTTATAATATTTTTGGAGTCCATGGATCTCAATCCAAGGACAACACAAATCCAATGTTTGAGATTGATTTGTGTTTTTTCAATGGCCATGATTTTCTTGTAAAACACAACAACAATTAATTTAATTTAATATATTGAATAATCATAAATATAAATTAGTTCATTCAAATCTATCATCATAGGAAAAATATGAAAGAGGCAAGCCTCCATCCTATTATGGGGGGGTGTATGGCCCTACTTAAAGTAGGACTAGGTGGCCGTCCACCCTCCTTATCGGGAAGGCACCTCCCTTTTCATATTTCATGATATTATGCATCTCATGATTTTTTCTGTAATTTGCAACAACATTTGTTGTAAATTTATTCACACAAATAATTCAAAATTATTCTATTAATATTGCACTCGTACCGTTGAAATTTGTGAATGACATTCAAAACCCAAAATAACTAGTAAATTACATTTTTAATTAGTTGTTCTTTGTCAATCCAATTTACATCAATATTTAAATTGTAAACGTTATTTATTAATTGCTCTCTCTTTTATATTATAAATCACATTTATAATATATATGATTAATATGGATATTGCTATCCACATTATTCACATCCATGATAATTAAAACATATTTAATTATATTGGATCATCATTCTCATGAATCTAAATAAATGAATCAAATTCACATTATTCGTGATAATTAAATCTTAATTAATTATCCATTTCTCAATGGTTGAATACATATTCCATCAATGGAATTATTCTTGAACTCTTTCAAGAATAATGTGCTTTCTCCGCAGATACTTGGAGATAAGGACATGACGATTGTATGCTCCATGTATAGTGACTTGGATATTGAGATCATATCTTAAATCCAGATCACATGGACCTCTTATAGATGCTTGATTAAATCAAGGCGGTAGATCTATTCTTCTCATTGCATCTGAATCATATTCAGATCAATGTCCAACATTTAGACTAAGAATATGTTACTTCTCTACTAAGAGGAGTCACTAAAATCCAGGCATGTTTCATCACTCCCTCGGAATGGAAGCGCCATGGCATACAATCGTTTATGATTACATCACCCTCACATATTCCTAATACCTACACATCCTGCATATTGGAAGACTAAAAATAAACCCGAAAAATTAGATCAATTTTTCACTGACATATTCAGGGTTTTATCACCAAGTTTCTCATTCATTTTTTGGGAGTTGGTATCGACCATATGCTTTCCAAAAGCATATATTATACCTGCAAATTCCTGTCATGCTTCCAAAGAAAGATGGCCATGCATGGAATTTGATTGATCCCAATACCTCATGAGTAAGATCATGTCTTCCAATTCACAAGTGTAGCTGTATGATCCCTTTGAGAGACATATTACTCACATGCCCTTGCATGCACGCCAACTTGTCGGTGTATAGGCCTTGATTAGGCCATCAACCTATCAGTCTGCCAAATGTACATACTTAGACATATAATAATACATTTATCTCCGTTCAGAGGATGCATGCCTATATCATGATAATATACGACATAGGACTTGGTTATCTCGATCTCGTTAAGTAAAATCTTTGACCTAACTTATATGAAACCTTCGAATCTCTATTCCCATGCATAGGGCCTTCATCAAGAGGTCTCTCAGATATCAACCCATAAAGAAGGATTGCCATCTCCTTCTTAGGCTGGAGATCATCTCTTAATAATCATTTGATGATGCTTGTTGAGTCCTCAATCTAACTCCTTAGATATTCGTCCAAGCACCATACTCTACGATTCAACAATTGGATCAACAGCTGTGTGATCATTAAGATGGCCATGGTACATAACCCTAATTTCACTAGGGACCTTATAGTGCATTAATTTTTATAATCTTAGGTAAGGAGTGAAAATAAATCAATATCTTTTATTGATATTTTAAACATTACAATACCATTTATTGTAGAAATGGTTTGCCTCGGGCTCACATGGATAACACAAATACACCAAAAATTTTGCACTATTACACAATTTTTATATACTAAAAATAAATAAAATAACATGGGAGGGGCTCTTTGTATATTGCCCAACATTCATGGGGTACCACGTGAGCTGAGTTGGCACTGACCTAGATGTAATATACAAAAGGTGTGAGAAGTACATGTAATTTTCACACAGATATTACACTATGAATAATATTTACAAGATTGAAATGAAATATACAAAAAGGAAGGGTATTAGGAGTAATTACTTCATTATTTATGTACGATCCATAGGCATAAGATCGATCACTTATGCACATCATACAGTGGAGGTCCACCCATACCGCTTCGTGGCCAGACGCACGAGATCATGTTCACCCCAGATCTAACAATACTGGAGGGGCTCCACCCAACTATTGCTGAACAAACTAGGGTGAGGGCCCCATTGGACGATGACGACTTCATCCCCAAGAACAAGGAAGAACATGTAGAGTGTCTTCTCATGTTTGTCAATTCCTCACACATCAAGTCTTAATCCGTGATGCTGAGATGATTTGAAGTTTCTTGCAGTTTATCCGTAGCGACTGAAGCCTTCCAAAATATCCAAGACCCATCGATGGATTCTTGACAGCTTGATGTAGCTCAGGCTCTAGGGGATTGAGTTCTTGGGAGTAATAGGCCTCAGTTGTGGCCTTCTCTTACAAATAAGTGCAAGGTTAGCAACAGAAGAGCAATCGAAGATATTTGGGCTTTCATTGGGTGATATAGGTGATGGAGGTGGTGTGGCGATGATGCACATTCAAGGGTGGAGGAGAAAGCATCGAATCGTTGATCTAGAGAGGATCATGTTGGCTTGGGGTGAGGAAGATGAATAAGTGGTTGGGGTAGCTAATGGGGTTGTCAATGGAGTTGGAACCATGCCAAAATGGTGGAAAGTGGTCGGAGCTTCTAAAGCTTCGAGGAATGCTAAATCTAGGATCTATGCTACTGCAATAATTAAAATGCAAAATAAAATGCAGAATTGAAATGCGGGATTAAAATATGATAATAAAAACATAAACTAGTAGCTCGAACCTGACTTGAATCAGGGTGCAGAGGACATCACCGGAGCAAGCTCCAGCGATGGGGATTGATCTGTCCACAACCTCATGCAAGTTGCTGACCTCTCACAGAGAGAGCTGTCACCAACCTCAATGCGATCATGCCATGGCCTAAGGATTCCTGTCGATGAAGGAGATCCCAAAAAAATTGGTAGAGCATGTATGATTTATGAAAAGGACGATGGAGTTCTGAAGATTGAGGGTTTACAGATAGAGGGTAGTTTCTACAATTGATCTAAGGGTATGTCGAGATAATATATATCATGTGGTGAAGAGATTCGAAGAAGGAAGCAAGCCTCCTCGAGCTGTAGATCATGCACAAAAAATGGGAGAATAGAGGGAGTCAGAAGAAAGGGAGTCAGAAGAAATAGTGAGCGTCAAAAGGAGAGTGGCATGTAGATGCACAATTGACTTAGGTTAATGAATAACATGCTCTCACTGGGTCACCTAAGCATGCTACATGACAAAATAGAAATAAAAATGAAAAAGAAATATAAATAAAATAGATGATATTAGAATTAGTAAAAACTTCAAACATAAAAAATGTTTATTATTTTATTTAGTATTTTACTCTGATTTTTATTTATGTACAAGTTAATTTATTACTTGTTAATAAATACTTGTATATAGAATGTATGCGTACTTGTATTTAACCTTTTTAATTTTAGTTTTTATTTTATATTTTAATATTTTATATAAATAATTTCTATATTTATAATTTATTTAATTACATATGTAATTTTTTTACTTTATTTTTTTGAGTTTATTTATATACTTAAAGAGTTAGGTATATATATATATCACAGGCATATTATTTGTTTATTTTAGTTATATATTTTATAGCTGTATTTATTTTTATACATTTTAGTGGTTTTATTTTATTTTCATTATGTACATGTATTTTAAATGATATTTACATATTTATAAGAAATATAAGAAAATAAAAAATATAAAGAATGAGTATATTTAATAATATATACAAGTAAACTTCACAATGGGGGCCCAAAGCCAACCTTTGCATCATAACTATTAATTAAATGAAACCGCCTTCATTAAATAGTTAATTTAAATTTATGAAAAATAAAGGTGAGTTTGGTCAATTTTGAATAAGTATGGAGAAGATATAGGTTTATAGCAGCTTTTTATTATGTGTCTCGGGTACACTGCATTAATTTTGAATGAAATAAATTGTGTATTTTTCTTTGTAATTTTATATACAAGTTTCATGTAGAGAATTTATTGATTCAAGGTTTAAAAATAAGAAATAAAATGGGTCCCAAAATGCAATATATTGTTAAAAATAATTAGTATTTTAATCATATTTTCTTTATAGTTTCTCTGCACTATCCACTCCTATGTTATTCCTTGGCGACCAAGTCATCGTGATGATTGAGTCTCGGAGTCTAGGGTCACTAATGCCTTTGACACATACTTCTTTTTTATTTTCTGTTCTTTATTCTTTTATTTTTTGTATTAAATACAATATTTTATACAATATTTAAATGTAAATAAATGAGTGTTATTTTATATAAAATAATGCTATATACATGTATTTAGGTTGGGATATATGGCCAAAAGGAGTGAATAAAGATGATGAAAAGGAGATTCATCACCTATCTTTTAGCTTTTCTCTTCATCAAACAAATATGGAATGGACACTTTATTTGAATTCCTGACGTGTGAATGTGAATAAACAAGGCTTAATCAATGCTGACCTCTCAATTTTAGAGACCTTAAAATTCTAAGCTGAACCATGTCTTAATTAGAAGGAACTCAACTTCCCTATTCATCAAACTCTCTGTGTATACATATAGAATAATGATACGACATTTAGTGTATACTACATTTACAAGGGTAGAGTCCAAACAACACCCAAGGTTCTAGTCCAAGAGACATTCCTACGGACCCAATCCTCAATCCATAGGGAATAAATCATTTCTTGCATTCAATCCAATGTCTCTTTGTTATCAGACTTGAAAGTGGAGATGGAAAGCCAAATGATGGAGGGCATAGGTTGGTGTCTTTTCTTCTCTCCCTCACATTGGAATAAGGATACTTCCGAGTGCCTTATTAATGCAACACATATATAATTTCGATTGTTGATCATTGTGTCCATCAAGAGAGTGCTAAGTCGTCTACACTAGTTTTCCTGGGAATGCACCGGGGTGTGTCTCTTTTGAGTATCTATTGTACCTTTGACACCCATACTTATATCACTATATGATGCATAGCCCTTTTCGGGTGGAAGATCGATCATAAAGGCCTAAGATGATGGTCGAAGTGGATACTTTGAAAGGTTGGGAGTGCTCGCCTTTGGTGGACGCTCTTTGTATTTGTCTTTGAAGTGTAAGAGCTTTTACTTCTCTTTTTCTTTCTTTTCTTTTAATTTGGCTAGCTCCACTACTTTTTTCAAGTTTACACACACTGATGAACATTTTTTATGTTTCATCACACCTGGCACTTTAGGTAAATATCACAAGATATTACAAGAACTTATTCTCATACTGGCTAAGGTTGCTGACACCCAGGTTTCATGAATCCTTCATCAATTGTATCCCATCCTCGATCATCATAAAATTAGGTCTAAAATCAATTCTCTCATCCCAGTTCCTCAAGTAAAACCTCAACTCATCTCATCATACATGCAGTCGTGCATGAGATGTGTGGGTCATATTCTTTAAGGTAGAGACGAAGTATGCAATATGGCACACATATCTTTCAAACTAGGGAAGTATGAATTATTAAGTCTAGGACCCTAATGACTAAGGTTAGTTAACTTCCAATCCCAAGACCTCATAAACCAAGCATTCTTTATTCCGCAAACCTTGTGTGGGAGTGAATCTTTCAGGGATATATTCAACTTATTAGTTATTGTTTTTTGATTTTTAACTTTTCAAATTTTAAATTTTAAAGTTAAAAGTATTTACAAAATACAAGTTAGGCTCATTTACACCCTCATTGAAAATATATTTGAAAATATTTTACAAACCATGCCACATAAATATATACTTTGAAAACATTTTCCCAGTGATTTTCAAAACAAGTGAAATTCTTAATTTTCAAACCATTGTAAAATATTTTTCAAGACAATGTCACATAGTTATAAAAATTTTCAAATCATTTCACAATCATTCTATATAAATCAGTTCCAAAGATACTGCACCTTGAGCTCTAAAAGTTTTGAAAATTTTGAAAATATGAGCTATGGAAAAAGTATATATGAAATATATATTGTATACCCCTATACATAGGCTGTGCTATATACTCATAGCACTAAGTTACACGAAGACATAACTCATGCCAAAATACATGGGAATACATGGGAACTGACTCGAGTCTCCCCCTATGATTAATTTGATAATAACCTAAGTATAAGAAGTCCAAGAAGAGGGATCATGAGTAAAGAATATAAATAAACAAGGACTCAGGTGATAATGCACAAATGAGAGGTCGTACGAATCTGAACAAGACCGGATCAATAATCGATTGTTGACCACTCAAAGTTGCAATTAATCAATAATCAAACCCACCATTAAATAGATCAATCAATGTGTATGATAGTTAAAATTTTTTATAAATCTACATAAATATGTGTATAGTGCAAGTAGGTAGAGTATCCTAACTCAAAGAGAAAAATGGTAGGGTAGTGTATTATCATTAATTATTGCTAATTAATAATAATATATATTTTTATCTTTTCATGCTTTTTCTTATTTTTATGTGGGGTTTTAATTGTAGTTAATTTTAATGTATTTTTAATTATATATAATTTTAATTTTGTAGTTTGTTTTTTATTTTTAATTTTTTAATAGTTTTCTTTTTTATTTTTAGAATAGGTAATTATATATAATAATATAAATATTAAGGAAAAGGGAAGCTACACGAGGGAGTGCAACCAACTAGCTACACCCAACCATTTTTCTTATTGGTTTTTTATTTTTTTGAAGGAAACCTATGGCTATTTATTTAGTTTATGGAGTGGAAGATGTGTTTCAAATTTCATGCAAAATAAACATTCCTAACATGCCCATCTAGATAGGGTCAATTTAAACAATTCTGAGACCGTTAAAATGTGATAGTCTTGATGAAGAAAATGGAAGGGTCAAATTTAGTTGAATTTGCCATGAGAGCATGGTGATATATGGTGATTTAAATCTACCTAGGTTACATTTCAAAAACACAAAAAAACCAATGAAAAAAATGGTGCGGTGCAACTAGTTGGCTATGAAGGATATGGTTAGATCCTCAAGCGCATCACGGAAGCGTGATCGTCGTATCGGATACGACGAAGAACGACTAGTCGTATTAGTTGTTCAATGCAGCGGAAATTTAAAATTTTTCATACGACGAAAACACATGATCCAAGAACACTTCTCGGATCGTTTCATCTAAACCACAATCAAGTATTAGGGTTACCTCTTGAAGCGCGGTTGTGATCGAGTCTCTAAACGAAGAGACCTCCTGTCTCAAGTCCGATCCGACGGAGGAGACGCTTGCGAGCGCGGGGATGAACCGCGTGCTTCACGCAATCCATGTTGATGATCCAAGCGGTAGGATCTCCTGATCTCGACACACGAGATCCGACGTCTTGGTCAAGAGTAAGGCATGCCGAAGTAGACAGAGTTCCACGAGCAAACCATCGAGCAGCATAACGACAATGCTGCGGCGATGGAGAGTCTCTCTAGGGCATCCATGATGGATGGCCAAGAGAGGGAGAGAGAGGGCTGACGTGTAGAGAGAAAAGAGAGAGAGAGATATGCTTCTCAGGCATTGTGTAAAGAAGAGCAATGGGTTGCCTCTCCTTTTATATGGTTTTGGGATCCATGGATCTCAATCCATGGGACATATAAAATCAATGGATGAGATTGATTTATGTCAATCCAATGGTCAAGATTGTTGTTGGTAAAGCCATCAAATTATGATCTAATTTAGATTAAAATATATTTGACAAAATCAAATATAAATCAATCCTAAATTACATCAACAAAATAAGGAGAGAATATACATGGAGATCAAATCTCCCATGTATAATCAAGGTGGACGGCCACCCATTCCAAATAGGACATGGGTGCCGCCCATCACATTCCATGTGGGGCAATCTCATGGATTTCCATGAGATTGCATGCCTCCTTGAATTTATCCTCTATTTATTTCCAACAACTTTTGTTGGGATTTATTCATAAAAAATAATTCACAATTATATTTGAGAATATTGCAATCTTGCCATTGAAAAATTGTGAATCATATTCACAACCCAAAACAATATATAATTTACATTGTCAATTAATTACACAATGTGTATCCAATATACATAGTAATTAATCAATCAAATATAAATTATAATTAGCTCTCTCTAATACATTATAAATCACATTTATAATATATTATGAATAATTGGATATTACTATCCACATTATTCTTATCCATAATAATTAAATCACATTAAATTATATTGGATAACTTATTCTCATGTGCTCAAATAATATGAATCACATTCACATTATTTACATCTTTGATAATCAAATCACATTTAATTATCTAAGATAACTCTCCTTATAATATGAATCAAATTCATATTAGTCATGATTATTAAATCACATTTAATTATCCATTTTCTCAATGCTCGGATACGTATATCAACAATAGAATTATCCATGAACTCTTTCAAGGATAATGCGCTTTCTCCACGAATACTTGGAGATAAGGACAGGGTGATTATATTGTTCCACGTATAGTGACTTGGATATTGAGATCACATCTCAAATCCATATCTCGGGCCTCACATAGATGCTTGATTAAATAAAGACCGCAAATCTAATCTTCTCATTACATCTAAATCACATTCAGATCAATGTCCAACATTTGTACTAAGATTAGATTACTTCTCTACTGAGAGGAGTCACTAAAATCCAGACCTGTTTCATCACTCCCTAGGAATGGAAGCGTCATGGTTATACAACCGTTTATGATCACATCACCCTCAGGTATTCCCAATACATGTACATCCTGCATACTGGAAGACTCAGAATAAACACGAAGTATTAGATCAACTTTACACTGTCTACTTCATGGTTTTATCAGTAAGTTTCTCATTCGATCATTGGGAGTTGGTATCGATCATATACTTTCCAAAAGCATATATCATACCTAGTTCTTGATCATATACTTTCCAAAAGTATATATCAAACCTACAAATTCAGTCAAGCTTCCAAAGCGAGACGACCGTGCACGGAATTTGATTCTTCCCAATATCTCATGAGTGAGCTCATGTCTTCCGGTTCAGTAATGAACCTGTATGATCCCTTTGAGAGATAGTATTACTCATATGCCCTTATATGCACACAAGCACGCCGTTGTATAGACCTTGGTTAGGTCATCAACCTATTGTTCTATCAAATGTACATACTCAGACATATAGTAACACATCTATCTCCGGTCAGAGGATGTGTGCCTATATCATGACAGCATATGATATAGGACTTTGGTTATCTCGATCTCGTTAAGTCAACTCTTTGACCTAACTAATCTGACACCTCCGAATCTCTATTCCTATGCAAAGGACCTGCATCATGAGGTTGGTCAGATATCAGCCTTTAGAGATAAGGATTGCCATCTCCTACTCAGGCTGGAGATCATCTCTTAACAATCATTTGATGGTGCTTGATGAGTCCACAATCTAACTCTTTAGATATTCATCCAAGCACCAGCCTCTATGATTCAACAGTTGAATCAACAACTGTATGATCATCAAGATGGCCATGGTACATAACCCTAATTGTACTAAGGGACCTATTATGCATATTATTTACTCTTCATTTCAGATCATGGAATGATATTTGCAATAACATTTATTAAAAAATGGCTCGCCGTGGGCTCACATGTCAAACAATCTCCCACTAGCCCAAAGAGCCATTAATGGGCTAATCATTTAAACCTACACTCATGTGATAATCATAGGCTATTTAGAAAATAGCTAGGTAATCTGATTAGTCACTCTGTTCCTGCGAGACTACGCCAAGTCCTTTTACGACACTTGCATATCCCCAATAACAGCGCTCGCATCTAATGCGAATGTTGCATCTTATGCAACCAATACTCAATCTTGTTAGTTATAGTGTCCTTGACACTATAGGTTAACAATAACCAGTATTTCCATAATCCTTATCAGAATACCTTTATTCATGGAGATCACTATCTCTTAAGGTATCCACAGTTAAGACCTTTTAGATCTCTATCTATAAAGTCTTAAGCTTTTGAAGCTAAGACTTTGAGATCACTATCTCAAAAATCTTGTCATCTTTGAAGATAATGTTGTTTCTGCAATCAAGTGTTTTTATCTCCATAGTGGAATTAGTAACACTTTACTACTCCCACTGTATGGCAGATATCCGGTTTCTGTACACATCTAGCATACACTCAGCTTTTCGTAACTAATGCACAAGTGCAAGTAGTTCTAGCATTCACTTCCTCAACTCTTTGAGGTGCTATCCCTTTAGACAGGTTAGAACCATATCTTAAGGGATGGAAGCCTTATTTGAAATTTTCCAGAAAATGGAATAAGTCCAAGGTGTACTACTAATGTGACGGTCCCAATATCCTCTTCTCTTTGCTTTTGAACAACTTCAGAACTAAGATTTAAGAGGTATCCTTGAGATCATATCTCGAGGTATGGAACAACCAGATTATAAAACACTTATTATTATCATCCTTAGAACATTTCAAATGATTAGGATATCTACATTTAGCATGATGAACACAATGTCACTCCCACTAAGCTTCACATGATTCATCAAGATTTTATCTGAAATCATAACATTTATAATTTCATCAAATCTTATGCTCCAACTACAAGAAGCTCATTTGAGTCCAAAGATGGAGTTCTTTATCTTGCACACCTTGCTTTACTCAACCATGAAGCCCTGGGGCTACTTCATATCAATATCCTCAGAGAGGTATTAAAAGACGAATGCAATCTTGACTCACATCATGAATATGTCACAGTCAAGTTGTGTAGGTATAGTTAGCAATATTCTGATGGGTTAAAGCAAGGTCACTGGAAAGCAAGTCTCATCGCAAACAATGTTTTCTCTTCAATGTATAGCCTATGGCTACGAACCGTGCTTTGAAGGTCTCTACCTTCTCATCAGGTTCCCTCTTTCTCTTGAAGATCCATTTGCATCATAATGGGTCTAACCCTTATAGGTGGATTCTCGAGGGTCCATATACAAAACTTGTATATGAAGTCTACATTAGACTTTTATTGCTAACATCCATCTTTCCATTTCATGATCTTTAGAAGCTTCATTACATGAAGTTCGATCATTGTCAGATTTCTCTGACACATGGAATCCTTCCTCAAACTCATTTGAAGAGGTTTTAGTGTTTCATCTTTAATTGTCTTTTTAGTTTCCAATTTCAGGAGCCTCATTATCTTCTCAAGATTAAATGAGTTCCTACACTTCACTTTCATCTTTATTCTCAAGAGTCTCAACCTCTAAGAATCATATTCTTAGAGGTGAGATATTTTAAGAATCTCAAGGTCATAAAGTAGGTATCCAATACCATCCTTTATTTTCCTAATGAAGTAGCACTCTCTAGTTCTCAATTCCAGCTTACTTGCATGGAATCTTATTAAGTATATAATGTAGTCTCTACCACATATCCATATACCTGGAAACTAAGAGATAATTATGCTAAGATTAATCATTGATCAAATCATGTCACACATGATCAATTGTATCTCCCTACAACTCTATTGAGTTAAGGTTCATTAGGAGGGGTGAGATAGAAATGATATTCATATCTCTATAAGGTATTCTATGAATTCATCTAATAGGTACTGACTACCTAGATTAGATCAAATTCATTTAATATCCTTCAAACTTTGGTTCTAAACCAAAATTGTGAAATCTTTGAGCATTTCAAAGGTTTCTAAGTAAAGAGAAGAATTCTCATATCACAGATAATCATCAATAGATATCACATATCCATAATGTTTACTATGATATAGATGATTCACATACATCAATATGTATGAGATCCTGAATACCTTGACATCTTACATCTTTCCCAAAGAAGGGTGTATTGGAAATTTTACTTTGAATACAATATTCATAAGTATGCAAGTTTTGAAATTTTAGACATTCTAAAGTTTCACCTCTTACTTGTCGATTGATCTCATCAACAAACATATGTCCAAAACATTATGCCAGATACCCGATCATAGTCAAATGATCTTTATCCTCCTATTGATCTTTAAAGGTTTAATTTCTAGTATTAGAAATCTTAGTGAAACATTCATTAGTTTTCTAATTTAGTGGAGTCCACTAGATGTTAGATTACTATCTGAAATATCTCCATCATAACTCTTTATGATAGGTCTATTCCAGAATTCATACTTATTCCCGATATTTAGAAATAAACTGTGTATTCTAATATCCAGGTTACAGAGACATTCTCTAGGACCAAGGGCTCCCACTGAAAATATGAAGTCTATTGATCCAATAGAAATTGTTGCAACAATTGCATCACTTCCAACATGATGATAATTAAACCTTAAGATCAAATTATTCTAATACAGATGCAACCAATTGCAAGTGTCATTAGAAAATTGAGATACAATTATTAGACTTTATCTTATCAAATAAGTAAGTCAATTTCAATGATTATATGTAGGTTATTCTGATGCACTATCCGATTCCTTCTCTAAGGATTTTAGATAGATTTGATAGTCATACTATCAACACATCAACTTATTGCAGTATTGGCATTCGTCCAATTCTTTGGATGTCACATGGAAGTCACAGAAGTACAGTCAACTCTTTGACTTTCCTTCGTACTTGGGTCCAACCCATGCTTCCACTATGCTCCCTTTATCTATAAGCAACCATTGCTCAAGACAAAGGATCTCTTATGTTGAAATAAAAAAAAATTCAATATAAGTGTTTTTCAATATTTATACATGCTTCATTTAATTCATACAATATGAATATTATGAAGCTTCATGAATGACAAGAGTATAGATAGTAGAATGATGACATTCATCGTATCTACATCCATTTAAACTCTTAAAACTTAGGTTCAGGTAGGTACTCAAACAATTTGAATACATCATCTCCTATAGAGCCACCATTCTGCATGATGCAGAGAACCACATCATTCATGATTAAATGTCGAGAGCACATATGTATGCCAGAACATCTTCTTAGAATTTTATAAGGATTATTTGACAATTACGATCATCATTGACTTGTCACTTCCAAAGTACATTCGATGAGATCAAGACTCATAGAGACCTTCAAACCCTAGGGTTTCAGTCCTATTGCCTATTTAATTATCATTCCTCATTATTATAAGGAAACTTGCACATTGCAACCACATACATTATGTGTCCAATTGCAAGTACAATATCTGGATCACAGGTCCAATCCATGATATTCTACTGGTTATTCTTGAGTATAACATTGAGCGGGATTAAAGAAGGATTATCTGAAATAAGAAATTTGCACAGACATATATAAATATATAATTTACTTTGATTTAGGATTTTATATCAAAGTTGTCTTGCCATGTCAACAATGAAAGTTCATTCCCTCAATCACTTTCAATGTAAGAGATATAATTACCATTATATCTCAAGCAAGATCTGGGATCTCCTTCCTTATCTTTGTTACATTCCAATAATATGAGAACCTGTAACTCGGATAAAAAGAAGCGGGAACACATTCCGCCTTGCAAGTCCAACTTGCATCTCCCAATTCGGTCTTTAACACCCGGACCCACCACCCCTAAGGTGATGTTGACCCGTCATTAATTGAACTAACCATCAATAGGAATACAACTTGTTATGCGTAATCCAACATCGTCCCAATAATATGAGGACCCGATATTAGGGTCACTACGCATACGTCCTTACTCTTTCGAGAAGCGATGGGCCCAATCCAAATGGATCGTATGCAGGAGCTGTCACTTCGGACATGCATCTCCCACATACAATATTTGGCGACGGAACCCTTCGCCTTGATGGGAGACCATGGATGTCACTTATGTGATCCTCCATATCATATTCAAATTCTAATTAATCATTATGAATCATATTCATAACGATTAATTCTTCCAAGGGAAATAATAACTCTATTCATAATAGAGTGTTCTTAATTGGATATAATTAACTTAATCATATTAAATTAATTTTTCAATCCAATTCAATCAACAAACTTGATTTTACTTGAATATATGGTATTATATCAAAATACATATTAATTCAAATTTTAATAATTAGAAAAATACATCATGATCTCTCAGGCATCATTCGTTCCCTACCCGCTGTCATGGCCAATACCGGCGGGAGTGGGATGGACCGCATACGTTGCAACCCGCTACCCCAGCGATCCCCGACTAGACACCATATCCGCCTCGGGAAAAAATAATGCCAAGTCAATCACTTTGTACTTGAGATGATCATCGGTTCTTCAACCGAAATTATACCATATAGTAATAATCAAAACAATTTTGATTATAGGGAAATTTGCTAGACAAATTCCCAATCCTATTCAAGCAATGAGTTTGTTGATTAAGTTTCCAATTTTGATCTAGATTAAATCTAATCAATTTGTTGGTTGAGGCCAAGTCAATTAAGGAAATAATTATCATTAAATATTTATCAAATATTTTCCATAATTATTTCATGAAATTAACAATTAATTTCACTAATTGACAATCACATGGTTCTTGATTAGGAAAGTAATTTCAGCAGTGACCCATACTTACTAAAATTAGCATATCTCAATCAATTTAAATCCAAATTAAGCAAAGTAAGTTTTCATAGTTTGCTAACTTGATTTACAACAGAACCTATGTAATTTGCACGCATTTCAAGGCGTTTCTAAACAGTAATTAACTCTTTAATTACGTTAAGATTCGCAGTTCCCGTAACAGTGAATACATGTTCATTAAAACAACCATATCTCGATCAAACGGAATCCAAATTACGTAAACTCAGATCCTATGGTTTCCTTATTTAATGGGGAACAAAATATAATGTATTTTCGTGTTTAAACAATTTAAACATGGACGAAAATTTACACTAAACAGAGATGCGAAAATGAAATGTGATAAAACTTTCGCAACCCTAACGAACCCAAGTCACCATCGGTTTTATGGATCGAATCCAAAACCTTCAACCTAAGGCTCTGATACCACTTGAAGGATATGGTTAGATACTCAAGTGCATCATGGAAGCGTGATCATCGTATCAGATACGACGAAGAACGACTAGTCGTACTAGTTATTCTATGCAGCAGAAATTAAAATATTTCATATGCCGAAATCACATGATCCAAGAACACTTCTCGGATCATTTCGTCTAAACCACAATCAAGTATTAGGGTTACCTCTTGAAGCGTGGTTGTGATCAAGTCTCTAAACGAAGAGACCTCCTGTCTCAAGAACGATCCGACGGAGGAGACGCTTGCGAGCGCTGGGATGAACCGCGTGCTTCTCGCAATCCATGTTGATGATCCAAGCGGTAGGATCTCCTGATCTCGAAACACGAGATCCGACGTCTTCTTCACGAGCAAGGCACGCCTAAGTAGACGGAGTTCCACGAGCAAACCATCGAACAGAATAAAGACGACGCTGCAGCGATGGAGAGTCTCTCTAGGGCATCCATGATGGACGACCAAGAGAGAGAGAGAGAGGGCTGACGTGTAGAGAGAAGAGAGAGAGAGATATGCTTCTCAAGCATTGTGTAAAGAAGAGCAATGGGGTGCCTCTCCTTTTATAGGGTTTTGGGATCCATGGATCTCAATTCATGGGACATATAAAATCAATGGATGAGATTGATTTATGTCAATCCAATGGTCAATATTGTTGTTGGTAAAGCCATCAAATTATGATCTAATTTAGATTAAATTATATTTGACAAAATCAAATATAAATCAATCCTAAATTACATCAACAAAATAAGGAGAGAATATACATGGAGATAATCTCTCATGTATAATCAAGGTGGACGGCCACCCATTCCAAATAGGACATGGGTGCCGCCCATCACATTCCATGTGGGGCAATCTCATGGATTTCCATGAGATTGCATGCCTACTTGAATTTCTCCTCTATTTATTTCCAACAACTTTTGTTGGGATTTATTCATAAAAAAAATTACAATTATATTTGAGAATATTGCAATCCTGCCATTGAAAAATTGGGAATCATATTCACAGCCAAAAACAACATATAATTTACATTGTCAATTAATTACACAATGTGTATCCAATACACAGTAATTAATCAATCAAATATAAATTATAATTAGCTCTCTCTATTACATTATAAATCACATTTATAATATATTATGAATAATTGGATATTACTATCCACATTATTCTTATCCATAATAATTAAATCACATTTAATTATATTAGATAACTTATTCTAATGTGCTCAAATAATATGAATCACATTCACATTATTTACATCTTTGATAATCAAATCACATTTAATTATCTAAGATAACTCTCCTTATAATATGAATCAAATTCATATTAGTCATGATAATTAAATCACATTTAATTATCCATTTTCTTAATGCTCGGATACATATATCAACAATAGAATTATCCATGAACTCTTTCAAGAACAATGCGCTTTCTCCACGAATACTTGGAGATAAGGACAGGGCGATTGTATTTTTCCATGTATAGTGACTTGGATATTGAGATCACATCTCAAATCCAGATCTCGGGCCTCACATAGATGCTTGATTAAATCAAGACCGCAAATCTAATCTTCTCATTACATCTGAATTACATTCAGATCAATGTCCAACATTTGGACTAAGATTAGATTACTTCTCTACTGAGAAGAGTCACTAAAATCCCGACTCGTCTCATCACTCCCTAGGAATGGAAGCGTCATGGTTATACAACCGTTTATGATCACATCACCCTCAGGTATTCCCAATACCTGTACATCCTGCATACTGGAAGACTCAGAATAAACACGAAGTATTAGATCAACTTTACACTGTCTACTTCATGGTTTTATCAGTAAGTTTCTCATTCGATCACTAGGCGTTGGTATCGATCATATACTTTCCAAAAGCAAATATTATACCTAGGTCTTGATCATATACTTTCCAAAAGTATATATCAAACCTACAAATTCAGTCAAGCTTCCAAAGCGAGACGACCGTGCACGAATTTGATTCTTCCCAATATCTCATGAGTGAGATCATGTCTTCCGGTTCACTAATGAACCTGTATGATCCTATTGAGAGATTGTATTACTTATATGCCCTTATATGCACACCAGCGCGCCGGTGTATAGACCTTGGTTAGGTCATCAACCTATTGGTCTGCCAAATGTACATACTCTGACATATAGTAACACATCTGTCTCCGATCAGAGGATGTGTGCCTATATCATGACAGCATATGATATAGGACTTTGGTTATCTCGATCTCGTTAAGTCAACTCTTTGACCTGACTAAGCTAACACCTCCGAATCTCTATTCCTATGCAGAGGACCTGCATCAAGAGGTCGGTCAGATATCAGCCTTTAGAGATAAGGATTGCCATCTCCTACTCAGGCTAGAGATCATCTCTTAACAATCATTTGATGGTGCTTGATGAGTCCTCAATCTAACTCTTCAGATATTCATCCAATCACCAGCCTCTATAATTCAACAATTGGATCAATAGTTGTATGATCATCAAGATGGCCATGGTACATAAACCTAATTGTACTAAGGGACCTATTATGCAAATTATTTTCTCTTCATTTCAGATCATGGA
This sequence comes from Ottelia alismoides, assembly GCA_037367405.1. NCBI lineage: Eukaryota > Viridiplantae > Streptophyta > Magnoliopsida > Alismatales > Hydrocharitaceae > Ottelia > Ottelia alismoides. The sequence goes on along the minus strand of JAZKJV010004210.1, from coordinate 484,158 downwards.
ATGATATTCGCAATAACATTTATTGCATAATGGCTCGTCATGGGCTCGCATGTCCAACAGGCTAAACCCTCGGGTGCAACTTCCCTGGTCCCTAAATATTATAATTATTTAAATAAGTAATATATATTTATATATAATATAGATATTTATGTTTTTACATAAGTCAAAATATATTCAAAATTTTTATAAATAATTTTTATTTTTTTCATATTTTCTCCATTTTTGGTATTTTTTATAGAATTTTTCTAATTTGTATTACTTTCAAAATTGGAAATACAATGAAATAGTGGAAATATTAAATGTCTAAGATTATTTTTAATTTATTAATCATGAATATGTCCAAAATTAACTCAAAAATATTTTTTAAATATAAAAAAAATAAAAAGATTTCAATGTGGAAGATATATTTTTGAATTTTTATATTATCTTTGCTAATTTTTATGATGTTTTAAGATTTTTGTGATTTTTAAGACTTAAATTTTCTATTTTGTAATGATTTCTGGAAATGTGGTAGCATAATAATATAGATAATATTTTTTGGAATTTTTTGGAAAAGATTTTAATTTTTTTTGATTTTATATGCTAAATTGGGAATGAAATGTGTGTTTTATATTTTTTTAATTAGGAAAATAATTTTAAAAACCCTAATAAAAATATATACGATAGAATATGAGTTAAGTTGCTTAATGTAATTTTCCTAAGTTTTTTGGATGAATGAAGACAATTAAATTAATTAAACAAGCAAATCAATTAATTAAAAGAAGCAAAGAGACCTTTATGCAGTTATTAGAAAATTTAAAATGAATTTTAGAATAGTACATGCAAGTTTAAGGAGCCTATAAGCAAATTTCTTGCTTAAAATTCACTTCAGATAATACCTGAAGGGCTATTTTGCAATTAATCTAGAGTTTTAGTTCTTTCAGAAACAAATAGTACATGTATAGGATCAAACATGCAATTTGTATAATTGAATTTAAATTTCAATTGAATTGGTAGGGACGCAATTGCTAATATATGAAAACTTATCTTCATTTCATAAGAGATCCATAAAGTATGGGGGTGTACCCCATAATTTATACAATTAGCGTCTCATACGGGAGACCACGTATGGTAAGATGGCAAGGGACTATAGTACAAATTTAGAAATATGGAGGTCCAACATGAAAGTTTACAAAATATTTTAAAAGACACTTAATATTTACAGTACTTAAAACAAAATGTAAAAAGTAGAGGGGCTTCGTTGTATTTTACCCCTCCAATGCACTCTCATCCACTGACAAGATTGAATTACTTAAGTGCCATCAACAACGGAGATGGCTCTATATCGCTGAAACGATGGATACAGATGATTAGCTTCAATGATCGATCTGATGGCTCCTGATGCGCTCAATCCAATGGTTACTAGAAAACCTGGGGCATTGTTCTTGATTTGTTGGTGCAGAGAAGCTCAATAAGAACAAGGAAGAAACCTTCCCCTTCCTCGCATCGATCATGTGATTCTCCCTTCTCTAATGGTCCTTCGAGATTTTGATGATCCCTACAACATCCTAGACAACACACACAGCTGACGGTGGCCAGACAAAGGTCGAATCCTCATTGAGAAGAGGTCTAGATGTCGATGAAGGTCTAGCCACATGATGCCCATGGTTACGAGTTGCACACCCCTCAGATGGGGACTTCATGCACTCAGACCTACATAAAAACACTCCCCACTCAAGGGGGACCTCCTCAACCATTCTATTCAAGGAATATGGGTTCAGATGAGTAGAATGAAGTTGATCCCTGATGAGGATGGTGGAGGAGATCTGCTTCCTTGATTTGTGCAAAATCGTTGATGAAAGAGGTGACCTGCATAGTGGACAAGCGAAGAGGATTGAGGTGGGGTGGTAAATGGGTCGAAATAGTCAGTCAAAAACAGAAAATGGAGGGTCGAAGCACATTACTCCAATGTACTCTTATTTTTGTGTTTTTGATTAAATGAAATGAAATTAAACAAACTAAATGTGAATCTACTCAAGGGAATTAACAATGAAACTCATTAGCTAGATAGAAGAACAACTCACCTACTAGAAGAGCAGGGAGCAGAGGACCATCCAGAATACACATATGACGGGTTGAATCTCCCGTATCTCCTTCTCCACGCCTTGAATCGATGGCTCCCACCGCTTGTCATAAGGGGAAATTCTCTTGATTCAATCCTAAGGGGTTACAGTGGATCTCAATGGGATTAAACTCAGAATGAAGCTACATGGTTTGGTTTTATAGCAAAGGAAGGTGGTGATCATGTAAATGGGCTTGCGCGAGGAGGAGATGGGGTTGGTGGGAGCTAGGGATCTGGCATAGAAGAGGGAGATGGAGAGGTCAGAATTGTGGTGGTCTCGAGGATGAAGAAGGTGAGGGGAAGGCGTGGTAAAATGGAGAAAATGGGGTAGTCACATGCTTTGACAAAGTCAGAGTAGGGTTGTAACAGTTGACTGAATGGTCAACATTTAAAGGATTCTATTTGGTCCACATAGGATCAATAAGACAAAATAGCAAAACAAAATTCATTATAATTCACTATTAAATAGTAAATAATTTTATTAATTAAAACATAGTTTTTTTTTTATAATTTTATAAAATATTTTTTGTCATTTTTTTATTTTTACAACCTTCTTTTGTAAGGTGTTAATGTTTACATGTATATATAGGTATATTTACATGTATTTTGTGTATTTTATTTTTATTTTGTATTTTATATACATAATATTGTATTTACATATTTTATATATTTATAACATTCTTTAATATGTGTTTACATATTTTTATTTTCTTTTTATTTTTTATTAATTTGTAAAAATAATATATTATATATATATATCTTATAGGTATAGTATACATATATATTATAATGTGTTATTTATTTTAAGTGCATTTTAATTGTTATTATTTGTATTTAAGTTTATAATATGTTTTATATAATATATACAACTATTTAAAAATATAAAAGGAGTAAGAATACAGAGAATAAAATATATTAATTTTATATACAAATACATAATATAATAGTACCACAAAAGTCGGCTTTTGTATCTTAGCTTCATTTTTAATGAAACAAGTTCATTAGATAGATAATTTAATTTAGAATACAATGGTGGTAAGTTTGATTCAATTTGAGTTTATATGGAGAAGATATTTATTTGCGAAATTTGGTTTGCCGCTTTTCATTTGTGTCTACTAGTGACACAATGCATTATTTTTATTGACTAATATTTTTATATTTTTCTGTATATTATTATATACATGTTTCATGTTAAGAACTTTATTGTTTAATGTGTGAATAAGTGTAAATAAAATAGTACAAAATGGATATTTTCAGTGTATAGAATTAGGGTTTTATGTACAACATTTCTCCCTTATCACCCACAACTTTATTCCTGATCGACCAAGTCAATATTGACTTCGTCTCAGGATTTAGGGTCATTTTATATTTTTGATATTTAATTTATTTTTATTTTCTTTTATTTATTTTTTAATTATAAATTTAGATACAAATAACTATACACTAGTTATAAACTAATTACAGAAGAATGTTAGATGTTAATTTGCATAAGTTAGTTGTATTTACATGTGTTTTGATAGTGATTTAAAGACAAAATGGAAGAATAAAGAAAGATGAATGGATAATCAACATTTCCCCCTCCCCTATACTTAGGCTGAGAGGAGCTTAAGTAGAGAGATATGAAATAAAGATGAAAGGACATGTGGTAGAGTAATTATGACTTTTAAACCAGTCTTTAAAAATCAATGTTTGGAGCTCAATTAAGACATTTGGATTGTTAGTTTATTCGGAACCATGTTCATGATAGGAATTTTCACTCAACAACCCTTAGGTTCTATGCTCCTCTATCCAATTCAACTCAACAGCCTGGTCAGAACTATCCTTTCATACACATACTCTTGTATTCTTAAAATGACAGGTACCATGTTTGTGAAATATGTTAGCTTTTTCAAGACAAACAACTGAACTATCAAATGGTCTCCTCCTCCAGTAAGTCGTCCTCGAGGAGATGTGTAATTCCTTCCGAGTTTAGATGCATGCTAGTGCATGAAGAACAAGGGAGAAGCTAATAGAAATAGAAAAGAAGTGGAAATGGACCATTGTAGTCGCATTTCCTTATGAAGCTTGGTCGGTGTGACCAAGTTTTCACCAGGAAGCAAGCCTTCTCTAGAAGCTCAAAAGTTTAGGAGTTTTTAGTATAGGCTTCTTTTTGGGTATTTCTTTATTTGGCATTGCTCTGCATTCTCATTTTGCCCCGATAGATATAGAATCTTTTGTTCCACCCATGTTTCGGGTTTAGAAAAAATAGAATAATTGTGCAAGAAGACCATTCCATATTCGAATCATTATTTCATTCCATTCACTAGTTGTTGGATGTCCATGCTACTAAAGAAATATGGGGTTCAGTACTAGTTTTGGCAATCCCCAAAAAATAGTTCCTAAGCCACCATTGATGAAACGACCTAGTATCAACCCAACATAGACCTCAAGATCTTTCAATAACCCATCATGGTTGAGATACATGCTGAGTACAAAGTCCCAAATCAAGCCATTGTATCAAGAGTCATACGGATGGACATGAAAGGTTCTAGTTAGTCACATGGAATCGAATCACGAACACAGTCTCATAGAACCTAAAGAATTAAGTCATAGTGACCTGAAACATCCCAATTCCAATCCTTAACGGGTTCCTCTGAATTTAAGTCGATTAAAAGTCTAGACCAAGTTCTAATCTTAAGATTTAATTTAGACTTGTTTAGTTGTCAAAATCATTTAAAAAATGCTTATGAAATGCAAGAAATTTTGTCGTGAAAATATTTTCTTATTTTGAATTTTTATGGACTTCTAGACAGTTTTGCAAATTTTTATGGAGTTTTGAAAATATTTATCAAATTTTTAGGTAGTTTTGGAATTTTTCATATTTAAATGATATTTTAGAAAAAACAAAAGAGTTAGTGAACTGGTGGTATTATTAGTTCACAAGAGTTCCATACTGGGTATTTCTTGTGCAAGTTATGTGCATATTTGTATGAGTGTATTCTTTTTAGCTGATTTGTCGTAAACGCTTACCCAATGTATTAGCCATATTTATTGAAAATACAAAAGTACGAGTTATGTATAACGTATATATACATATATACGACCCTCCTATACTTAGCTCAAACTATGTCCTCAAAGTGATTAAAGAACAGATTGGAAGACATAACACGTGCTAAGTATAGAAAAGTATATACTAAAATAACTTAAAAGTGAGAAGTCGACCGTCCCCCTGTATTTAATATTAACTAATCCTAAGTATTGAAGACTATACATAAAGTGGGGATGGTCGAGGTATAGAATGTATGAAATCTTCTGCTCAGCCTGTCTCCTCCTATACTAATCATAAAGATGCATGAAATATAGAAAAGAATTATCAATGAGTTTTGAGACTGGTGAGGGATCAAAGAATGAACACTCAAGTCACTCATTCCCCCTATACTTAGGATGAAATGTATCCTAATTATAACCATGATTAAAGGGATGAATGAATAACCGAAAGGAAGAAATAAAAAGAGGAAATGAAAGGAGGAGAAAGAAATGATATTTTTGAGTTTTTAGGTATCTGATCTTCCAGTTACGGGGATCTCTTCTTGATATATCATGTTAACTGAGTCGACAATCGATAGAAAAATGTCATGCTCGAGGTATGGTTTCAACAACTGTCCATGGACTACGTATGGTTGTGCGTCAGATGACAAGCCTTATGTGACAACACTACCATTATCATGCATATTTTTTGCAAAGGATGGTACTGACCATTTGCTTTTCAGATTGCCTGGAAATAAATCTAACTTTGCATCAAACAACCACACCTTCTTATTCATCTCAAAAATCTTTCTTCGGATTTGTTAGTCATTCCATCTCTTAACTTCCCCTTTATACATAATGTTGTTGTTGTTTGTAGAGTATTGAAACTCCAATAATCGGTTCATGTCAATTTCTATTCTTGCTAGCTTTTTCTCTATCTTAATTGCATACACTTCCCATAATGATTTATGAATGAGCTCGTAGGGGAAATGGCATGGCTTGCCATACACCATGCATGAGGGAGACATGCCTAAAGGAGACTTGTACGTTGTACGATAAGCCCACAGAGCCGAATCGAGAAATTGTGACCAATTATTTCTATTAGAGAGCACATGTTTTTGTAAAATTGTCTTGATGTCCTTGTTTGAGCACTCGGCCTAGCCAATGGCTTGCGGGTGGTAAGATGTGACATGGTGCTCGATGCCTTACAGCTTTATCAGCTTCTTGACCAATTTGTTGATAAATTGGCTACCTCCATATGATATAAGGATCTTTGTAATCTTGAATCGTGAATGATGTTATCTTTGAGAAATCGACAAATAGTGCGATTACCAGTGGCTCGGACGGGGATAGCCTCCACCCATCGATTGACATGATTGACAACAAGCAAGATGTATTCACCCCTGGATATTTGGAAATGGTCCCATGAAATTGATACCCCATGCATCAAAGACATCTTATATCTGAACGTAATTAGGGGGCACGGTGTCTCTAAAACTAATGGTGCTACCCATTTTCTGGTAGTCAGGAAAACCTTTGACATATTCAATACATCTTTAAAGAGAATCGACCACTAGAGGATGCATTCAAACACTTTTGCTATCATTCACTTTCAAAAAGGTATCCTCTAGATTCTAACTAGTTATAATGACTTAGGACACGTATACACCTCATCGGGAATATATCTTTGTTGGATAAAGTCCACACCTTCACGAAATAGGTATGGGTCCTCCCAATGGTAAAAATGTATTTCAAATTTGAACTTGTCCACTTTCAGCTTTAGCCAATATTGTGGAACTTCTATGGAGATGAGGTAGTTCACAATACTAGCATACCAAGGGAGTGATGTGACTAACAATATTGCTTAATCTGGGAAGGTTTCAATAATTAGAATGATGTTCTGCTCAGGAGTATCTAACTCGGTAATTTTGGAAAGGTAATATGCCACAACATTATTGACTCCAGGTTAATCTCGTATTTCCAAATCAAATTCATGGAGTAGAAAGATCCAGCGAAGTAAACATGACATCGCATCCTTCTTGCTTTATAAGTACAGTATGGAAGAATTGTTAGTGTAGAAAATAACCTTTGAATCAAGCAAATGTTAACTGAATTTTTCCAGTGCAAACAATACTGCTAGCAGCTCTTTATCTCTGACCGTGTAATTTCTCTAGGCTTCACCTAGTGTTCTGCTAACATAATGAATTGGAAAAAACCACCCATCCCATCTCTGTCCCAACACCTCCCCAATGGCATAATCATAAGCATTTGTCACGATCTCGAATGGAAGAGACTAATCCGCTGGCCAAAGGATAGGAGCCTTGGTAAATACTTTTTCAATTGATCAAAGGAATGGAGCACTTTGTCATCTACAATGAAATCAATGTCGTTGCTTTGAAGCTCTATCAATGGTCGTGCAATCTTGTTAAAGTCTTTGATGAACCTTTGATAAAAATTGACATGCCCTAGAAACATCCTTACTTGCTTCAATGTAGTAGGTGTCTCAAGTTTTGATGTCACTTATACCTTGATTGGGTCGATCTCCATGCCTCTCTTGGAGACGATATAACCCAACACAATTCCTTCATTCACCATGAAGTGACTATTCTCCCATGAGAGCACCAAATTGACTTCGGAACATCCTTGAAGTACTAGTCTAGATATGTCAGACATTGATCAAAGTTATCCCCATAGACCGAAAAATAATCCATAAATACCTCAAGAAAAATTCTAACCATGTCCACAAATACGACCAGCATACATCTCTAAAATGTAGCAGGGACGTTACACAATCAGAACAACATCCGTCTGAAATCATACGTACTCAATGGACAAGTGAAGGTGATTTTCTCTTAGTCTTCAAGGGCTATTGATACCTATTTATATATAAATTACCCATCAAAGAAACATAAGTATTACTTTGTATCAAGTTTTTTGATTATTTGATCAATGAAAGGCAAAGGTAAGTGATCTTTTTGGTGGCTAGGTTCAAGCATCTGTAATCACAGACATGAAAAAAAGTTACTCTGGCCGGAATCTCCTCTCCTTTGTCGTTCATTATGATAGTGATTCTTGATTTCTTAGGGACCACATCTAACAAACTTACCCATTTTGTGTCAGAGATGGGATAGATTAAACTTGCATCACACCACTTCATGATTTCTTTCTTCACGACCTCCCGAATGTTTGGGTTTAGTCGACACTGAAATTCCGGGAAGGCCTGATGCCTTCTTCAAGGTAAACGTTGTGCGAGTACAATTAAGGATTTATCCCATGGAGATCCATAATGTTCCAGACAATTACATTGCGATTTCTTTTTAGAACATCAAGTAATCAAGATTCTTGGTCCTCGATCAGCTGAGAGTTGATGATGACTAGAACATGTTTTACTCACCCATAACTAAGGCATACTTCATCGATGATGGTAATGGATTTATATTTGGTGGAGTTCTAATCATCTTAGTGGTGACTTCAACAACAGTGATCAGTGTCATTTCTGTTGACTATTTGTTGTCCACATTGGTTATCTCTAGCTCAGAACACAAGACATCAAAAAGATCGACAAGGAATTCATCTTGCTCTAGTGGGGATGGATTGGTTTCAATTAGCTCAGTTATCTCATCAGCAAGGACTCATTCTCAAGGACTAGGAGAAATTCGATTGTGCTTTCCAGGAATTCCTGCTCGACGAGGAAATCTCTGGTTTCATTATCATCTAAGAATAACACCGTGTCTCTGATTTCTCTTTCTGAATAGGTTCACTCTCATCTAACATGACCTCTACAAGCTTTGGTACTCGGATCATCTTAATCAGGACCTTGTTATTTCCTGAGGGAAAGGTGATCTTTCTGGTGCTATAGTCGACTATTGCTTCGACTGATTGAAGAAACAATCATCTCATAGACATCTCGGATAGGAGTTCATAATGCTTGGTCTTGGAGGGCCTGTGGTGCCCAACAAGTTGGGTCTGATAATCGTTATGTCAGCCACTCTTGCAGTACTCGGAACATCACCAATCAATCAAATCAATAGTCAAACCACAATCTAAGAGATAAATCTATGAAAATTTAACAAGTAATGTTTTTGAACTTATCTACTTTTAAATTTTTTGTGAGTTTTTAATTGTATTTAATTTTCATGGATTTGATGCCTTATTTTTTGTTTTTAATTTGTTTTTCTTTTTAATATTTAATAAGTATATATATAATACTATATATAATATCAATACTATATAAGATATTTAAAATAATAAATATATAAAAATTCACTAAATAAATAAAGGTACAATCCATTTATTTTTAATGGTTTTAATATATATGGTTATTATAATAATAGTATTAATATTAATAAGTAAATAACTATATACGTATAAAGAGTCAATATAAGATTTTATATTTTTAAATATAATTATAAATACTCGAAAAATTATAAAATAAAAATTTCTTATATTTTTCTATTTTTCTCTATTTTTATTCATTTTTGGTGATTTTTGCTAACTTTTATGGATGTTTAAAGTCTGAAATACTCCAAAATAGGGAGTTAATAAATAGATCAAATTGTTTTGAGATTAAAAACGGAAAATAAGTGCAAAATTTCTCAAAACTATTTTAAATATATAGTATATAATGTAAATAAAAATATAAAATAAACTATTTTTTGGATTATATAATTTTTGTAAATTTTATAAGATTAGGAGGGATTTTTCAATTTTTATGGTTTTTCTTTTTATAAATTTTATGAATTTCGACATGGAGTGCTAAAGTACAGTAATAAATAATATCTATTTTTTGCAATTTTCAAAAGTGGTTTTATAATTTTTTTTGCATTTTTAAAGTTAGATAGGGAAAAAATAGCTCCTAAATGATACTGATAAATGGATAAAGCAAGTAAAATGTTAAAACAAAAATATGACATGAACAAACATCAAATGCATCACCTATTATAATTTTCCCACGAATTTACAAGCACATGAGCTATTTTAGTAAAAATAAAAAGACACAAATTAATTTACAATACAAGCAGGGGTATTTTTGCAATATCAATATATTATAGGGGTTGTGGTGCAAAAATATCTAATGTTTTGCACTTAATTACAAATTTATAAATTAAAATGAAATAATAAAACTTGGTGGGGGCTTTTTGCAAATTGCCCAACTCACGTGGGGACCACACGAGCTTAGCTGGCAATGGGATTGGACGTAAGATACAATAAATACAAGGGCCCAGTTGTAATTTTTATATAAAAGTTTCTACTTAGTTTGATATTTATAGGACCTAATATTAAAGATTATATGTGGGATGCCTTCCTTGATCGAATGTTCCCCGGAGTGTCTAAAAGAACACCACAAGAACATGTCTGCGTCGATCTTTGATCGATGATATCTCCTTCGTACAACTTCTTTCGCCTCATTGGCGGTCGCTCCACGTTACTAGAGCTTGTGTGCATCTGCATGTACCTTCGAAAGAGTCTAGGGCCCATAGAAGGGGCCCTAGAGCTTCAACCCCTTGGAGCCTCTATTCAAGGCTCGTAGTACTACTTCAGTCATTCTCCTAGATCGCTCTACTACACAAAAAGGATAGGGAGACCGGGGTCTGTCTCCTCGCTCCCCTATTGAAGCTGCAATGAAATCAAAAGGATGGGGGAGCTCCAGCAAAGGTGGAGGATGTTGGACATGTAGGCCCATGGCGAGCCACTATACAATAAATGTTATTGCAAATATCATTCTCTGATCTGAATTGAAGAATAATTATGCATAATAGGACCATTATTAAAATTAGGTTTATGTACCATGGCCATCTTAAAGATCATACAACTGTTGATTCAAATGTTTAATCATAGAGGCTGGTGCTTGGGTGATATCAAAAGAGTTAGATTGAGGACTCATCAAGCACCATTAAATGATTATTAAGAGATGACCTCCAGCCTGAGTAGGGGATTGCAAACCTTTCTCTAATGGGCTGATATCTAACTGACCTCTTGATGCAGGTCCTCTGCATAGGAATAGAGATTTAGAGGTGTTAGATAAGTTAGGTCAAAGAGTTGACTTAATGAGATCAAGGTAACCAAAGACCTATGTCATATGTTGTCACGATGTAGGCATACATCATCTTACCAGAGGCAAATGAGTTATTATACGTTTGAGTTTGTGCATTTGGCAGACCCATAGGTTGATGATCTAATCAAGGTATATACAATAGTGAGTAGGTGTGCATACAAGGGCATATGAGGAATATGATTTCTCTAAGGGATCATACAGGTTCATTACTGAACCTGAAGACATGAGCTCACTCTTGAGAAATTAGGAATCAAATTCCGTGCACAGTCGTCTCGCTTTGGAAGCTTGACTAAATTCATAAGATTGATATATGCTTCTAGAAAGTATATGATCAAGACCTGGGTACAATATATGCTTTTGGAAAGTATATGATCGATACCAACTCCCAATGATCAAATGAGAAACTTAATGATAAAACCCCAAAGGAGACAATTTAAATACGATCTAAAAGTCCAGGTTTATCCTAGGTCTTCCAATATGTAGGATGTACAGGTATTAGGAATACCTAAAGGTGACTTGATCATAAACGATTGTATAACCATGACGCTTCCATTCTGATGGAGTGATGAAACAAGCCTGGATTTTAGTGACTCCTCTCAAAAGAGAAGTAATCTTATCTTAATCCAATGATTGGACATTGATCTCAATACGATTCAGATGTAATGAGAAGATTAGATTTACATCTTTGATTCAATCAAAGATCTTTGGGAGGTCCCCTTGATCTGGATTTTAGATATGATTGCAATATCTAGGTCACTATATGTAGAACGTACAACTATCTTGACCTTATCTCCAAGTATCCGTAGAGAATGCGCATTATTCTTAAAAGAGTTCAAGAATAATTCCATTGGTGAATAGTATATCTGAGCATTTAAAAGTTAATAATTAAATGTGATTTAATAATCATGAATAATGTGAATGTGATTCATATTATATAGTTGAATGAGAATGACGATCCAAGATAATTAAATGTGATTTAGTTATCAAGGATATAAATAATGTGGATAGCATTATCCATATTATATATATAAATATATTATAATAGTGATTTATATGAGAGAGAGATTATTTTATAGAGTATTTACATGTTAATTGCTGATGTGAATTGGATTCACATTAGATGATTAATTGAAAATACAATTTACATTTTATTTTGAATGCGTGAATATGATTCACACTTTTTAATGGCAAGATTGCAATATTCACAAAATTAATTTAGAACTATTTTTGTGAATTAATTTAAAATGAAAAGTTGGTGTAAATAAATAAAGGACTATGTGAGATATAATAATCTCACATAATTGGAAAGGAACCACATTCCTAATATGGTGGGTGGACAACCACCCATGACTTGTTCAAGGTGAACGCACCCTCCATATATAAAAGGTGGCTAGCCATCTTCCATATTTTTTATTGATGTTGATTTAGTCAAGTTAAATTATATTGATAATATCTCTATATATTTAATTTGATTCAAATTAATTATGGTAGTATTTTTAAACAACAAAATCATGGCCATTGAACAGAAACACAAATCAATCTCAACAATTGATACTGTGTTTCACATGTATTGTGATCCATGGAATCCCAAAATACTATATACGAATATGCAACCCTAGATCTTCTTTTTTGGTTGACACAATATCATTTCTCTCTCTCTCTCATATTCTCATACATGCCCCTTCTCTTCATCAAGAATGGCCATCTACTTCTTACCCTAGATAAGACCGTCGTCGTCGCCACGTCGTTGTGTCGTCGCTTTGATCGCTTGTGGATCTCCATCTTCTTCGAAGCCCCTTCCTCGTGAAGAAGATGTAGGATCTCATGTGATGAGATCAGCAGATTCACCGCTTGGACAATCATCTCGGATTGCGAGAAGCCTGCGTCTCATCAACATGCTCGCAAGCGTCTCCTCCCTCGGGTCGGACTTGGGAGAGGAGGTCTCTTCGTTTAGAGATTTCGATCGCAACAACGCTTCAAGAGGCAACCCTAAAACCCCTTTGTGGTTTAGATGAAAGAATTCAAAAAGTGCTCTTGAATCATGTGTTTTCATCGCTTTAAAATTATTTTTAAATCCTACTGCCCCAAGCTACTAGTACGACTAGTCGCTCCCGATCACATATAATGCGATATTCACGCTTCCATGATGCACTTAAGTTTCTCTCTATAACCTTCAAGTGATATCATAGCCATAGGTTAGGGGTTTCAGATATGATCTATAAACCTAAAATGACATGGGCAATTTTGGTTGTGCGAATTTTCATCGCATTTTGTTCCTGCAACCCTATTTTGTGTGATTTTCTCGCCCTATTTAACTGGTATAAAACATGAGTTCATCACATGTATTACGTTCCCCATCTTATTAGCAAACCATAGGACTTTAGTATGCATGTTTTGGAATCTATTTGCTCAAGTTATGATCGTTTTAATAAACATGTGTCCACTATTATGGGAAATGTATTTTATAACGTAATCAAGAGAGAATCATGGTTTTAAAACACATAAAAATGCGTGTTTATAACTTGAATTCTGTTTCAAATCAAAATGGCAAATCAACGAAATTTAGTTTGCTTTATTTGGAGTTTATCTGCTCAAGATTTGTTTGTTTTTGTAAACTTGTGTCACTGCTAGAAACTTAACCAATTTGAACAAGAATCTTGTGATCATCATTCAATTAAGTCATGGTAATTAATGGTTAATCTCATTGAATAATTACTAGTTAATATTTTTGAAATTTTTAATAAAGATAATTATTTTTAATAACCATAACTAACATGATAAGATAATTGATCTTGATCGATTAGGTTATGATGAACTTTCCAACAAACATTAATACATGAATAGGATTGGGAATTTGTTTAGAAAATCTTCTTATAATATTAGTAAAAATAGTTTTTATAACTATTATATGATATAAATTTAGTTGAAATGCCTAATATCATCTCAAATAAAATATTATCAAATCACGCTATCCTGACCTGAGGTGGGTTTGGTGTCTAGATGGGGATCGTTGGTGTAACAGTTTGCTCCGTCAACAGTCTGTCCCATATCCTGTGCATACTGGCCATGATAGCAGGTAAGCAAAGGATAATGCTTGAAATGATCATGAGGTATTTTTCTAATTATTCAAATTTGAATAATACATATTTTCATTTTATACCATCCTTCAAGTAACAATCAAGATTGTCTGTTGGTTGATTGATTGGAATGACAATTGATTTAATGTGATTAAATTAATTAGATTAAATTAAAATAAATACTATATTATGAATAGAGTTGTAATTCCCTTGGAAGAATTATTTATGTGAATATTATTCACAATAATTAATTATAATTTGAACACGATACGGAGGATCATATAAGTGACATCCATGGTCTCCCGTCAATGCGAAGGGTTCTGTTGCCATGGATTGTATATAGGAAATGCCTGTCCGAAGTGACAGCTCATGTACGCAAGCATACATGGATCGAGCTCTTTTCTTTTTGATAGAGCAAAGCTGTATGCGAAGTGACCCAAATATCAGGTCCTCATACTATTGGGGAGATATTGGATTGAGCATAGCAAGTGCTAATCCTATTGAAGGTTGGTTCAATTAATGACGGGTCAACAATGCTATATGTTTGGTGGGCTCGGGTGTTAAAAATCGAATTGGGAAATGCAAGTTGGACTTGCAAGGGGGATTGAGTCCGTGTCTCTTTTTCTCCGAGTTACAAGTTCTCATATTATTGGGATGCATAAAGATAAGAAAGGAGATCTCATATCTTGATTGAGATATAATGGTAAGTGTATCTCTTACTTTGTAAGTGAATAAGGAAATGAACTTTCAAGAGTTGACAAAGAAAGACAACTTTGATATAAAAATCCTAAATCAAAGTAAAATATGTATTTATGCAAATTATCTTATTTCAGATAACCTACATTAATCCCACTCAAAATTATACTCAATAATAACCAGTAAAATATTATGGATTGGATCCATGATAACGATATTATACTTGCAGTATTACACATAATGTATGTGGTTGCCATATGCAAGATTCCTCATAATATTAGGTAATGGTAATTAAATATACAATAAGACAACAACATTGAGTTTGTATGTCTCTATAGTCTTGATCTCTCATTAAATGTGCTTTGGAAGAATCATGTCGATGATGATTGTAATTATCGAAAATCCTTATTAAATCTAAGAAGATATTTTGGCACACATATGTGCTCTCAATATTTAATCATCAATGACATGGTTCACTGCATTATGCATAATGGTGGCTTGGTAAGAGATGATCTACACAAAAATGTTTGAGTACTTGTCTGAATCAATTTTTTTAAAAGAGTTTAAATGGATGTAGATACGATGGGTGTCATCATTCTACTGTCTATACTCAAGTCATTCATAAAGCTTCAAAATATTCATATTGTATGAATGAAGCATGTATAAATGTTGAAATACTCTTATATTGAAATCTTTTGAGTTAGATAGGTGTGTGGGCACTACTATTGGTGGCTGACCCACGGTTCAATTCTAGCGTAAACAATTGATGGTCTCTTGTCTAGTCGTCGTCACCTCAACCAAGAAAGCCATTGCAGTGATTTTCGGACAGCCCTGTCTGTTCTCAAGATCAGGGCAGAATGGTACCGGGAAGTCTGGTCCATTAGGTTGAGGACAAGTAGATTGAGGCGAGGGTGGGCTTCTCCTTGCATTTCTTTTCGGAATCGAAAGGTGGGAGTATGCGAAGTAGGGCGTCGAAGAGTAGTTTACACGAAGAAAATGTTATTCCGTCTGAGATTATATAACATAAGAAATCCTTTGTCTTAAGCAGCGGTTGTTTATATATGAGGGGAGCGCCGAAGCAAGGGTCTGACCCAAGAAAGAAGGAAAGTCAAAGAGTTGATTGTACTTCTATGATTTCCATATAACACCCAAATAGTTGGATGAATTCCCATAATGCAACAAGTCGATGTATTGATAGTATGACTATATAAACTATCTAGGATCCTTAGAGAAGGATCCGGATAGTGCATCAGGATATTACACATCTACATATAATCATTGAAATTGACGTGCTTATTGTATAAGATCAAAGTCGAAAATTGTATCTCATTCTTCTAACAACACTTGCAATAGATTGTATATGTTTTAGAAGACTGGAAAATTTGATCTTGAGGTTTAGTAGTCATCCACCTGAAATTTCAAATCTTACGTACTTGTGAATATTGTATTCAAAAGTAAAAATGTCTAATACACCCTTCTCTGGGAATGGTGTAAGATGCCAAGGTAATCAAGATCTCATACATATTGGTGTATGTGGATCATCTATACCATAATAAACATTGATGATATGTGATATCATTCGATGATTATTTATGATATGAAATTTATTTCCTTCACATTGGAAACCTTTGAAATGTTCAGCGATTTCATTTTTTGATTTAGAACCAAAGTTTGAAGGAAGATGAATGGAATTTGATCTAACCAAGGTAGCAAGTATCCATTCGATGAATTCAAGGAATACCTTGTGGAGATAGGAATATCATTCCTATCTCACTCCTCCTAATACACCTAAACTCTATAGAGTTGTTGGAAGATGCAATTGGATCATATGTGACATGATTTGATCAATGATGAATATTAGCATAATACGTCTTATGTTTTTGTATATATGCAGTAGAGAATCTATATATTATTAATAACATTCCATGCAAAACTAAATTCAAAAACCCTCATAAGCTATGGTTTGGAACCTAACCTGGAGTTGGATACTTGAGGATTTA
Organism: Ottelia alismoides; assembly: GCA_037367405.1. Taxonomy (NCBI): domain Eukaryota; kingdom Viridiplantae; phylum Streptophyta; class Magnoliopsida; order Alismatales; family Hydrocharitaceae; genus Ottelia; species Ottelia alismoides. Next base: position 467,223 of record JAZKJV010004210.1, on the reverse strand, counting down.
GGGTTTCTTCATCCATAATCATTCCATGGATGCAAGTAAGCTGGAAACTTGCACCATAGAGTGGTACTTCATTAGGAAAATAAAGGATGGTAGTGGATACCTACTTTATGACCTTGATATTCTTAAAAGATTTCATATCTAAAGATATGATTCTTAGATGATGACTCACTTGAGAATCAAGATAAAAATGAAGTAAAAGAATTTATTGAATCCTGAGAAGATAATGAGGCTCCTAAAATCAGAAACTAAAAGGATAGTTAAAGATGAAACACACACACCTCTTCAAATGGGTTTGAGGATGGATTCCATGTATCAGTTAAGTCTGACAATGATCTGACTTCATTTGACGAAGCTTCCAAGGATCGTGACATGGAGATATGGATGTTAGCAGTAAAGTCTAAAGTAGACTTCATATACAAATGTAGTATATGGACCCTCGAGGATCCACCTATAGCGGCCAAACCAATTAAGTGTAAATGTATATTCAAGAGAAAGACAGACCCGGTGAGAAGGTAGAGACCTTCAAAGCAAGCCTCGTATCCATAAGTAATAGATGAAGAGAAGATATCGCTTGCGATGATACGTGCTCTTTAGAGACCTTGTTTAAACCCATCTGAATATTGCTAACCGTAGTTACACAACTTGATTATGACATCTACAAGATGGAAGTCAATATTACATTCCTCTATGAATTTCTCACTAAGGATATTCATATGAAGTAGCCCAGGGCTTCGTAGTTGAGGAAGGCAAAGTGTGTAAGTGAATTCCATCTATGGACTCAAAATAAGCTTCTTGTAGTTGGAATACTGGATTTGATGAAATTATAAATGTTATGATTTCAAATAGAATCTTGATGAACCATGTGAAGCTTAGTGGGAGTGCCATTGTGTTCATCGTGCTAAATGTAGATAAAATCATAATCATTTGGAATGATATAAAGATGATAATAAGTGTTTTATAATTTGATTATTCCATACCTTGAGATAGTAGATCTCAAGGATACTGCTTAGATCTTATCTCTGAAGATGTTCAGAAGCAAAGAAAAGAGGGCATTGGGACCATCATATTAGTGGTACATCATGGGCATGTTCCATTTGGGAAAATCCCAAGGAAGACTTCCTTCCCTTAAGATATGGTACTGACCTATCTGAAGGGATAACACCTCAAAGAGTTGAGAAAGTAAATGCTAAAATTGCTTGCCCTAGCGCATAGTTATGAGAAGCTCAGTGTATGTTAGATGTGTACAAAAGCCAGATGTTTGTCATACAACGGGAGAAATAATTTGTCACTAATCCTACTATGGAGATAAAACACTTTATTGCAGTAATAAAAACACCTTCGAAGAAAACAAGACTTTTGAGATAGTTATCTAAAAGTCTTAGCTTCAAGAACTTAAGACTTTATAGATAGTGATATAAAAGGCGTGACAAATAGATGCCTTATAAGTCATAAGATTGGGTCTTAGACTTTGGATATCGAGATCTTTGGAATAAGGTAATTCTGATAAGGATAATTGAAATTATATACTGGTTACTGAATTATAATGTTAAAGACACTAAAACTGCTTTAACAAAATTGAGTATTGGTAACATAAGATGCAACATTTGAATTGGATGCGAGCACTATTACTAGGAAATATGCAAGTGTCGTAAAAGGACTGTGAGTAGTCTTTCAGTAATAGAGTGACTGATCAACTTACCTAACTATTTTTCTAAATATCTTATGATTAACACATGAGTGTGGGTTTATTAGCCCATTAATGGTTCTTTGGACTAATGGGAGATTGTTGAACATGCAAGCCCACAACGAGTCAGTATGCAATAAATGTTATCACAAATATCATTCCCTAATCTAAAATCAAGAATAAATAATTTGCACAATAGGTCCCTTAGTACAATTAGGGTTATGTACCATGACCATCTTAATGATCATACAGCTGTTGATTCAAATGTTGAATCATAAATTTCAATTGAACTGGTAGGGACTCAATTGCTAATATATGAAAACTTATCTTCATTTCATAAGAGATCCATAAACTATGGGGGTGTACCCCATAATTTATACAAATTAGCGTCTCATGCGGGAGACCACATATGGTAAGCTGGCAAGGGACTATAGTGCAAATTTATAAATATGGATGTCCAACATGCAAGTTTTCCAAAATATTTTACAAGACACTTAATATTTACAATACTTAAAACAAAATGTAAAAAGTAGAGGGGCTTAATTGTATTTTACCACTCTCATCCACTGACAAGATTGAATAACTTAAGTGCGACCGACGACGGAGATGGCCCTATACCGCCGCGACGATGGATACATATGATTAGCTTCAAGGATCGATCTGATGGCTCATGATGCGCTCAATCCAATGGTCACTAGAAAACCTGAGGCATTGTTCTTGATCTGTTGGTGCAGAGAAGCTCAATAAGAACAAGGAAGAACCCTTCCCCTTCCCCGCATTGATCATGTGATTCTCCCTTCTCTAATGGTCCTTCGAGATTTTGATGATCCCTACAGCTTCCTGGACAACACACACAACTGACGGTGGCCACAAAAAGGTCCAGTCCTCATTGAGAAGTGGTCTAGATGTCGATGAAGGTCTAGCCACATGATGCTCCTGGTTACGAGTCGTACACCCCTCAGACGGGGACTTCATGCACACAGACCTACATAAAAACACTCCCCACTTAAGGGGGACCTCCTCAACCATTCTATTCAAGGAATATGGGTTCAGATGAGTAGAATGAAGTTGATCCCCGATGAGGATGGTGGAGGAGATCTGCTTCCTTGATTTGTGCAAAATCGATGACGAAAGAGGTGACTTGGATAGTGGACAAGTGAAGAGGAGTGAGGTGGGGTGGTAAATGGGTCGAAATAGTCAGTCAAAGATAGAAAATGGAGGGTTGAAGCACAATACTCCAACGTACTCTTATTTTTGGGTTTTTGATTTAATGAAACGAAATTAAACGAAACTAAATGTGAATCTACTCAAGGGAATTAACAATGAAACTAATTAGCTAGATAGAAGAACAACTCACCTACTAGAAGAGCAGGGAGCAGTGGACCATCCAGAATACGCAGATGATGGGTTGAATCGCCCATATATCCTTCTCCACGCCCTGAATCGATGGCTCCCACCTCTTGCCATAAGGGGAAATTCTCTCGATTCAATCCTAAGGGGTTACAGTGGATCTCAATGGTATTAAACTCGAAATGAAGCTACATAGTTCGGTTTTATAGCAATGGAAGGTGGTGATCATGTAACTGAGCTTGCGCGAGGAGGAGATGGGGTTGGTGGGAGCTAGGGATCTGGGGTTAGAATGGTGGTGGTCTCGAGGCTGAAGAAGGTGAGGGGAAGGCGTGGTAAAATGGAGAAAATGGGGTAGTCACATGCTTTGGGTTGTAACAATTGATTGAATGGTCAACAATTAAAGGATTCTGATTGGTCCACGCAGGATCAATAAGACAAAATAGAAAAATAAAATTCGTTCTAATTCAATAATAAATAGTAAATAATTATATTAATTAAAACATAGTTTTTTATAAATTTTATAAACCATTTTTTGTCATTTTTTTTATTTTTACAACATTCTTTGTAAGGTGTTATTGTTTACATGTATATATAGGTATATTTACATGTATTTTGTGTATTTTATTTTTATTTTGTATTTTATATAAATAATATTGTATTTTACATATTTTATATATTTATAACATTCTTTAATATGTGTTTACATATTTTTATTTTCTTTTTATTATTTTATTTATTTGTAAAAATAATATATCATATATATATCTTATTGGTATAGTATACATATATATTATAATATGTTATTTATTTTAAGTATATTTTAATTGTTATTATTTGTATTTAAGTCTATAATATGTTTTATATAATATATACAAGTATTTAAAAATATAAAAGAAGTAAGAATACAGAGAATAAAATATATTAATTTTATATACAAATACATAATATAATAGTACCACTAAAGTCAGCTTTTGTATCTTAGCTTCATTTTTAATGAAACAAATTCATTAGATAGATAATTTAATTTAAAATACAATGGTGGTAAGTTTGGTTCAGTTTGAGTTTATATGGAGAAGATATTTATTTGCGAAATTTGGTTTGCCGCTTTTCATTTGTGTCTACTAGTGGCACAATGCATTATTTTTATTGACTATTATTTTTATATTTTTATGTATATTATTATGTACATGTTTCATGTTAAGACCTTTATTGTTAATGTGTGTATAAGTGTAAATAAAATAGTACAAAATGGATATTTTCAGGGTATAGAATTAGGGTTTTATGTACAATATTTCTCCCTTATGACCCCCAACTTTATTCCTGATCGACCAAGTCAATATTGACTTGGTCTCGAGATTTAGGGTCATTTTGTATTTTTGATACTTAATTTATTTTTCTTTTCTTTATTTTTTAATTATAGATTTAGATACAAATAACTATACACTAGTTATAAACTAATTACAGATGAGTGTTAGATGTTAATTTGCATAAGTTAGTTGTATTTAGATGTGTTTTGATAGTGATTTAAAGACAAAATGGAAGAATAAAGATAGATTAATGGATAATCAACATCGCCCCCTCCCTTATACTTAGGTTGAGAAGAGCTTGAATAGAGAGATATGAAATAAAGATGAAAGGACATGTGGTAGAATAATTATGACTTTTAAACTTGTCTTTGAAAAATCAATGTTTGGAGTTCAATTAAGACCTTTGGATTGTTAGTTTGTTCGGAACCATGTTCATGTTAGGAATTTTCACTCAACAACCCTTAGGTTCTATGCTCCTCTATCCACTTCAACTCAACAGCATGGTCAGAACTATCATTTCAGACACATACTCTTGTAATCTTAAAATGACAGGTACCTTGTTTGTGAAATATGTTAGCTTTTTCAAGACGGACAACTGCACTATCAAAAGGTCTCCTCCTCCAGTAACTCGTCCTTGAGGAGAGGTGTAATTCCTTCGGAGTTCAGATGCATGCTAGTGCATGAAGAACTAGGGAGAAACTAATAGAAATAGAAAACAAGTGGAAATGGACCATTGTAGTCACATTTCCTTATGAAGCTTGGTCGGTGTGACCAAGTTTTCACCAGGAAGCAAGCCTTCTCTAGAAGCTCAAAAGTTTAGGAGTTTTTAGTACAGGCTTCTTTTTGGGTATTTCTTTATTTGGCATTGCTCTGCATTCTCATTTTGCCCCGACAGATATAGAATCTTTTGTTCCACCCATGTTTCGGGGATAGAAAAAATAGAAAAATTATGCAAGAAGACCATTCCACATTCAAATCTTTATTTCATTCCATTCTCCAGTTGTTAGATGTCCATGCTACTAGAGAAATATGGGGTTGAAGTACTAGTTTTGGCAGTCCCCCAAAATAGTTCCTAAGCCACCATTGATGAAGAGGCCTAGTATCGTACTAACATAGACCTCAAGATCTTTCAATAACCAATCTTGCTTGAGATACATGCTGAGTATGAAGTCCCAAATCAAGCCATTGTCTCAAGAGTCATACGGATGGACATGAAAGGTTCTAGTTAGTCACATGGAATCGAATCATGAACACAGTCTCGTAGAACCTAAAGAATTAAGTCATACTGACCTGAAACATCCCAATTCCAATCCTTAACAGGTTCCTCTGAATTTAAGTCGATTAAGGTCTAGACCAAGTTCCAATCTTAAGATTTAATTTAGACTTGTTTAGTTGGCAAAATCATTTAAAAAAATGCTTATGCAAAGCAAGAAATTTTGTTGTGAAAATATTTTCTTATTTTGAATTTTTTTATGGATTTCCAGAAAGTTTTGCAAATTTTTATGGAGTTTTGAAAACATTTATCAAATTTTCAGGTAGTTTTGGAATTTTTCATATTTAAATGATATTTTAGAAAAAAGCAAAAGAGTTAGTGAACTCGTGGTATTATTAGTTCACAAGAGTTCCATACTGGGTATTTCTTGTGCAAGTTATGTGCATATTTTATGAGTCTATTCATTTTAGCTGATTTGTCGTATACGCTTACCTAATGTATTAGCCATATTTATTGAAAATACAAAAGTACGAGTTATGTATAACGTATATATACATATATATATATATATATGACCCTCCTATACTTAGCTCGAACTATGTCCTCATAGTGAGTAAAGAACAGAGGAAGACATAACTTGTGCTAAGTATAGAAAAGTATATACTAAAATAACTTAAAAGTGAGAAGTCGACCATCCCCCCGTATTTAGGATTAACTAATCCTAAGTATAGAAGGCTATACATAAAGTGGGGATGGTCTAGGTATATAATGTATGAAATCATCGGCTCAACCTGTCTCCTCCTATACTAATCATAAAGATGCCTGAAATATAGAAAAGAATTATCAATGAGTTTTGAGACTGGTGAGGGATCAAAGAAAGAACACTCGAGTCACTCATTCCCCCTATACTTAGGATGAAATGTATCCGAATTATAACCATGATGAAAGGAATGAATGAATAATCGAAAGGAAGAAATAAAAAGAGGAAATGAAAGGAAGAGAAAGAAATGATATTTTTGGGTTTTTAGGTATCTGATCTTCCAGTTACGGTGATCTCTTCTTGATATATCATGTCAACTGAATCGACAATAGATAGGAAAATGTCATGCTCGAGGTATGGTTTCAACAACTGTCCATTGACTACGTATGGTTGTACGTCAGATGACAAGCCTTATATGACAACACTACCATTATCATGCATATTTTTCACAAAGAATGGTACTGAGCATTTGCTTTTCAGATTACCTGGAAATAAATCTAATTTTCATCAAATAACCACACCTTCTTATTCGTCTCGAAAATCTTTCTTCGGATTTGTTAGTCATTCCATCTCTTAACTTCCCCTTTATACATAAGGTTGTTGTCGTTTATAGAGTATCGAAACTCCAATAATCGGTTCAGGTCAATTTCCTATTCTTGCTAGCTTTGTCTCTATCTGAATTGCATACACTTCCCCTAATGATTTATGAATGAGCTCGATTGGGAAATGGCATGGCTTGCCATACACCATGTAGGAGGGAGACATGCCCAAAGGAGACTTGTACGTTGTACAATAAGCCCACAGAACCGAATCAAGAAATTGTGACCAATTATTTCTATTAGGGAGCACAAGTTTTTGTAAAATTGTCTTGATCTCCTTGTTTGAGCACTCGGCCTAGCCATTGGCCTGCGGGTGGTAAGGAGATGTGACATGGTGTTCGATGCCTTACAACTTTATCAGCTTCTTGACCTCTTTGTAGATAAATTGGCTACCTCCATATGATATAAGTATCTTTGGAATCTTGAATCGTGAATGATGTTATCTTTGAGAAATCGATAGATAGTGCGATTACCAGTGGCTCGGACGGGGATGGCCTCCACCCATCGACTGACGTGATCGACAACAAGCAAGATGTATTCAAAACCTTGGCTATTTGGAAATGGTCCCATGAAATCTATACCCCATGCATCAAAGACATCTTATATCTGAACGTAATTAGGGGGCACTGTGTCTCTAAAACTAATGGTGCTACCCATTTTCTGGTAGTCAGGAAAACCTTTGACATATTCAATACATCTTTAAAGAGAATCGACCACTAGAGGATGCATTCAAACACTTTTGCTAACGTTCACTTTCCAAAAAGGTGTCCTCTAGATTCTAACTAGTTATAATGATTTAGGACACGTATACTCCTCATCGAGAATATATCTTTGTCGGATAAAATCCACACCTTCACGAAACAAGTATGGGTCATCCCAAAGGTAAAAATGTATTTCCGACTTGAACTTGTCCACTTTCAGCTTTAGACAATCTTGTGGAACATCCTTGGAGATAAGGTAGTTCACAATACTAGCATACCAAGAGAGCGATGCGACTAACAATATTGCTTAATCTGGGAGGTTTCAATAATTAGAATGATGTTCTGCTCAGGAGTATCTAACTCGGTAATTCTGGAAAGGTAATATGCCACAACATTATCGACTCCAGGTTAATCTCGTATTTCCAAATCAAATTCATGGAGTAGAAAGATCCAGCGAAGTAAACATGACATCGCATCCTTCTTTCTTTATAAGTACAGTACGGAAGAATGGTTAGTGTAGAAAATAACCTTTGAATCAAGAAAATGTTAACTGAATTTTTCCAGTACAAACAATATTGCTAGCAGCTCTTTATCTCTGATCGTGTAATTTCTCTAGGCTTCATCTAGTGTTCTGCTAACAAAATGAATTGCAAAAAACCACCCATCCCATCTCTGTCCCAACACCTCCCCAATGGCATAATCATAAGAATTTGTCACGGTCTCGAATGGAAGAGACTAATCCGCTGGCCAAAGGATAGGAGCCTGGGAAATTACTTTTTCAATTGATCAAAGGCATGGAGCACTTTGTACAATTAAATCAATGTCGTTGCTTTGAAGCTCTATCAATGGTCGTGCAATCTTGTTAAAGTCTTTGATGAACCTTCGATAAAAACTGACATGCCCTAGAAACATTCTTACTTTCTTCAATGTAGCAGGTGTCAGGTTTTGATATCACTTATACCTTGATTGGGTCGATCTCCATGCCTCTCTTGGAGACGATATAACCCAACACAATTCCTTCATTCACCATGAAGTGACTCTTCTCCCTTGAGAGCACCAAATTGACTTCGGAACATCGTTGAAGTACTAGTCTAGATATGTCAGACATTGATCAAAGTTATCCTCGTAGACCGAAAAATAATCCATGAATACCTCAAGAAAAATTCTAACCATGTCCACAAATACGACCAACATACATCTCTAAAATGTAGCAGGGACGTTACACAATCCGAATAACATCCGTCTGAAAGCATACGTACTCAATGGACAAGTGAAGGTGATTTTCTCTTGGTCTTCAAGGGCTATTGCTACCTATTTATATATAGAGTACCCATCCAAGAAACATAAGTATTACTTTGTAGCAAGTTTTTTGATTAATTGATCAATGAAAGGCAAAGGTAAATGATCTTTTTGGTGGCTAGGTTCAAGCATCTGTAATCAACACAGACATGAAAAAAAGTTTCTCTAGTCAGAATATCCTCTCCTTTGTCGTTCATTATGATAGTGATTCTTGATTTCTTAGGGGACCACATCTAACAAACTTACCCATTTTGAGTCAGAGATGGGATAGATTAAACTTGCATCACACAACTTAATGATTTCTTTCTTCACGACCTCCCGAATGTTTGGGTTTAGTTGACACTGAAATTCCGAGAAGGCCTGATGCCTTCTTCAAGGTAAATGTTGTGCGAGTACAATTAAGGATTTATCCCATGAAGATCCGTAATGTTCTAGACAATTACATTGCTGTTTCTTTTTAGAACATCAAGTAATCGAGATTCCTGGTCCTCTGTCAGCTGAGAGTTGATGATGACTAGAACATGTTTTGGTCACCCATAACTAAGGTATACTTCATCGATGATGGTAATGGATTTAGATTTGGTGGAGTTCTAATCATCTTAGTGGTGACTTCAACAACAGTGATCAGTGTCATTTCTGTCGATTATATGTTGTCCACATTGGTTATCTCTTGCCCAGAACACAATATATCAAAAAGATTGACAATATATTCATCTTGCTCTAGTGGGGATGGATTGGTTTCAATCAGCTCAGTTATCTCATCAGCAAGGACCTCATTCTCAAGGACTAGGAGAAATTCGATTGTGCTTTCCAGGAATTCCTGCTTGATGAGGAAATCTTGAGTTTCATTATCATCTAAGGATAACGCCGTGCCTCTGATTTCTCTTTCTGAATAGGCTCACTCTCATCTAATATGAACTCTACAAGCTTTGGTACTCGGATCGTCTCAATCAGGACCTTGTCATTGCCTGAGGGAAAGGTGATCTTTTTGGTGCTGTAGTCGACTACTACTTCGACTGATTGAAGAAATAGTCATCTCATAGACATCTAGGATAGGAGTACCTAATGCTTGGTCTTGGAGGGCATGTGGTACCCAACAAGTCGGGTCCGATAATCCTTATGTCAGCCGCTCTTGCAGTACTCAGAACGTTACCAATCAATCAAATAAATAATCAAACCACAAACTAAGAGATAAATCTACAAAAATTTAACAAGTAATGTTTTTGAACTTATCTACTTTTAAACATTTTATGAGTTTCTAATTGTATTTAATTTTCATGGATTTGATGCCTTATTTTTGCTTTTAATTTGTTTTCTTTTTAATATTTAATAAGTATATATAATACTATATATAATATCAATACTATATAAGATATATAAAATAATAAATATATAAAAATTCACTAAATATATAAAGGTACAATCCATTTTATTTTTAATGGTTTTAATATATATGGTTATTATAATATAAGTATTAATATTAATAAGTATATAACTATATACGTGTAAAGAGTCAATATAGGGTTTTATATTTATAAATATAACTATAAATACTCGAAAATTATAAAATAAAAAATTCTTATATTTTTCTATTTTTCTCTATTTTTGTTCATTTTTGGTGATTTTTGCTAACTTTTATGGATGTTTAAAGTCTTAAATACTCTAAAATATGGAGTTAATAAATAGATCAAATTGTTTTGAGATTAAAAATGGAAAATAAGTGCAAAATTTCTCAAAACTATTTTTAATATATAATATATAATGTAGATAAAAATATACAACAAAAATTATTTTTTGGATTATATAATTTTTGTAAATTTTATAAGGTTAGGAGGGGTTTTTCAATTTGCATGGTTTTTCTTTTTTATAATTTTTGTGAATTTCGACATGTAGTGTTAAAGTACAGTAATAAATAATATCTATTTTTTGCAATTTTTAAAAGTGGTTTTATAATTTTTTTTTGCATTTTTAACGTTAGATAGGGAAAAATAGCTCCTAAATGATATTGATAAATGTATAAAGCAAGTAAAATGTTAAAACAAAAATATGACATGAACAAACATAAAATGCATCATCTATTATAATTTTCCCATGAATTTACAAGCACATGGGCTATTTAAGTAAAAATAAAAAGACACAAATTAATTTACAATACCAACAGGGGTATTTTTTCAATATCAATATATTATAGGGGTTGTGGTGCAAAAATATCCAAAGTTTTGCACTTAATTACAAATTTTATTAATTAAAATGAAATAATAAAACTTGGTGGGGGTTTCTTGTAAATTGCCCAACTCACGTGGGGACCACACGAGCTTAGCTGGCAATGGACTTGGACGTGATATACAATAAATACAACGGCCCCATTGTAATTAATATATAAAAGTTTCTACTTAGTTTGATATTTATAGGACCTAATATTAAAGATTATATGTGGGACGCCTTCCTTGATCGAATGTTCCTCGGAGTGTCAAAAAGAAACCCCCAAGAACATGTATGCGTCGACATTTGATCGATGATATCTCCTTCGTACAACTTCTTTCGTCTCGTTGGCGGTCACTCCACATTCCTAGAGCTCGTGTGCATCTGCATGTACCTTCAAAAGAGTCTAGGGCCCATAGAAGGGGCCCTAGAGGTTCGACCACCTGGAGCCTCGATTCAAGGCTCGTAGTACTACTTTAGGCATTCTCCATGATCGCTCTACTACACAAAAAGGATAGGGAGACCGAGGTCTGTCTCCTCTCTCCCCTATTGAAGCTGCAATGAAATCAAAGGGAGGGGGAGCTCCGACAAAGGCGGAGATGTTGGACATGCAGGCCCATGGCGAGCCACTATGCAATAAATGTTATTGCAAATATCATTCTCTGATCTCAAATGAAGAATAATTAATTTGCATAATAGGAACGTTAGTACAATTAGGGTTATGTACCATGGCCATCTTAAAGATCATACAACTGTTGATTCAAATGTTGACTCATAGAGGCCGGTGCTTGGGTGATATCAAAAGAGTTAAATTGAGGGCTCATCAAGCACCATTAAATGATTATTAAGAGATGACCTCCAGCCTGAGTAGGGGATTGCAAACCTTTCTCTAATGTTTCGATATCTCACTGACCTCTTAATGCAGGTCCTCTGCATAGGAATAGAGATTTAGAGGTGTTAGATAAGTTAGGTCAAAGAGTTGACTTAACGAGATCAAGATAACCAAAGACCTATGTCATATGTTGTCACGATATAGGCACACATCGTCTGACCAGAGACAAATGAGTTATTATACGTTTGAGTTTGTGCATTTGGCAGACCCATAGGTTGATGATCTAATCAAGGTCTATACAACAGTGAGTAGGTGTGCATACAAGGGCATATGAGTAATATGATTTCTCAAAGGGATCATACAGGATCATTACTGAACCAGAAGACATGAGCTCACTAATGAGATATTAGGAATCAAATTCCATGCACAGTCGTCTCGCTTTGGAAGCTTGACTAAATTCATAAGACTGATATATGCTTCTAGAAAGTATATGATCAAGACGTGGGTACTATATATGCTTTTGGAAAGTGTATGATCGATGCCAACTCCCAATGATCAAATGAGAAACTTAATAATAAAACCTCGAAGGAGACAATTTAAATAAGATATAAAACTTCAGGTTTGTCCTAGGTCTTCCAATATGTAGGATGTACATGTATTAGGAATAGCTGAAGGTGATGGGATCATAAACGATTATATAACCATGACGCTTCCATTCTGAGGGAGTGATGAAACAGGTCTGGATTTTAGTGACTCATCTCAAAAGAGAAGTAATCTAATCTTAGTCCAAATGATTGGACATTGATCTCGATACGATTCAGATGTATTGAGAAGATTAGATTTACACCTTTGATTCAATCAAAGATTTTTGGGAGGTCCCCTTGATCTGGATTTGAGATATGATCTCAATATCTAGGTCACTATACGTGGAACGTACAACAGTCATGTCCTTATCTCCAAGTATCCGTGGAGAATGGCATTATTCTTAGAAGAGTTCAATAATAATTACATTGATGAATAATATATCTGAGCATTGAAAAATTGATAATTAAATTTGATTTAATAATCATGAATAATGTGAATGTGATTCATATTATATAGTTTAATGAGAATGACGATCCAAGATAATTAAATGTGATTTAGTTATCAAGGATATAAATAATGTGGATAGCATTATCCATCTTATATATATATTATAATAGTGATTTATAAAATATTATAGAGAGATTATTTTATAGAGTATTTACATGTTAATTTTTGATGTGAATTGGATTCACATTAGATGATTAATTGAAAATACAATTTACATTTTATTTTGAATGTGAGAATATGATTCACACTTTTTAATGACATGATTGCAATATTCACAAAATTAATTTGGAATTATTTTTGTGAATTAATTTAAAACAAAAAGTTGGTGTAAATAAAGGACTATGTGAGATATAATAATCTCACATAATTGGAAAGGAACCAAATTCCTAATATGGTGGGTGGACAGCCACTCATGGCTTGTTCAAGGTGAACGCACCCTCCATATATGGATGGTGGCTAGCCATCTTCCTTATTTTTTATTTATGTTGATTTAGTCAAGTTAAATTATATTGATAATATCTCTATATATTTAATTTGATTCAAATTAATTTTTGTTGTATTTTTAAACAACAAAATCATGGCCATTGAATAGAAACACAAATCAATCTCAATAATTTATATTGTGTTTCACATGGACTGTGATCCATGGAATCCCAAAATACTATATAAGAAGAGGCAACCCTAGATCTTCTTTTTTGGTTGACATAATATCATTTCTCTCTCTCTCTCTCATATTCTCATACTTGCCCCTTCTCTTCATCAAGAATGGCCATCTACTTCCTGCCCTAGAGAAGATTGTCGTCGTCGCCACGTTGTTGTGTCATCGCTTTGATCGCTCGTGGATCTCCATCTTCTTCGGTGCCCCTTTCTCGTGAAGAAGATGTAGGATCTCATGTGATGAGGTCAACAGTTTCACCGCTTGGACAATCATCTCGGATTGCGAGAAACCTACGTCTCATCAACATGCTCGCAAGCGTCTCCTCCCTCGGGTCGGACTTGGGAGAGGAGGTATCTTCGTTTAGAGATTTCGATCGCAACCACGCCTCAAGAGGTAACCCTAATACCCCTTCGTGGTTTAGATGAAAGAATTCAAAAAGTGCTCTTGAATCATGTGATTTCGTCGCTTTAAAATTATTTTTAAATCCTACTACCCCAAGCTACTAGTACGACTAGTCACTCCTGATCACATATGATGCGATCTTCACGCTTCCGTGTTAAGGTTCTCTCCATAACCTTCAAGTGGTATCATTGCCATAGGTTAGGGGTTTCAGATATGATCTATAAACCTAAGATGACAAGGGCAATTTTGGTTGTGCGAATTTTCATCGCATTTTGTTCCTGCAACCCTATTTTGTGTGATTTTCTCGCCCTATTTAACTAGTATAAAACATGATTTTATCACCTGTATTACGTTCCCCATCTATTTAGCAAACAATAGGACTTGATTATGCATGTTTTGGAATCTATTTGCTCAAGTTATGATCGTTTTAATAAACATGTGTCGACTATTATGGGAATTGTATTTTATAACATAATCAAGAGAGAATGATGGTTTTAAAACACCTGAAAATGTGTGTATATAACTTGAATTATGTTTAAAATCAAATTGGCAAATCAAAGAAATTTAGTTCGCTTTATTTGGAGTTTATGTGCTCAAGATTTGTTTGTTTTTGTAAACTTGTGTCACTGCTGGAAACTTAACCAATTTGAACAAGAATCTTGTGATCATAATTCAATTAAGTCATGGCAATTAATGGTTAATGTCATTGAATAATTACTAGTTAATATTTGTGAAATATTAAATAAAGATAATTATTTTAGTAACCATAACTAACATGATAAGATAATTGATCTTGATCGATTTGGTTATGATGAACTTTCCAACAAACATTAATACTTGAATAGGATTGAGAATTTGTTTAGCAAATCTTCTTATAATATTAACAAAAATAGTTTTTATAACTATTATATGGTATAAATTTAGTTGAAATACCTAATAACATCTCAAATACAAAATGATCAAATCACACTATCCTGACCTGAGGCGGATATGGTGTCTAGATGGGGATCATTGGTGTAACTTATGAATCTGCGATTCGTCATCTTTATTCATTTATTTTAGCTTAAAATCCCTTATAAAACACCAGCATAAAACACTAACTCCATATTCTTATTAACTTGCATCTTTGTGTAAATATTATACACTTCTTACTAATTTTAACCTGAAATACATAAATAAATAAATAAAGGAAAAAGTAAATAAAAGAAAATAAAAAAAGGAAGGCTGTATACAGGCTGACCCGAACCCCGAGAGAAGGTCAAGACTTAACCTGATCGACCAGGAATAAAGTAGGGGGAGATAGGGTCCTTAAACATAAAATCCAAAAAAATGTGTATGTATTGTTGTAAATACTTCTCACTTATTTTGTATATATTTGTATAAAACTGACACTAATTTATTTAGGCCTTAATTGAACTCAAATCAAATAACTATCAAAACCAAAGTTGTAAATAAAAATGTGTCCTAAATAATAAAAATAATTGCACAATTAAATCATGTACAAAATAAAAGTAGCCACACTTGGAAAAAGCCACTAAGCACTAATTGAAAGACCAATTCCGGCTCCATATGAGATCAAATTGAAATAATCTCACTTCCATTGGATTCTAAATTAAATTACCTTTAAAATAGCTGTATTTTCATAATTTTTAGAGTTACGTTTGAAAAGTCAGTTTTCTGGGGTGGTTTGTGCAATTTTCCCATGTATTTTGTGAATATTGTATTTGTATATATTTGTAAACTATTCTTACTAATAAAAATAAAAATAAAAATATATTAAAATTCTTAAAACAAAAAAGGCTAATTTCCTCATTTACCCTTGTAAATATTGTCATATATGTATATAACATATATATATAGTTGCTATTTTTAATTAATCACCATAAAAAAATAAAAAAAATTTATTTTCTTTAATTCAAATAAATAAGTGACGAAAATTAAAAAAAAAGATAGTTTTGTAAATATGTTTATCTCTTTTATCTCATTTCATCTGTCTTATCTCTTCCACCGAAAACTTCAAAAATTCATTTCATTTTTCATCTCTTTTATCTCTTCCACCAAAAAAATCAAAAATTCATTTCAATTTTCATCTCTTTTATCTCTTCCATCAAAAAATTCAAAAATTCAAATTTCATCTCTTTCTATTTATATGGCTCCTTCTCCCTCATTCCAACTTGATCAATCTTTAGAGAGAGGAGCCCGATCTCCGAGTGAACAATTTTGTCAAGAAAGTTGCCTAGTATCAAAGCCGTCCGGTGACAGCGAGTCAGCCTTGTCGAGGCGATCACGGTCATTTTTCGCTCCTAAGGTGAGATCCACATTTTCTTATTTTTATCTAGCTTAATCGTAGTTTATATCTCGCATTTTTTTTTCTAGTTGTCATTTTTTGTTTATCTAGATCTTAAAATCCGCAATGATTTATTCCGCCACCAACTCGATTTTTCATCTCACTTTCCCGATCTCTCCACGTTCTAATTCTATCGTCCACGATCTCTCAACTCCGGCCGCGTACGGTGGCCGGAGATCGGATTCGAATCTCTCATGTCCGATGGATCCTCATTCATTTTCCGATTTGGAAAAAAATAAAAAAATAAAAAAATCATTTATTTCCTTTATCTCTAACGTTTGTTTTGTAGGCCTATTAATAAAAAAACAACAAAAATAAAAAAATAAAAAAATAGTTATCCTACTATTTTTAATTTCTTATTTTTTCAGATTTACAAAATAAAAAAACAAAAAAAGTGTTTTTTATTTATTATTCACTGTTTACATTACAAACAGTAAAAAAATACATAAAAAGCAGCAGGTCAGGCGGGTCGTCACCCCCGCTGCCCTCCTCCTCCAACGGCCACGCCGTCCGCGCCAGCCTGCCGTGCAATGCCAGCCTGCCGTGCAACCCCAGCCTGCTCCCGCTGCGCCTGGCGGCGCCGCCCACAGCGCAACCGCGCTCCTTGGCCACATGCACCCTCCGCGTCTTCACCAACCTGCGCCAACGAGAGCCACGCTCGGTCGTGCGCCTCTGTCTCGTCCGCCGCTCCTCCACCGATACGGGGCGGCCCCCTCCAACTGCTCTCCGATCACCGCCCATAGCCGCCTGCGCGCGACACCGCTTCAGCATCTCCACCGTGCCCTCGGTCACTGCCTGTAGCCGCCCCGAGCTCCCCTGAACGCCAGCCTTACGCTCACCGCCGCCAAGGGTCGCCGCGTCGACCTCCGCGCACGCACAACCGTGTGAGGTCTCCATCGCGCCCTCCATCTGCGCAGAGGCGCCGTCCAGAGCCACGCGTTGGCCGTCCCT
The DNA here is from genome assembly GCA_037367405.1 of Ottelia alismoides. Lineage (NCBI taxonomy): Eukaryota > Viridiplantae > Streptophyta > Magnoliopsida > Alismatales > Hydrocharitaceae > Ottelia > Ottelia alismoides. Next base: position 449,826 of record JAZKJV010004210.1, on the reverse strand, counting down.
CCACGCCGCGCGCCTCCAGCAGACTCCCCTTGCCGCCTTTCCATTGCCACCACCCGCCGAAGAAGAAGAGGAGAAGGGGCGGCGACCGATCCCAGCGGCCCCTTTTTTTCGTGAAAACAAGGAAAGAAGAGAATACCTATGGGCCTGTTTGGTTGCAGGGTTGGGCAGGGTTGGCTCAACCCTGGTTACTATTCACAAGGGTACTTCCTCCTCACAGATTACTATTCACCCATCCCAACCCAGCCCAACCCAACCCTGCCCAACCCTGCAACCAAACAGGCCAATAGGGTTTTGAAGTTTCAAAATAAAGGATCTGAGAAAATTACGTGAACACCCCTGAAGATCTCAAATTTGCAAAAAACATCCCCGCCAGACATTCAATTGAGTAAATTACACGTTCTCCCCCGTATTTATTATTTCTCATTACTTATTTGTACGAGAACAATAAATAATTGCAGAACATTCCTATTTAGCCAGACATTAAATTTGCATGAGCTTTTCATTGAAATAAAGGTTATTTGTGATCTAAAAATCTTGCAAAAATTATGCTATGCTCCTGATGTGATTATCTTCTTAGCATAAATATTTTATTGCATTTTTCCTTCATTTATTATTATTAAAAAATAAAAAACATTGTCTTTTTGTCTTCTTGAAATTCCAAATTTCATAAAAATTCGAAAAATTGCTTAAAAATTCCAAAAATATTAGAGTAGCTCTTTTCATTGTCTTTTAGTTTCTGACCAATTTTCACGCATTAAATATTTATAAAACCAAAAAAATTAAAAAACATGAAAAATCTTATAAAAATCATAAAAAATTCTACAAAAGACCAAAAATTGTGATTTCAATTCCTCTTTGTAGATATTTGCTCGTAGTTTATCATAAAAATAATTGTCAGGAGTTTTGAGCACTAAAATATTTTTAAGTTGCAAATTACTCCAGGCTGTGCACATTTTCTTATTTTCTCACTATTCGATTTTTAGAAAAATACAAAAACATCTGAAAATTCCACAAAAATTCTCAAAAATATTTCAAAACTGTTAAAACCCAAAAATATTTTCTTTAGATTTTTCTGAGCATTTTTGTTAAATCGAAAAATTACAAAAAGAGTTGGTGTGTATATTTCTTGTGCTTATTCATATTGTTCGTTATTTTTGAAAATTAAAAAAAATTCAAATCAAAATCGCTAAAAAATTGAAAATCAAAAAAATAAAAAACTAGAAATAAAAAAATTAAAAAATTAAAAAGATAAAAAAATCACAAAAATCAAGGATAGTTGTCCTTTGAGATTCTTGTTTTCTCTTAATTGATTTTTGATTAATTGAATAACCCTCGGGATTTGTAGCCTCCCTGAGTTCGACCATGTCTGCTATACAGGTTAATAAGTAGCAAAAAATAAAAAAAATATTTTTTTGTTGTCATGGGATTTTGGGGACAACAACGATTGAATGATAATATATTACCCATCAATAATTTTTCTGATCCACAGATTCCGCGTGTCAACAAAATGGCGTCGTTGCTAGGGAGGCATGATGAGGGTAGTTAGGTTTCTCTTTTGACCTGCTATTCTTGGTTGTAAATATATGTTTACATTTTTTCCTTTCACTTCATGGTTTATATCCACTGCATTCATTTCATTTTTTCTCTCATATTTGATAATTGTTTTTCTTACAAATTTTCTTTCTTTTTCTTACGAGAGCCCGCGGAGCGAAGGAGGCGATCCTAGGTGAGCTAAATCACACAAGCGACGTGGAGGCGACTTGATTCTTCACCAAGCCGCAGGATAGTGTGAGAAGAGGAGAAGAAGAAGTGAAGGAGATGAAAAAAATATTTTTTAAAAGAGAGAGAGAGAGTTTTTCTTTTCCATTTGAACTCTGTAAAAGGACATTCATTTATTGCGAGGTATGTTTCACCAAGTGCCGGTGCACTTGGGGGACCTCACCGGTTTTGTTTTCGCCTTTATTTTTCTTTGTTTCCCGCAGATTTCGTGAGCTATCTCTTGATTGCTTTAATTAATTTGCTTGAGCCAGGTAATTAATTAGGTCCAAAAACCCTAAACAAGAAATTTCTGTGCCTATAAGGTAGAGCGTAATTTGAACTTAGTCAAATTAACTTGTTCTTGCCCGTTAATGGAAGCTATCATCTAGGACGGTTCACTTGCATTTGCATATAGGATAGTTTATTTAAATTCTGCGCGGATCACTTGCATGCAGAGTGCTGGTGACAAGGTACACATCTCAAACCCCTACATGCATCACTGTTTTTAATCGTGTATTGGCATTTCCGATCTCCTTCCTTGTTTTCACTCACATAAGTTAAAAAGGAAATTGGAGGCGATTCATTAAAAAATATTTTTAACCAAGTGATAACTGCTAAAACCGAGACTACTAAAGAAAACTCGACCCAAAAAAATACAAGGAAAATTATTCTTTTGGGGAGAGTAACCCCCTCATTGTTTGGTTTGCTTGAGCGAGAGAGCGACCTGCACACTAGGATAGAGCCATGCTCGAACTCTTTTCAGACTACTATCTCGAGTTAGTCGTTCTCCAGTAAGGATCTCTCCGGTAGCCTGTAAAGCGGCCTGTGACTGACGTCCTTAACAGATTGAATTGATCAGGTAGCCAGTAAACGGTTCGCAATTCATACTGGTTGGGAACGATCTAACTTTGGGATTAGGCCAGTCTTCTGAGAGCATTGGGTTCCTAGCAGCTCGCTTTAACCGCTCTAATAGATTGTATTGTCACCAAACTCTAAAATTGACAAGATAATTGACCGAACTTTCACGGTCTTCACTTTGAGTTGAGTTGGTGAACTGGGGGTTTGTATTGTGTTTGATTTCTTGTGTGCTTGCTAGATCCTTCTGTGCATTTGCGCATTTTTCTCCATATCTTTTGACTTGACCACTCGTGCTCTCCCAATCCCATCTTTTGTTTCGAAGATGGGCAACTGGAGTTATTTTAATCCGATCTTCGCAGACTTCTCGCATTCTCCAGACGATCTACCTTCCCTTTTCCAGGAGAACTTTCCTCCTTATTTTTGTGCATATCCGCCGAACCCATTATTTCAGGAAACGAAGGACTTTGATTTTCACCCACCCTCATTCAACCCACCCGATCCTGGATTTTGGTCACCTTTCATGATTTCCACACTTGAGACACTGAATCAGATGGTGGAGCATATGAATTAGAGGATTAGCAATCTATTTAACATGAATATGAGCCAAAACGCTGCTCCACTATTTGAGGATATGGATTCACTTGAGGATAATCATGAGATCTTACAATCGCCCAAAATACAAAAAAGTGAGAAAAAGTTAAAAATCCAAAAAGATTCTGGGAGACACATTATCGATTCATTTTGTGAGGAGAGGACCCAAATGCCCAATCATTTACCCACACATATATCCACCACATGTCCCAACCTTGACCCCGAGGATTCCATTATACAGACTACTCTTGGAAATCCTCGTGTAAATGCTGATTCCGACCTCCTCCCTTGTATGGAAGAGGTCCAAAATTTCAAAAAAAAATGTTGACTGAACCTGAAGTGGCAGCCACCCATCATGATATCATTAAAGCTCCACTTCAACAGGTCATGATAGATTTATCTACTCCTCAACACAAGAAGAGAAAGCGAAGGAGAAGATCTGAGCATCATATCTTGACAATGGCCACTGCCTACACCATCTCTCATCGTCCGTATTTTAAGAAAGGGAACATTGGCACACCTCTTGTGAGTTGCTCCATATCTGACTATTCTTGTGATAACGCTCTCCTTGACGGCGATTCCTCAATCAATATAATACCTTCTCTATGGTACAATCTCTTCATCTTGGGCCTCTCAAGAAAACCAGGACGATAGTTCAATTTGCTGATGGATCTATCAAGAGGACGAAGGGTATTCTAGAAAACACTGTCATTCTCATTCAGGGCATGAATTTCACTTTGGATTTTGTTGTAACGCCCATGGAGACCTCAGCCCCTGTGGAGCACCCTCCAATCATCCTAGGATGGCCTTTCCTCGCCTCTGCGGGAGACATTATTGATTATGGTTCAGGAGAAATTCGCTTCCGTTCTGATGTAGGGAGCGTTGTGTTGATCACTGCACCCACTATTGCCCAGAGACCAGCATCTCATGAGAACCCGCCCGTGTTAGCCAACCCCAAGGAATTTGACCTCAATGATAACATCGAAGATTCTTGTTATATGTTGGATGATAATGAAACCCAAGAATTCCTCTTCAAGGAGGAAGACTCGGAAAGCATAGACCTTGGAGTTTCCCCTTCTGGTACGTGGAGATGCATTGATGACATCTGCGGAATTTACACGATAGACACCTTAGAGCAGAAGGCAGAATCTGAGACTAGATAGGACGGACATGATTTGACTACATCCACTGATGAGTCTATTCCTATTCACCCTGATTCAGATGAGACCGATCAGGCAAAATTTGATTTGATTGCTTTTATAAAAGAATTTGGGCTTTTTGATAAAGATGATGATCCAGTAGAGGCTCGCCAGGCTGAAATTGATCCTACTTTTTCTGATAATGATTTCGATCTATTTTACTTTGATGTTTGCGAGACTTCCCAGGCCAGACATGACCATACTACTTCCAATAACCGGTTTAGGCCTGCACAATCTGAAACCGTTGAGGATACATTCTTGGTCGATCCTACTCAGTTTATGTCTAATGATGATCCCAATATAGACCTACACCTTGTCAAATCCATACCTCAGCGGTCCCGTAAGAAGGTTTGCTTTAGACCTTCCTGACCTTTGTACATGCACTCCTTTTGTATATCCTTTCGTTTTATTCTTTTTTCTCCCGTTTTATCATTCACCCCTTTTCCGTGTGTGTATATATGCTATACTTAGGATGTGCTTTATCCTAAGTATATAGGGGTGAATGATTTGTGTTGTTCATATTCGTCATGTTCATAACTCTTGTTGTTGCCTATACTTAGGGATACTCTACCCTAAGTATAGGGGGTGATGTTGTTCATATCGTGTATTTTTTTGAGTCTGTACATTCTCTTCATCGGTTTTCCCGTTTTGTACACTCCACTATACTTAGGATTACTCGATCCTAAGTATAGGGGGGATCACCAACTTCTCTTCTTTTTATATTTTCTTTGAGTCGTTGTAGCATAGGAGTATTTTCACCTTTCTATACTTAGCACGAGTTATGTCTTCCTTTTTCGCTCTTTGATCACTATGAGGACATCGTTCGAGCTAAGTATAGGGGGATGTCGTATATATTGTATATATACTTTAGACAAAACTCGTACTTTTAAATGGGGGGTTATATGTATAATTTTGTAAAATTACATGTGTAAAAAAACAAAAAAACAAAAAATATCAATCAACAAATATCAACAAAAACAAAAAAAAACAAAAAACAAAAAAAAACCAAAACACAAAAAACAAACCAAAAAAACAAAAAAAACAAAAAAAATACAAATCAAACAAACAAAACAAACAAAAAAATCTTGTATATACCTGTATATATTTTACTAAACCTTTTTCCTTAAAAAAACTACAAAACCAAAAATATATAAAAATTTGCATAATTAAAAAAAACCCTTTCTTTCACATCTGCATTTTTCCTCCTAAAATCCATAAAAAGTTCAAAATTAGAAAATTGTTTAAAAAAATGTACTTTTCACATGTGCATCATTCCTTTTCAAAAAATACTCTCTGCATTGTTCATATTTTGCATTTGCATGTGCATTTTTTAGGATAGTATTGACATTTAAACTATGTCTGGAATAAAATTGTAGAATAGAGCTTAATTGGACCTTAATCCACCTAATTCTCAGATGAACTTCACCGAGAAATAGGTTTTTAGAAGCTTCAGGTGTTTGACTTAATTCTTTGAGTTCCACATGACAATGTGCAACGTTTGACTCTTAGTGTCTAACCTGGTCTCTTCATTCTGGGTATAACTCTGGAATAGGGAATCAATTTGTACTCTCGCACTACGCACTTAGCTCAACTCAAACGAGATGTTGGAAGACTGTGTGAGTTTCTTTTCTGGTAGCGTGGAAATGTAAAGACCGGAGTACGGGTTGAAATAAAGCTTCGGAAAAGGGATGGACGACTGGGCACAATTTTTTCTAAGACCCCAAAAAATGTACGGAAACAAAAAGATTCTATATCCGTAGGGGCACAACAAGATCCAAGCAGAACCACCAAAAATACAAATACAAAGAAGCCACTACCAAATAAATATCTGACCAAGAAAAGGTCCAAGCTTCAAGAAAACATGCAGATCTTGGTGGAGACTTGGCTACACTATCCAGCTTCACAAGGAGAGGTGACTACACTGGCCACCCTCCAGTTCTTTTCCCCTTCTTCTAACTTCTCCCCCAATTTGATTGTGAACACAGCGTGACAGACCTTAGAAGGAAATACCTTACTCCCCGAGGACGAGTTACTGAAGAGGAGATTTGCATGGTAGTCCGGCATTTTGGATGGGAAGAGCTAACACCTTTCACACACATAAGTCGATTGTTCAATGTTCATAGGGTGTTCTTTGGGAAGAGGATTGATTTAAGATGACTTCTGAGCCGAAACTGTGACAATGATGTGTAGAACTTGAAGGCTGTCAATTTTAAAATTCTAAGTCTCACAGAAGTTCCGATACACTAATAATCCAAAGGTCCGACAGAGCTCCAAACTACAATTTTATGAAGATAAGTTTAATACTCAATATTGTCCTACTTTCTTTATTTTCCCTTCCTTTTTCTTTTTCTTCACTTATTCTTTCAAATAAGTGTTTGCTAAGGGACTAGCAAAGGTAAAGCATAGGGGATGATGAATATGTAATTCGTCATCTTTATTCATTTATGTTAGCTTAAAATCCCTTTTAAAATAACTGCATAAAACACTAACTCCATATTCTTACTAACTTGCATCTTTGTGTAAATATTGTACACTTCTTACTAATTTTAACCTAAAATAAATAAATAAATAAAGGAAAATAAAGAAAAGAAAATAAAAAAGGAAGATTGTATACAGGCTGACCCGAACCCCAGGAGAAGGTCAAGACTTGACCTGATCGACCAGGAATAAAGTAGGGGGAGATATGGTCCTTAAACGAAAAATACAAAAAATGTGTGTGTATTGTTGTAAATACTTCTCACTTATTTTGTATATATCTGTATAAAACTGACACTAATTTATTTATGCCTTAATTGAACTCAAATCAAATAATTTTCAAAACCAAAGTTGTAAATAAAAATGTGTCCTAATTAATAAAAATAATTGCACAATTAAATCATGTACAGAATAAAAGTAGCCACACTTGGAAAAAGCCACTAAGCACTAATTGAAAGACCCATTCCAGCTCCATATGAGCTCAAATTGAAATAATCTCACTTCCATTGGATTTGAAATTAAATTATCTTTAAAATGGCTGTAGTTTCATAATTTTTAGAGTTACGGTTGAAAAGTCGATTTTCTGGGCTGATTTATGCAATTTACCCATGTATTTTTTGAATATTGTATTTGTATATATTTGTAAACTATTCTTACTAATAAAAATAAAATATTAAAATATTAAAATTCTTAAAACAAAAAGGCTAATTTCCTCATTTACCCTTGTATATAATGTCATATATGTATATAGTATATGTATATAGTTGTTATTTTCAATTAATCACCATAAAAAATAAAAAAATAATTTTTTTAATTCAAATAAATAAGTGATGAAAATTCAAAAAATTAGATAGTTCTGTAAATATGTGTTTCTCTTTTATCTCATTTCATCTCTCTTATCTCTTCCACTAAAAAGTTCAAAAATTCATTTCAATTTTCATCTCTTTTATCTCATCCACCAAAAAAATCAAAAATTCATTTCAATTTTCATCTCTTTTATCTCTTCCACAAAAAATTCAAAAATTCAAATTTCGTCTTTTTTCTATTTATATGGCTCCTTCTCCCTCATTCCAACTTGATCAATCTTTAGAGTGAGGAGCTTGATCTCTGAGAGAACAATTTCGTCGAGAAAATTTCCTAGTCTCCAAGCCATCCGATGACAGCGAGTCGGCCTTGTCGAAGCGATCACGGTCTTTTTCCGCTCCTAAAGTGAGATCCACATTTTCTTATTTTTATCTAGGTTAATCGTAGTTTATTTCTCGTATTTTTTTCTCATTGTCATTTTTTTTGTTTATCTAGATCGTAAAATCTGCCACGATTTATTCCACCATCGACTCTATTTTTCATCTCACTTTCTCGATCTCTCCACGTTCTAATTCTATCATCCACGATCTCTCAACTCCGACCACGTACGGTGGTCGGAGATCGGATTCAAATCTCTCATGTCCGTCGGATCCTCATTCATTTTCTGATTTGTAAAAAAATAAAAATAAATAAAAATATCATTTATTTCCTTTATCTCTAACGTTTGTTTTGCAGGACCATTAATAAAAAAACAACAAAAATTTAAAAATAAAAAAATTCTTTATCCTATTGTTTTTAATTTCTTATTTTTTTGGATTTACAAAATAAAAAAACAAAAAAATAAGTTTTTTTTATTTATTATTCACTGTTTACATTACAAACAATAAAAAAATAAAAAAAAGCAGTAGGTCAGGCGGGTCGTCACCCCCGCCGCCCTCCTCCACCAGCGGCCACGCCGTTCATGCCAACCTGCCGTGCAACCCTATCCTGCTCCCGCTGTGCCTGGCGGCGCTGCCCACAACGCAGCCGTGCTCCTCGGCCACCTGCACCCTCCGCATCTTCACCAACCCGTGCCAACGAGAGCCATGCTCGGTCGCGCGCCTCTGTCTCGTCCGTCGCTCCACCACCGACGCGGGGCGACCCCCTCCAGCTGCTCTCTGATCACCACCCACAGCCTCCTGCACGCGATGCCGCTTCAGCATCTCCATCGCACCCTCGATCGCCGCCTGTAGCTACCCCGAGCTCCCCTGAACGCTAGTCTTTTGCCCATCGCCGTCAAGGGTCACCGCGTCGACCTCCGTGCGTGCACAACCGTGCGAGGTCTCCACCGCGCCCTCCATCCGCGCGGAGGCACCGTCCAGAGACACACGTCAGCCGCCCCTCCACGTCGTGTGCGTCCAACAGACTCCCCCCACCGCCTTTCCATCACCGCCGCCCGCCGAAGAAGAAGAGGAGAAGGGGCGGCGACCGATCCCAACGGCCCCTTTTTTCGTGAAAACAAGGAAAGAAGAGAACCCTTCTAGGGTTTTGAAGTTTCAAAAAAAGGATCTGAGAAAATTGCGTGAACACCCCTGAAGATCTCAAATTTGCAGAAACGTCCCCGCCAGACTTTCAATTGGGTAAATTACAAGTTCTCCCCCGTATTTATTATTTCTTATTACTTATTTGTACGGGAACAATAAATAATTGCAGAACAGTCCTATTTAGCCAGACATTAAATTTGCATGTGCTTTTCAATGAAATAAAGGTTATTTGTGATCTAAAAATCTTGCAAAAATTACGCTATGCTCCTTATGTGATTATATTCTTAGCATAAAATTTTCAATGCATTTTGCCTTCATTTATTATTATTAAAAAACAAAAACAATGTCTTTTTGTCTTCTTGAAATTCCAAAATTCATAAAAATTCGAAAAATTGCTTAAAAATTCCAAAAAAATAGAGTAGGTCTCTTTCATTGTCTTTTAGTTTCTGACCAATATTCATGCATTAATTGTTTATAAAACCAAAAAAATTGAAAAATATCAAAAATCTTATAAAAATCATAAAATATTCTACAAAAATCCAAAAATTGTGATTTCAGTTCCTGTTTGTAGATATTTGCTTGTAGTTTGTCATAAAAATAATTGTCAGGAGTTTTGGGTACTTAAAATATTTTTAAGTTGCAAATTACTCCAGGCTGTGCATATTTTCTTTTTTTCTCATTGTTCGATTTTTAGAAAAATACAAAAACATCTGAAAATTCCACAAAATTTTTCACAAATATTTCAAAACTTTTAAAACCAAAAAAAAATTTTCTTTAGATTTTTCTGAGCATTTTTTGTTAAATGAAAAAATTACAAAAAGAGTTGGTGTGTATATTTCTTGTGCTTATTCATATTGTTCGTTATTTTTGAAAATTAAAAAAATTGCAAAATCAAAATCACTAAAAATTTGAAAATCAAAAAATAAAAAAATCAGAAATAAAAAAATAAAAAAATAAAAAAGATAAAAAAATCATAAAAACCAAGGACAGTTGTCCTTTGAGATTCTTGTTTTCTCTTAATTGATTTTAGATTAATTGAATAACACTCGGGATTCATAGCCTCCCTGAGTTCGACCATGTCCACTATACAGGTTAATAAGTAGCAACAATAAAAAAATATTTTTTGTTGTCACGGGATTTTAGGGAAAGCAACGACTGAACGACAATATATTTCCCATCAATAATTTTTCCGATCCACAGATTCCGCGTGTCAACAGTAACAGGTTGCTCTGTCAACGATCTGTCCCATATCCTGTGCATACTGGCCATGATAGCAGGTAAGCAAAGGATAATGCTTGAAATTATAATGAGGTATTTTTCTAATTATTCAAATTTGAATAATACATATTTTCAAATTATACCATCCTTCAAGAAACAATCTAGATTGTCTGTTGGTTGATTGATTGGATTGATAATTGATTTAATATGATTAAATCAATTAGATTAAATTAAAATAAATACTATATTAAGAATAGAGTTGTAATTCCCTTGGAATAATTAATTATGTGAATATGATTCACAATAATTAATTATAATTTGAACACGACATGGAGGATCGCATAAGTGACATCCATGGTCTCCCGTCAATGCGAAGGGTTATGTTGCCATGGATTGTATATAGGAAACGCATGTCCGAAGTGACAGCTCATGTATACAAGCATACATGGATCGAGCTCTTTTCTCTTTGATAGAGCAAGGCTGTATGCGAAGTGACCCCAATATTAGGTCCTCATATTATTGGGGAGATATTGGATTGATCATAGCAAGTACAAATACTATTGATGGTTGGTTCAATTAACGAAGGGTCAACATTGCCTTATGTTTGGTGGGCTCGGGTGTTAAAAACTGAATTGGGAAATGCAAGTTGGACTTGCAAGGGCGAATGAGTCCATGTCTCTTTTTCTCCGAGTTACAGGTTCTCATATTATTGGGATGTATAAAGATAAGAAAGTAGATCCCAGATCTTCCTTGAGATATAATGGTAAGTATATCTCTTACTTTGTAAGTGAATAAGGGAATGAACTTTCAGGAGTTGACAGAGAAAGACAACTTTGATATAAAAAATCCTCAATCAAAGTAAAATATGTATTTATGCAAATTATCTTATTTCAGATAACCTACATTAATCCAACTCAAAATTATACTCAATATTAACCAGTAAAATATCATGGATTGTATCCATGATAAAGATATTATACTTGTAGTTTTACACATAATGTATATGGCTGCAATATGCAAGATTCCTCATAATAATAGGGAATGGTAATTAAATATACAATAAGACAACAACCTTGAGTTTGTATGTCTCTATAGTCTTGATCTCTCAATAAATGTGCTTTGGAAGAATCATGTCGATGATGATTGTAATTATAGAAAATCCTTATTAAATCTAATAAGATGTTTTGGCACACATATGTGCTCTCGATATTTAATCATGAATGACATGGTTCATTGCATCATGCATAATGGTGGCTTGGTAAGAGATGATATACATTAAAATGTTTGAGTACTTGTCTGAATCAATTTTTTTAAAAGAGTTTAAATGGATGTAGATACGATGGGTGTCATCATTCTACTGTCTATACTCAAGTCATTCATAAAGCTTCAAAATATTCATATTGTATGAATGAAGCATGTATAAATGTTGAAATACTCTTATATTGAAATCTTTTGAGTTCAACATAAGAGATCCTTTGTCTTAAGCAATAGTTGTTTATATATGAGGGGAGCGCCGTGGAAGCATGGGTCTGACCCAAGTAAGAAGGAAAGTCAAAGAGTTGACTGTACTTCTATGAATTCCATATAACACCCAAATAGTTGGATGAATTCCCATAATGCAACAAGTCGATGTATTGATAGTATGTCTATATAAACTATCTAAGATCCTTAGAAAAGGATCCAGATAGTGCATCAGAATATTACACATCTACATATAATCATTGAATTTGACGTGCTTATTGTATAAGATCAATGTCGAAAATTGTATATCATTCTTCTAACAACACCTGCAATCGATTGCATATATTTTTAGAAGATTGGAAAATTTGATCTTGAGGTTTAGTAGTCTTCCACCTGAAATTTCAAATCTTACGTACTTGTGAATATTATACTCAAAAGTAAAAATATCTAATACACCCTTCTCTGGGAATGGTGTAAGATGCCAAGGTAATCAAGATCTCATACATATTGGTGTATGTGTATCATCTATACCATAAAAAACATTGATGATATGTGATATTATTCGATGATTATTTATGATATGAGATTTATTTCCTTCACCTTGGAAACCTTTGAAATGTTCAATGATTTCATTTTTTGATTTAGAACCAAAGTTTGAAGGAAGATGAAATGAATTTGATCTAACCAAGGTAGCAAGTATCTATTCGATGAATTTTAGGAATACCTTGTGGAGATAGGAATATCATTCCAATCTCACTCCTCCTAATACACCTAAACTCTATAGAGTTGTTAAAAGATGTAATTGGATCATTTGTGACATGATTTGATCAATGATGAATATTAGCATAATACCTCTTATGTTTCTGTATATATGTAGTAGAGACTCTATATATTATTAATAAGATTCCATGCAAAACTAAATTCGAAAACCCTCATAAGCTATGGTTTGGAACCTAACCTGGAGTTGGATACTTGAGGATTTAGGGTTTCATCGTCCATAATCATGCCATGGATGCAAGTAAGCTGGAAACTTGCACCATAGAGTGGTACTTCATTAGGAAAATAAAGGATGGTATTGGACACCTACTTTATGACCTTAATATTCTTAAAAGATTTCATATCTAAGGATATGATTCTTAGATGATGACTCACTTGAGAATCAAGATAAAAATGAAGTAAAGGAATTCATTGAATCTTGAGAAGATAATGAGGCTCCTAAAATCAGAAACTAAAAGGATAACTAAAGATGAAACACTCACACCTCTTCAAATGAGTTTGAGGATGGATTCCATGTATCAGTTAAGTCTGACAATGATCTGACTTCATTTGACAAAGCTTCCAAGGATCATGACATGGAGAGATGGATGGTAGCGTTAAAGTCTAAAGTAGACTTCATATACAAATGTAGTATATGGACCCTCGAGGATCCACCTATAGAGGCCAAACCAATTAGGTGTAAATGCATCTTCAAGAGAAAGAGGGACCCTGGTGAGAAGGTAGAGACCTTCAAAGCATGCCTCGTATCCACAAGATACACACAAAGAGAAGATATCGCTTGCGATGAGACATGCTCTTTAGAGACCATGTTTAAACCCATCCGAATATTGCTAACCGTAGTTACACAACTTGATTATGACATCTATAAGATGGAAGTCAAGATTACATTCCTCTATGAATTTCTCACTGAGGATATTCATATGAAGTAGCCCAGGGCTTCATAGTTGAGGAAGGCAAAGTATGTAAGAGAATTCCATCTATGGACTCAAAATAAGCTTCTTGTAGTTGGAATAATGGATTTGATAAATTATAAATGTTATGATTTCAAATAGAATTTTGACGAACCATGTGAAGCTTAGTGGGAGTGCCATTGTGTTCACCGTGCTAAATGTAGATAAATCATAATCATTTGGAATGATATAAAAACGATAATAAGTGTTTTATAATTTGATTGTTCCATACCTTGAGATAGTAGGTCTCAAGGATACATCATATGAGTTGGGCATTGGGACCATCATATTAGTTGTACATCATGGGCATGTTCCATTTGGGAAAATCCCAAGGAAGACTTCCTTCCCCTAAGATATGGTACTGATCTATCTGAAGGGATAACACCTCAAAGCGTTGAGGAAGTAAATGCTAAAACTGCTTGCCCTTGTGCATAAGTTATGAGAAGCTCAGTGTATGCTAGATGTGTACAAAAGCCAGATGTCTGTCATACAATGGGAGAAATAAATTGTTACTAATCCTACTATGGAGATAAAGAACTTAATTGCAGTAATAAAAACACCTTCGAATAAAACAAGACTTTTGAGATAGTTATCTAAAAGTCTTATCTTCAAGAACTTAAGACTTTATAGATAGTGATCTAAAAGGTCTGACATGTAGATGCCTTATAAAACATAAGATCGGGTCTTAGACTTTGGATATAGAGATCTGGAATAAGGTAATTCTGATAAGGATAAATGAAATTACATACTGGCTAGGGAATTATAATGTTAAAGACACTATAACTGCTTTAACAAAATTGTGTATTGGTAACATAAAATGCAACATTAGAATTGGATGCGAGCACTATTACTAGAGATATGCATGTGTCGTAAAAGGACTGTGAGTAGTCTCTCAGGATTAAAGTGACTAATCAGCTTACCTAACTATTTTTCTAAATATCTTATGATTAACACATGAGAGTGGGTTTAAATATTAGCCCATTAATGGTTCTTTGGGCTAATGGGAGATTGTTGGACATGCAAGCCCACAACGAGTCAGTATGCAGTAAATGTTATCACACATATCATTCCCTAATCTAAAATGAAGAATAATTAATTTACACAATAGGTCCCTTAGTACAATTAGGGTTATCTACCATGGTTATCTTAATGATCATACAGCTGTTGATTCGAATGTTGAATCATAGAGGTTGGTGCTTGGGTGATATCTAAAGAGTTAGATTGAGGACTCATCAAGCACCATCAAATGATTATTAAGAGATGATCTCCAGTTGGAGTAGGAGATGGTAATTCTTTCTCTAATGGGTTGATATCTAACCGACCTCTTGATGCATGTCCTTTGCATATGAATAGAGGTTCGAAGGTGTTAGATAAGTTAGGTCAAAGAGTTGACTTAACGAGATCGAGGTACCCAAAGACCTATGTCGTATGTTGTCGTGATATAGGCACACATCCTCTGACCAGAGATAGATGTTTTACTATATGTTTGAGTATGTAAATTTGCAAGACCAATAGGTTGATGATCTAATCAAGGTCTATACATCAGCGAGCTGGTGTGCATACAAGTGCATATGAGTAATACGATCTCTCAATGAGATAATACGGGTTCATTACCGAACGTGGAAGACTTGAGCTCACTTATGAGATATTGGGAATCAAATTCCATGCACGGTCATCTCGCTTTGGAAGATTGACTGAATTTGTAGGACTGATATATGCTTCTGAAATTATATGATCATTACCTGGGTATGATATATGCTATTGTTAAGTATATGATCGATACCAACTCTCAATGATTAAATGAGAAACTTAATGATAAAACATTAAAGGAGACAGTCTAAATAAGATCTAAATCTTCAGGCTTATCCTACGTTGTCTAGTATGCAGAATGTGCAGGTACTAGGAATACCTGAGGGTGATGTGATCATAAACAATTATATAACCATGACACTTCCATTCTGAGGGAGTGATGAAATAAGTCTGGATTTTAGTAACTCCTACCAATAGAGAAGTAATATGATCTTAGTCTTAATGATTGGACATTGATATGAATACAATTTATATGTAATGAGAAGATTAGATTTACAACTTTGACTTAATCAAACATCACTGGGAGGTCCCCTTGACATGGATTTAAGATATGATCTCAATATCCAAGTCACTATACATGGAACGTACAATCGCCATGTCCTTATCTCCAAGTACCTACAGAGAAAGCGCATTATTCTTGAAAGAGTTCAAGAATAATTCCATTTATGTATAGTGTATTTTAACAATTAGAAGTCAATAATTAATTGTGATTTAATTATCATGAATAATGTGAATGTCATTCATATTATTTAGTTAACTGAGAATGATGATACAAGATAATTAATGTGATTTAATTATCAATGATGTAAATAATGTGGATAGCACTATCCATATTATATATATATGATTTATAATATATTAGAGAAAACTTATTGTAAATAGTACTTACAAGTTAATTGTTGATGTGAATTGGATTGACATTGGACAATTAAATGAAAATACATTTTACTTTTTTTTTTTATTTTGGATTTGTGAATAAGATTCACATTATTTAATAGAATGATTGAAATATTCACAAAATTAATTTGGAATTATTTTTGTGAATTAATTTACAACAAAAAAATTTTGTAATAAATAAAGGATTATGTGAGATATGGAGCGTGGACGACTGAAGATCGAGGAAAACCCTCACTTAATTACATGGAATTAATGTTAACTCTGTTTGTTGCAGGCAAGCAACTCACGATTAATGAAAATGACAACTTAGTGAATTATCTAGTTAAAGCGAGCAGTCAACATTTTTTACTTGAGAAGTCCAAGGTAGAACTAAAAGAGGCCACTATCTCCTTAGGTTGTTTTTTAATTGATCTCGAGGTTAGATTTTTAAAGAAGTATTTTTTTCATATTGCATATGCAAATAATAGTTAAAATGCAATTACGGTAAAGTTCAAGGGCTAAACTATAAATTTCACTCTAGTTAAGTCCTAAAATCCTCAAACTTGGCCAGAAGGCAAAATATGATGAATTTATGCTACTATAATTCTTTTGGAATTTTTTGATGCAAAATAAATATTTTATGAATTTATGAATGCAAGTAGTATGCTTTTCAATAATTAATTACAATAAATATCAAATCTACTTATTTTCACGATAAAATTATCTAAGATATATCACTAGGTGATCTATCTCAAAAAAATCCTTAACCTAAAATTTGTTGGATTAATACTTACTAAAAATTAATTACTAAATTACACAAAATGTTTATATAGAGAAAAATATGCATGTAAATGCAAACATTTTTGTGCACAATGTAATTAATAATTAATTATACTATTCATGAATTTTGGGCAATTTTTTGCACAATGGATAATTATTTATGAATGCATAAGCTCGTATTGGATAAAATACACAATTTTCACAAGAATGCTAACTATTAATTAATCATATGGAATAAACATATCACAAGCCTGCCATAATGTCGTGAATTAATTGTAGAACACAATGTTAATTTTTAATAATAAAATGATGTAATGTAAAGGTTCAAAAAAAAGAGAACACAAGGTTATATTCACAAATTACAATAAATAAAATAGAATATGCAGTAGAGGGACCTAAATGTAATTACCTATACCCCAGAGGGTATGTATGCAATTTTTCCTTGGCTCATGTGCGCCTCACATGACCCTGGAATGGCTAGACTCTTTGGAGATTAGGAACTCCTTCGGGGGCTCTTCTGCAAAACTTCCTCTCCATGCGTACGGGGCATATGAGGGGAGGAGGACTTCGATCTTGACGCCTGGTCTCTCGATGGCAGAGGGAGAATCCTGGTGGAGTGCTACCATTGGTGGTGTGGCGGGCGATCAGTGGTAAGGTAGATCGTGGCAGGCCGAAGGTAATGAACGAGGGGACGATGGAGGCAGACTCGCCGGCAGGCTCAACATAGCTTGTGAGGGGCTGCAACTGGAGGAGCACATCCTAGGGTGACTCCTATTCATGGAAAGATGCGATGTGGCGATGTGAAGCTGGTCGTGGGGCTGCTCGCGCACAGGAGGAACGGTTGTGGAGGCATGGCTACGACATTGTTGGAGAAGAGGAGGTAGGTGCATGGTGGAGAGGGAGTGTACGGGCGCTCGAGACAAGGCCTTACTTGTTATTGTGTGTTGATAGTGTTCGTGCTGGGACAAAGGGGAGCGTATGATGACTCACGGTGAAGGTAGTGGTGGTGTGGAGGCTGGCTCGACGTGCGATGGAGATGAAGGTCGAATGAAGATGGGTGGTTGTGAAGATCCTGTGGAAGTAGACAGATGAGAGAGTTCCGGTGGACGTGAGGAGTTGGAGCTTAATCATAGAAATGTTGTCAGAAGGTAGAAGAAGAGATGGAGGGGGATAAAGTTGAGGATGAAAAGGTGATTTCGTCGATGCTTTGGTGGTGAAGAAGTAGGAAATATGGTATATGGTGAAAAATAGAGGAATGAAGAAAAAGCAAAGGAAATAAGGAGTCGCCCGGTTTGGAGGATCAAGAACCTCTCCTGGTCTTCGCTTGACTCCTCGGTGGAGGAGGAGGCTTGGATGATCTCTTACGTAGGATGTCTTCGTCATCGAGGGAGGCTGCTGTCACCAGCAGTGCCTTGGGCTCTCTCTCTCTCTCTCCATTCTGGAAGCAGGCAGAAGGATGGAGCTCGACAGATCATACTACTCGTGGCCGACAATGGATTATTTATAGGAGAGAGGTTCGGCTGGTGAGGGGATAAGGAGAGGGTAGCAAAGAAGGCAACGATCGGTAGATGCAAGGGGAGTGTGAACGGTGGTTGTGGGAAAGGAGGAGTGGGGGTTGCGCATGTTTGGGGAGGAAGATGGTCACATGCTAGGCACGTGACCGGCAGTTGAAGAGAGAGGAAGGTTGCCCTCACGTGCAGGGCTCGTGAGATGAAGGAATGATCACAGTAACATGCATTGATTGTGTTGTTCTTTTTAAATAAATAGTAAACGAGAAATAATGCGAAAATTGAGTGACACATGGTTGCTCCAGGAGCTGCCACGTGTCAGCTCCATGAAAATCGAAAAAAATAGAAAAGAAAAAATCAATAAAAATTAGCAAACGACCACGAATCGAAAAATTTTCTTCACAAAAGTTGTTCATCTCAATGAGATCTACATTTTTTTATGAAGGGACAAAGAGCAGAAGAGGTCATCAATGCAAAATGATATTTTTGAGGGTACCCTATGTGTATAGAATACCTTAATTTGGGGGTTTTGTGATTTTTTTATAATTTTTAATTAGGATAAAAATTTATAATATTAGGATAAAAAGATGACAAATATTTACATATTATTATATTTTTGTTTGTATTTTTAATAAATAAGAAAATAGGAAAATAAAATAAAATGGAAAATGGGAGCGATTTTGTACACACTCACAAGCGACACTCAGACTCGGTTAGTTTCTTTGATTTTAGTCTTATTTTGGATTTGGATTTTTGTGAATTTTAATAAAACATTCATCAAAGAATATATATTAAAAATAAATAAAAGAAAAAGGGTTAAGTATGTACATAAAATGTCAAGTTAACAACCACTAAAATATACAATGCGTAAAAGAGTTCTAAAGCTCAACTTTCGCATATGAGCTCAGATTTTTATGAAATTGGTCTTGTTTTGAAGGTCTTTGAACATATATTACTTCAATAGTGAATAGACCTAAATTGAACATTGTATGCGGAAGATATGCATATTTTAGTCTGTCTATTCTAGAATTTGGATTTTGTCTTACAGCCAGTTATTTGAGTAAGCCATTTTTTGTAGTTTTCCTTTAATCTTGTTAGTGATATGTACACAATAAAGTTGGTTTCATGTCAATTAGAGTTAGCACGATTTAATTAAAAATGCATGAAATTAGGTGAAAAAGTGAAGATAATTATGAATGCAATTATGAGTGCTAAAATTTAGATATTAGTCTTAAGTGCATGAATGCTAAAAATGCAGAATAAATGATAAAATAAAGCTAATTACTCAGGGTCGAAGCTCTATTTTCAACTTTTAGTGTGATCCATCATGGACTTTGATGACCTAAAAATCCCTTGTGATCTGGGTGAAGGCAAAAATCAGGGTCGTTGCAACCCGAATCGTGAGGCTAGGTCAACAAGAAAAATCAAGACCACCAAATATCAAAATCGAACAATTAACTCAAATAGCGGTCGTGTTATTTTATTTAACCTGGTATAGCGATCAGGGTCGAACTCAAGGAGCACAGGTTGACTAAAAGTCTACGACGTAGTTCGAGAATCAAAATAAAATAAAATAAAATATTTTTGATGGATTTTTAGATTTTTTTTAAATTCTTTTGTTATTTTTAATTATAAAGAAAATATAAAAGAAAGGGAAAAAGGCACAATCAACTATTTATTCAATACCGCAAATAATAAGAAAATTAGAATAAAATTGTTTATGGGTTTTATGATTTTCAAGTATTTTTGGTTATTTTTTTCAGATTTTTATAATTTTTAATATATTTTAATAAAATCAAATAAGGCAAGAAATGAAAGCTACTGTGCAGCCAGACTCTAAAGGCTATTTAAAAATAGAAAAATAACCTATGAAAATTAGCAACAATTTTATGAAAAACTAAAAGTAGAAACCTAACTACAGAAAAAGAAATTATATTTTTTTATTTGTTCATATTTTTTAATGATTTTTATGAATTTTTTAGGGTTTTTAAATTTTTATGGGTTTGCTATATCCAAACCAAACAAAACTTGTATATATTAAAAAATACAACAAAACAAACTAACCACAATTTTTTTAGAATTTTTAGGGGCTTTTTAATATTTTTATTTGATTTGTCAAGTTAGATAATAGAGAAAATAAGGGTTTTTGAACTATTAAAAATAAAAAATAAAAACAAAAATGTCCCAAAAAATCACTGAAATTTTTACACAGTGACAAGGGCCACATGTCCAAATTTCACGATATTTGGAGTCAATTTGCTATTTTATTCACCCAATAAAACATGCACAACACAAAGGGACCTAGATGTAATTACTGAAAACTTATCAGCCAAATAATAATACGTGTAAAAAGTGCGGGGTTGAAAATGCAAAAATCCCAGTATAGCACGAGGAAAGCACGTGAGTTAAGCACGCATGGGAATATTTGTCATTCCTATTTATAAAAAGTCGAACAGCAACAATAATAAATCTCAGGAGGAAATATGCAAATACACCAGCAAGCACGTGACAGACCACGTGAACTACATTCAGAGGGACTAAATGCAAATAGTGGAAACAGTAAGGGCTAGAGTGCAAAAAGTCCACAGAGTGATATTTATTTAATAGACTAAACTCAAACAGGAAATAACTGCAGGGGGTATGGAGCAAATTACCCAGCCAAGATGCATGCGGGTCACGTGATGGATAGGTGGCGCTCGCTGAGTGGAAGCGGATCGACAGCGCTAGCGCTGACACCTGGAGGATCTGATGGCTTTGACGAGATGGGAGACGTGGGTCGTACGTGGCTGTTAGATCTGGTATCTAATGGCCTGTCAGATGCAGGCGAAGGACGGCTCAGATGACGTCTAGCAAATGGACTCGATCCGACAGTGGAGAAGAGGTCTGGAAGAACTCCTCCCTGGCGAGGTTCGTCGGTGAACTGGAGGTGATCCAAGCAGCCGATGGATGATCAGAGGGAGGGGTTCGACTCACCTCATCCCTCCGCGTCTGGTGGCGATGGCTGATGGAGCTCCCAACGATCCGATCTCCTAGAAGGGTGGTGTGACCTGGGACGTCTCCAGCGAAGATGGTTGAATGCGACCTGGGGGGTATTCGTGCGCTTATTGACCTGCAAATGAAGGCTGATGCTCGGAGGCTCGCTTAGACAGTGATTATTGGACAAGTAGCTAAGTGATGCGGCATGGCATGGTGGAGGAGGGTTCCGACAGAGGTGGCTGGAGCAACCTAGCTCAATCTTGGCTCGGATAGCCAAGATCAAGATGATCAGGCTATGGAAGGACGATGACAATGGGATGACGTGTCGATCTATACGGATTAGAGTGGTTGATGGAGCTCCGGCCACTAGGGTGGAGCCGGTGGAGGAACGATGACGGAATCGGAGATAAATGGAGGTAAGATCGATAGAAGAGTTACCTAAAGACAGGAAGTCGATCCTGAGCTCCAGGAGGGTGCGGTGAAGGTGGTCGTCGCCTCAACCGAGCTGCGACGGGCTGGGAGGCACTTACGTGGTGGTGCTCCGTCCACGTTCGTCGAGCATCGGCTACAGGCGCCTAATCTGGCCACCAAAGAGTGGTTCTGGTCGCTGTCACTGAGAGGAGGCTCTCTAGAGTGGATTTAGGGCTTGCAGCATGAGCTAGAGGACTGGGAGTCGAAGATGAATATTTTATATGCGTCCCAGGTGACATGGAAGAATGGGCGAGGCTGCACAATCCGAGGCGGCTCCGATCTCTCCTAGGGATCCGCGAAGGTGTATGATCCATGAAGAACAAGCGGGTGAAGAAATTGGGGCAAAAAGGTCTCGGATCTGCTCTAGGAAAAAGGGAGAAGTCGGGTCGGTGAGCGAGATCCGCGAAGAAGGGATCCGAGGGGGAGAGTTGACCAGGGGTCAGCAATCCCCCGTGGAGCAATCAGATAATTTGAGGGTCAAAAAGAATTAAACATTAAAAATAAAATATCAAATGATTTTATTTAAAAATATTCACAAGATACAAAATGTTTATTTATTTTTTAACTATTTTTTAGTGATTTTTATTTATTTTTTAGAAAAATAAATTATGTTATATACATTATATTATTTTATATACAGGTATAAAATATCTATGTATTTTATACTTTTATTTTTATTATTTTATTTTTATACAAAAGCCCCAATTTTGTATTTTATTTGTTTACAACATAAAATTTGGGATATAAAATAATTTTTATTTTATTTTTATTGTTTATTTTCAAGGGTGAAATAAATAGGTCTATTATTCCTATATACATGGTGTATGTACAAGAAGAGAGAGGAATGATTTTATTTTTTGTTTTATTTTAGTTTTATTTTTCTGATTTTTTTTATTTTTAGAAATATTAAGAAATTAATAAAAAACCATTTTTAATCTTTATTTTTATGAAGAAAATTATATACATAAGAAGGAAAATATACATGATGTTGAATGGCCCTATCTCTCTCTACTTGTTTTATTTTGCGATCAGGCCCATATTGGGCCCTCTCTTGGGTTCAGGTCACTCATTTTTATTCTAAATATTTCCCTATTTTTCTTTACTTCTTTATTCTTTTATTTTTGCACAAAAACATGCTAATTATTGATATTTACATAAGCATGCCTAATTGATAACTTATTGTATTTACCCGTATCTACATGGTGTTTTGCAAAGATTTTTAGCTAAAATAAAAGAATAAAGAGTGATGAATGAGGATTCATCAGACTCATCAATGGCTACCCTTTACTTGTTCAAGGTGGTTGTCCACTCAATATACGGAAGTTGGCTAGCCACCTTCTTTATCCTTTATTGATGTCGATTTAGTCAAATTAAATTATATTGATAATTTCTATATATATTGAATTTGAATTAAATTAAATATTATTGTATTTTTATACAACAAAATCATGGCCATTGAATAGAAACATAAATCAATCTCAACGTTGGTATTGTGTTTCTCAAGGATTGTGATCCATGGACTCCCAAAATACTATATAGGAAGAGGCAACCCTATCTCTTCTTTTTGGGTTAACAAATACAACAGTTGAATATCATTTCTCTCACTCTCTCTCATATTCTCATACACGCCCCATCTCTTCATCAAGAGTGGTCGTCTAATTCTTGCACTAGAGAAGATCGTCATCGTCACCACGTCGTTGTTTTGCCACTTCCACCGCTCGTGGATCTCCGTCTTCTTCAGTGCCCCTTGTTCGTGAAGAAGATGTCGGATCTATTGTGAAGAGATCAGGAGATTCGTTGCTTGGATAATCATCTTGGATTATGAGAAGCTTGCGTCTCATCAACACGCTCATGAGTGTCTCTTTCGTCGGGTAGTACTTGAGACAGAACGTCTTTTCGTTTAGAGACTTAAATCGTATCCATGATTAAAGAGGTAGCCCTGATACCCCTCTGTGGTTTAGATGAAACGATTCAAGAAGTGTTCTTGAATTATGTGGTTTCATTGCTTTAAAGTTATTTTTAAAATTCGTTGCCCTGAGTAACTAATATGACTAGTCTCTCCCAGTTGCATATGATGCAATCTTCATGCTTCCGTGATGCTCTTAGGGCATGTTTGGTTGCCATGGTACACCGGGGTACCCTGGCATACCCCTAGCTCTAACCTTGCATTTCTGGGTTTGGATTACTTGTATTGACCCTACAATTTCTTTGGTAAAATATTTTTTAAATAAAGTTATTAATAGAAAAAACATATTATAATCATTAAAAAGGTTAATATAACACATAATCAATGTCACAACACATCACAATTATCATTCCAACTCTCCCAACCATCCAAACAACTACTATTCATAGGAGGATACCCCAACCCAGTAACCAAACATGTCCTTAAGGTTCTCTACATATTCAGAGGAGGAAGCTCCGATCACACTCAATCTATGTAGGATCAAGGGTGCTAACCAGAGGGATCGATGGAGAAGGCAAAGGGGGTGGAAATGGGAGTGATTTGGCTGGTCGAAATAATGGGACCACGAAGAATTTGGTGCTGGAGTCTAGTGCTCGAATGAATTTTAAACTTAAAATAAAACTAAGTGACAACCTAATTAACGTTACCAAAGATCGAATTAGGCTGCAGAAATGATACGCAATAAGAGCACCTTAGTTAAACAGCTCGTACCTACCGGAGACAAGGAGCAAATGGAGCTCATCGGAGGTGGCTGGTGAAATTCTGATCACCACGATACACTGCCATATCCTCGCCTTGAAGGATGGGGATTCAAAGTTGTCACCGACGACTCAACCCAAGAGGGTTCTTCAAGGGTTATGGTACAGGAAAGGGGATCAAAATCGAAGAGGGGGCAGAGGTACTTTATTTATAGGCTAAGTCGGCGCAAAAGGGCAGAGACGATGGAGGATGGAAGGATGGTGGCAGGTGGGGATTCTGGTATGGGTGAAGAATAAGGACGATAGGGGAGAACGATTATGGGGTGCTCGAGGAGGAAGGAGTAGTGGGGAAGGTGTAGAAAATTGGCGAAGTCAGAGGTCTTGTGACCTCTGACACGGAGACAGCTAGGGAGAGGACATTTGACCTGAGGGTCAATGGTCCCAGGGCTCTGGTTGGTCCACGTGGACCAACCAGAAATTAGATTCGAAAACTCTTTATAAATTTGATACAAAAATTTTAATTGATTTTACTATTTTTTTAAAAACATGAAATATGTTTATAATTTGATGTAGTATTTTTAGGGCATTTTTGTTTTTGTACAAGTTACATAATTACATGCTAATATTTACTTATATGGTTATAGGTATAAATATATATTCTGCATATTTCAGTTTAGTTTTTATTACATATATTATTATTTTATACACATAATTTATATTGATAAATTATTTAAGGGATATTTACACCCATAACCCAGAGTAATATCGTAATTAACTAGGTACCCTCGATAATCACGAATTACATCCAAGACCTTGAGTAATGCTTAACTCTTACACCCATAACCCCGTTTTAATTTTTATCCCATTTCCCGTTAACAATGACGTTATCTGTCCCGTATTTTACATGGTGTACCCTTTAACTTTCAATTATTTAGAAATAAGACCATCCCCTTCCTCATCCTTCCCACCATCGTCCTCCAAGCTGCACATCCACCTCCCCCAGGTCGCCGGCCGCCCCGTCTCCCCCCGCCCGACGGCCGCCCAACCCACCCCACCCCCTCCTCCGGCTGCAACCCTAGGTGGAGACCCCCCTCCCCCGCTGCCTCCCCCTGCCAGCTGGTCACCCTGCCACCAGCTCCTCTGCCTCTTGCACAACCCCACCGCCTCCTTCTGTGCCCCTCCTTGCCCCACCCTCATTGCACCCCCCCCCCCCCCCCCCCGATGCGTCCCTCCCCCTGCTTGCGTAGCCCCTCCCCCCTAGCTCCCAATCGAGACTCCTCGCGGCTACCTTCCTTAACCCAATCCCCTCCCGCGTACAACTTCCGGTCGAGCCCCCCCACCCCGATGCCTCCCTCCCTCCTACTTGCGCAACCCTCTCGCAGCTCCCAATCAAGACACCTCACAGCTCCCTGCCTGCACAGACCCCCCCTCACTGCCTGGCCGACTCTCAGATCGAACCCAACCCTCCCCCCATCACGTCGGCCCTCATGCCACCTCGGACGCCTACAAGAAACCACTTGCCGAGGAAGAAGAGGAAGGAGAGCTGGTAGGCGTGGGTCGGGGTTCCTGGATGGGCAAGGGGAGCTACTCGGAGGTTGGGGGACATGTTACTTTGATTTGTTTTTAAGATTAACGGTTGAAACTAACGGAAGGTTATGGGTGTGAGACGGAGTAATATTCGGGGTTTCTCATGTAATTCATGATTGTCAAGGGTATCTGGGGTAATTACGATATTACTCAGGGTTATGGGTGTAAATATACCATTATTTAAATACACTTTTCCATATTTTTATTTTTTTGAGTTTAGTTATATACTTAAGTAACTGTGTATGTATATTATAGGTAGATTGCATGTATAATTTATCTATATGCTAAAGTGTAATTACTTATTTTGCTGAATTTTTGGTGGTTTTATTTTTTTGTTATTTACATATATTTTAAATAATATTTTACAAATATATAAAAATATAAGAAACTTAAAAATATAAAGAATAAATATCCTGAATATAATATACATGCATATTGCATAAGAGAGCCCAAAATCTCACTTTTACATCTTAACTTCAACTTGAATGAAACTACCTTCATTAAACAGATAATTCAATTTATGAGCAATAAAGGTGAGTTTGGTGAATTTTGGATCTATGGAGAAGATATAGATATGCAAAGTTTTCTTGCGGCTTTTTATTATGTTTGTCCCGAGCACAATGTGTTTTTGAATTAAATAAATTTTGCACTCTTCTTTGTATTTTTATATACAAGTTTAATATCGAGGATTTATTAATTTCAAGTATAAAAATAAGGAAATAAAATAGGTCCACAAATAGTTATTATTATCAAATCAAATTGGGGATTTTGAATGTTTTCTGTATTGTTCCTCTGTCCTATCTCCCCTACTTTATTACTTATCGACCAAGTCATCATGATGACAAGGTCTTGGGGTCTAGGGTCACTCAGTGTCTTTGACACTTCCTTCTTTTTCTTTTCTTTCCTTTATTCTTTTATTTGGTATAGTATTTTATACAGTGTTTGTATGTCTCTTATTGACTATTTTTTCACAAATTAACGATATATACATGCATTTATTTAGGGATTTAAGGCCAAAGTGAAAGAATAAATATGATGAAATGAGGATTCATCACCCCCTATACTTTCCTTTGCTAGTCACTAGAAAACACTTTTGCTAATAAGTTTAGAAGAAAAATAAAGAAAAGAAAAGGAAAGAACTTGAAATAATTTGTGACTTCTAAACTTGTCTTAATAAAATCGAAGTTTGGAGCTCAGTTACGACCTTTGGATTCTTTGTGTGTTCGGAACCGCATTAAGGTTAGGAAGTTTGACACAACAACCCTTAGGATCCATTACCCTATTATTCAGTTCGATCCATATTCTGGTCAGAACCGTCC
This sequence comes from Ottelia alismoides, assembly GCA_037367405.1. Lineage (NCBI taxonomy): Eukaryota > Viridiplantae > Streptophyta > Magnoliopsida > Alismatales > Hydrocharitaceae > Ottelia > Ottelia alismoides. Next base: position 422,441 of record JAZKJV010004210.1, on the reverse strand, counting down.
TTTCAGTCACAAACTTTTGCATCCTTGAAATGAAAGATCTATGCGTGTCTATTTTTCAACTCTTCCCAGACATATTGCTAAACTATCAAAGAGTCTGCTCCTCTTATAACTCGTCCACTGGGAGACAGATATTTCTTTCTAAGGTCAGGTGCTACTAGTTTCACAACCAAGAAAGGAGAAATTAGAAGAATTCAAGAAGAAGTGGGAATGGATCGGTTTAGTCACAATCCCTTGTGAAGCTCTGCTTGTGTAACTGAGTCTTCACCTAGAAGTGGGCTTTTTTCTGGAAGCTCAATTTTTTGTGGAATTTTTGGTGTAGGCTTTTTTATTGATTTTACTTTGCTTTGCATTATTTTGTATTCTTGATTTTGCCCAAACAAATATATTATCTTTCGGTCGGCTCATGTTTTGAGGTCTTGGAAAAAGTTATGCTAGCAGGTCATTCCTCATTCTAAGCACGGTCTCAATCTAGCCTCCAATTGTTAGATATCATTGCTACCAGAAGAAGCGGGTTGAAGTACCAGTTTCAGCAATCCCCAGGAATGGTTCTTGGGCCACCCATGACGAAGCGGCCTAGTAACGTCCGAACTTAGACTCTAAGATCTTTCAACAATCCATCTGGATTGAGCTAAGTGTTGAGTGCGAGGTTTCTAGTCAAGCCACTGTCTTAAGAGTCATATGGATGACGTGAAGGGTTCTAAATAGATATATTGAATCAACTCATGAACATAATCTCATAGAACATAAAGAATTAAGTCAAGGTGACTTGAAGCATCTCAATTACAGTCCTTAATGGGTTCCTCTGAAATTAAGTCGATTAACGTCTATGCCAAGCTCAAATCTTCAGACTTTTTATTAGACTTGTTCAATTGTCTTGATTATTCAAAAAAAATAGAAATGCTATGTACAATGCAAGAAAATGTTTTTGTGAAGCAATTTTCTTCTTTTGAAATTTTCATGGAATTTTTGGAAAAGTTTTGGAAATTTTTGAAAACATTTTAAAAAAATTTAAGGTTTTTGGAATTTTTTGCAATTTTAGGATTGTTTATAACTGTTAGTGAAAGAAGTATTCATGGATATTTACATAGTAGTGCAACCGTATTTACATGAATTTGTTAAAGAAGTTACACTAGGCATTTATACATGAATAAGTTAGTTGTTATTTACACACACACATTTTTTAAATAGATATATATACATACGAAGTTTGTAAAGAATTTTATTTGCTATAATTATGTATAAGGTTATCAAAATAATATGAAATATTTTAACAAATATTTTGAAAACTTTATTTTGAAAATTATATTAAAAAAATTGTAAATATTTACATAATATGAAAATCATTTTGCAAAGATTTTTCATAGTACGTAGTTTTTTCAATATATTTCTACATCCATTTTCCAAATCATTTGCAGACTAAATTTTCAAAAATTTTATTCACTAAAATGAAAAAAATCACAAATAATTTTTTTTCCAAAGGTTTGAAAACATTTTACAAAATTTTTCAAACATTTTTCAAAAAAGAATCAAAATGTTTTTCTACTATTTTTCAAATCATTGTGCAAAACAATTTTAAATTGGTTTATTAATTAGTATATACAAATAGTTCTGAAGAATTTTGATACATAGTTATACCGATTTATTCTTTACAAATAATTAATCGTATAACCTTATTCATATAGTATATTATCCATATTATTCAAAAATGCAAAAGTATGAACTGTGGGTAAAGTATATATAGTGTATATATGCCCAACCTGTACTTAGCTTGAGTTATGTCCTCATAGTTCAGAGAGGAAAAGGAAGGCATAAGTCATACTAAGTATAGGAAAGTCTATACTACAATGACTAAAATAAAGAATGAGAAGTCGGTCATCCCCCATATACTTAGGATCAACTAATGGTAACTATAGAAAATTATATACAAAATAAGGATGGTTGAGGATAAGAATTTACGAAATCAATGTGCTATGTGTGTCCCCCCATACTTAGGGTAAGATATCCCTAAGTATAGAAAGTATCAAAAATTGAGGGTCAAGAAAGAGAATGAATAATGAATAATCCAAAGGCACTCATCCCCGTTATACTTAGGATGAAGCATATCCTAAATATAGCATACATGAATGGGATGAGCGCAACAAGGAAGAATGAAAGAATTAAAGATGAAAATGAAACGAAGAAATGAAGAAAACTAATCAAACATATTTTTGAGACCATTGTTTGGCTCCATTGAAGTTTTTGAAGTAGTATATTCATCGTCAAAAATTACTTGAACAGAGTCGACAACAGAAAGGAATGTATCATGCTCTAAATATGGCTTCAACAAATAACCCTTGACTATGAAGGGTTATGTGTCAGATGACAATTTTGATATTAAAACACTTCTGTTGTCATGTACAGTTCTAACTCTGCATGTCACTGTCGATTTGGTCTTCAATTTTTCTGGGAAAATCTTAAACTTCACATCGAACAACCACACTTTCTTTCTAGGGTCAGAGGTCTTTCTTCCGATGTACTTATCGTGCAAGCATTTGACCTTCTCTTTAAACATCATGTTGTTGTCGTAGGCGTAGTCTCGGAATTCCAGGAGCATGTTCAGATCCAATTTTTTTCTACTGACAAACTTTCTATGAGTCGAACTTGCAGATGTTAACTGCCCAAAGTGATTTATGAATTAGCTCCACGGGCAGATGCCATTGCTTTCCAAACACAAGATGACGGGGCGACATGCCCAAAGGAGACTTGTATGTATATCCACTATGTCATCTGGCCAAAACTAGGATTGTACGTTTCTTTGAGAATACGATTGGAAGCCCATTTTCTTGGTTCATTAGCAGGCCCTCCACGATGCCCATCTTCTTCTTCTTCTTCTTCTTCTTCTTGTTCTTGTTCATTACCTCCTCTTCCTCCTCCTTTGTTCTCTCTCTCCCTCCTTAGATCATTCAGCATTTCTTGGATAGCGACCTGGGCAAGAGCATGATCTAAAATTTGCTACTGGATAGACTGAATCGTTGCGAGCAACTATGCATTCATGGTATTCTGATCTGTCTATCTTTGATCTGGCTGGTTCAATCCCTTTCCTTTCCCTTGAGGAGCCATCTCTGATTAAGACATAAAGGAAGCAATTTGCACGGGGTCTAGTGTTGGTTCTACATAGAGAGATGCATCCCGTTCAGATTAAAAATCTTTGGCACCAGATGGAATAGATGACCTGGAATTAGGGTCAATGCCAGATGTGTGTTAATGGAGCATTTTATATGGACTTAAATTGATCTCCATCCTTAAGGAGGGGAATGGCAGGACAATAATGATCCAAATTTATTGAAATAAAGAAGGAAGTAGAGGAGTCTGGAGAATAGTTTGTAAGATCTGAGTTAGGTTCTTGGGAATCGCCTTGAATGATTGAAGATGTTGAGTTCATGGAATCGATGTGGGTGTTGGAGGGGTACCGACTAAACCATCCATGAGATGACATCTTGGATAGAAGTGGAGTAGATGAGGAATGCAATATGGTGATAAATAATAGATGAAGAGGAAAATTTAAGATGTCTCACAATGATTGGGGCAAGAAGAAATAAAAACAGATGAAAAGAAAAAGGGCGCAAGTACACAAGACTGGATCTTTGACCTAGAATGTAAATTCAAACAAACACAATACAAAATGGATTCACCAACCCAACACAAGTGAAGCCATAAGAGTTCGACTATTTTTATCTTTTCAATAATTGTTATTTTCAGGCAATCTTTGAACAAGTCCTTAGAGGATAACCCTATAGGAGAGTGAGTACTACAAGAAAAGCATCCTATGCTTTCCACTTCCTTTGTAACCTGTAGCCTACATTTTTTTCAAAAGAATCCCTGAGATTAGGTCTGGATCCACTACTTAGCCAAATAATTGAGGAGGAAGCTGATACGTGAAACCATTACTTCCCCCACAAGTGAGGTACTCAGACGTAAGATGATGAGATAGACACACCCATAAGGGAGTGTCCTAAGCTCAATACTTTAGACCAGGTCAAATGTTCTACACAAGGCGAGAATACCGTCGTCAATATATGTCTATCAAACAGTGCCATTTGATAGACAGATCGAAGAGGAGTTCCTAACACCTGATCTTGGAGGGCATGCAGTACCCGACATGTCAGGTCCCGCAATTGTTGTGTCTGCTACCCCCATAGTACTCAAAATGTCAGCAATCAATCAAATCAACAATCAACCAACAAACTTAGATACATTTATGAAAATGTTTGAGTCAAAATTTATTTTTATTTTAACTCTACAAAATATGAGTATAGTGAATGAGTGTAGAGTGTCGAACCACAGAGAGCAAATACATGTATAGGAGTACTTGTTGTCTATAAAGAAAACAACAAATGTTTTTATACTTTTCTAGATTTTTTAGTTTTTTGTGGGTTTTTTATTTATGTTAAAGTTTTATGGAATTTTGATCTTGTATATATTTTTTTAATTGTTATTTTATTTTTATTTTTTCTGATTTTTAAATTGTTCTTTATATAGTACTATATATAATATCAATATTATATAAGATATATATATATAATAAATACAAAAAAATCAGTAATTATAAACATGTATAGTCCTTTTTGTTATTCAAGTGTTTTGAAAATATATAGGCTATTTATAATAATAATATTAATATTAATATTAATAAGTATATAAGTATATATATATGTATGTATGTGTGTGTAGTTAATATAGGGTTTTTTATTTATAAATATAGCTATCAATAATCCAAAATTATAAAATAATTTTTATCTTTTTACATTTTCTCCATTTTTTTTATTTTTAGGTGATTTTTGCCATTTTTTATCGATTTTTAAAGACTGAAATACTCTAAAATATGGAGTTAATAAATAGGACAAATTATTTTGAGATTTAAGAATGGAAAACAAGTGCAAAATTTCTCAAAACTTTTTTTAATATGTACCATATAGTATAGATAAAAATCTACAACAAAAAACCTTTTTTGGATCTTATATAATTTTTGCAAAATTTTATAGGGTTGTAAGGGTTCTTCAGTTTTTATGATTTTTCTTTTTATATTTTTTTGTGAATTTTGGTCTGGAGTGATAAAATATAGTAATAAATAATATATATTTTATAGAATTTTTAAACGTGGTTTTATTTTTTTTGTTTTTTAAATTTTGTCAGGGAATAAATATCTCCTAAATGATTTTTAATAAATTGAAAAGGCAAGTAAAATGTTAAAATAAAAATATGTCATAAACAAACATAAAATGAAGCACGTAATATATTTTTCCACGAATTTACAAGCACAAGAGCTAATAAAGTTAAAATAAAAAAGGCACAAATTAATTTACAATACTAGTAGTGGCATTTTTGCAATATAAATAAAATACAAGGGTTGTGGTGCAAAATCCCAAAAGTTTTTAACTTTACTACAAATTTTATAAATTAAAACGAAATAATAAAGCTCGACGGGGCTTCTTGCAAATTGCCCAACTCACGTAGGGGACCACGTGAGCTGAGTTGACACTAGACATTGATGTGATATATAATAAATCCGGGGGCACAGTTGTAATTTTTACATAAAAAATCTACTTAGTTTGATATTTATTAGACTAAATATTAAATAAAAAATGGTGGAGGGGTTACTTAATAATTTACCCCTAACGTGGTGCAATCAGAGTGCCGAGGACGCTTCACGTGTCTTGATGAATGATGCTGAGAGGCAACGGTTCACCTAATGAATGAACAACCCAGATTAGATCTGGATCGCCATCCTTGATTGAACGATCCTTGGTCTATCTGGAAGAACATCCCATGAATAGGGTCCAAGCGAGCTTTGATCGTCAATATCTCCTCCATCCAGCCTTCTTTTACTAATCCAATGATTGCTCCATATTCCTAGAGCACGGAGCAAATGAAGGTACCGTTAAAAGAGTCAGGGACCCATCGGAGGGGCCATGGAGCTTCGACCACATGGAGCCTCTGTTCAAGGCTTGTAGTGCTGCTCCAGGCATTTTTTTGGATCGTTGTCTTGCACAAAAATGATATGGGTGCCGAGGGCTATCTCTTCATCCCTCTATTGAAGCTGCAATGTAATGAAATCGATGTGGTGGGGGAGCTCCGATGAAGGCGGAGGAGCGAGCTCCGATCCTACTTGACGTGCAAGATCAAGGGGGTTAAAAAGGGGGATTTATGGAAAAGACAAAGTGGATGGAAATGGGAGTGATTTGGTGGGTTGAAAATAGTGGGATCACGGTGAATTTGGTGTTGGAGCCTAGTGCTCTAGCGAATTTTAAACTTAAAAATAAACTAGCAATCTAATTACTTAAACTAAAGACTAAATTAAGCTACTGGAATAAAACATTAAGAAAAACTAAGTTAAAAAACTTGTACGTGCCGGAGATAAGGAGCCGATGGAGCTCACCAGAAGTAGCCGAAGAAACTCAGGTTGTCGCGATCCACTACCTTATCCTCACCTTTGAAGGCTGGGGATTCGAAGTTGTCACCGAAGACTCAACCTAGGAGGGTTCATCGAGGGTTACAGTAGTAGAAAGGGCAAGATGTATAAGTGGGGGGTAGGGGTACTTTATTTATATGCTGAGTTGGGGCAAAACGGTGGAGAAGATGGAGGGAGGAAGGATAGTGGTAGGTGGGGATTCTGGTATGGGTGAAGAAGAAGGACGATAGGGGAGCATGATTGTGGCGTGCTGGAGGAGGAAGGAGGAGAGGGAAGACGTTGAAAATTGGTGAAATTAGAGGTCCCAGACCTATGACATAGAGGCAGTTAGGGAGAGGACAATTCACACGAGGGTCAACGGTCCCAAGGCTCTAGTTGGTCCACACGGTCTAACCAGAAAAATGTGATTAAAAAATCCCTTATTAATTTGCTAAAAAATAGTAATTGATTTCATCCATTTTTTATATAAACTTGAAATTTGTTTATAACTTTATGTAGTATTTTTCGGGTATTTTTATTTGTTTTTAGAAATTAATTAATTACATGCTAATATTTACATGTATGTTTATATGTATAAATACCTATATTTTGCATATTTTATTTTTAACTTGTATTACATATTTTATTATTCTATACACATAATTTACATATTTATAACTTAATTAATCACACTTTTGTATATTTTTAATTTAATATTATGACTTTATTTATATTCTTAAATAATTATGTACATATATTATATGCGGATCACATGTATAATTCATCTATATGATAAATGTACTTATTTATTTTACTGAATTTTTAATGGTTTTATTTTATTTTTAATCTTCACATGTATTTCAAATAATATTTACAAATATATAAAGATATAAGAAACTTAAAAAATATTAATAATAAATATCCTGAATATTATATACCGGTATATTGCACAGTAAGGGCTTAAAAGCCAACTTTTTTACGTTAACTCCAAATAAATGAAACCACCTTCATTAAATAAATAATTTAATTTTATGAAAAATAGAGGTGTGTTTGGTGAATTTTGGATCTGTATGGAGAAGATATAGGTCTACAAAGTTTTTTTGTGGCTTTTTATTCTGTGTGTCCCGAGCACACTGTGTATTCTTTTTTAATGAAATAAATTATGTATTTTTGTTTGTATTTTATGTACAAGTTTCATAAAGAGGGTATATTAATTTGAGTATAAAAATAAGGAAATAAAATAGGTCCCAAAATGACTATTATTGTCAAATCAAATTAAGGGTTTTTGAATGTTTTCTGTACAGATTCTCTGCCCTATCTCCCCCAATTTTATTCCTTGTCGACCAAGTCATCATGATGACTGGTTCTCGATCTAGTGTCACTCAATGCTTTTGACACTTCCTTATTTGTCTTTTCTTTCCTTTATTAATTTTTGGTATTAAATATAATATTTTATACAATATTTGTGTGTCTGTTATTGAGTGTTATTTTTTATAAATTAATGATATATACATGCATTTAGCTAGGGATTTAAGGCCAAATGAAAGAATAAAGGTGATAAAATGGAGATTTATCATCACCCCAATATATCAGGGTAAGGAGTAGGGGTGACAAGGTGTCCATATCTAGAACAATGAAATCCACTGAGAATTTCATTCCCTAGATTGTGAAAATGACATCTTATAAAATACCCCTTGGTCGCTTCACTGTTGTGTCTGTAAATTAAAGAATAATTCTTGTTGATTTCAGCAGTCCCATCCTAAATTCTTTGAGCACTGACGTAGGCATCAAGTGGATTGATGATCTACTATATATAAAGAAGTGTTCTTTCAAACACTTGGTTGAGCATTTCACATCATTTGAGAGGTGTTCCTTTGTCCTTCTTTTTACTTGGGAGGTTGCTAGTAACATTGACAGTTGCCATGGTCGGAATGTGTTTCTCAGCATAATTATGTCTATTTTTGCGGGTTTAAAGTGAATGCCTCTTTCAAATCTTTCTTAACAGTTAGCATGTATTCCATGGCTTTCAAAATTGGCATTTCGAGCATAATGCTCTGTAAGAGATCCACAATGCCAAGATCGGACATGGTTGTTTTCAATTTTCTATTATTTTTTATTTCATTACATCAGAAAATGGAATGCTAATGACATTAAAAACATCATTTTCAATCAAAAGAGTTTCCATTTGTTCAACTGGATGATTGGAAATGGTACAATCATCCATAGAAGAAGGAAAAATGAAAGCAGGAATTTCAACCGTGTCCGCTCGTATGCGATCGGCTGTTGGAGCTGGTGTCTCCTTGGCTGCATCGACTTCGCTTGGGTTGTTATTGCTTGATTATCTTCAATTTTCTTCATATTTTGTTTTATCTATGATGGTGTTGCTCTTCCTTCGTCATCGACTCTAGAGATATGTATGGGATCAGTTGATGGTGATGACGATTCGCCCAAAGCAGCTTTATTTTTCCCCTTAGTTGTAACAGTTGACTGTAGTATCCTGTAGTTCCTGAGATTCACAACATCAGATAACATAAAAGAATTTATACCTGACTTGGCATGTGTTGTGGAATTACAGTCTACCTGCTCCTTTAAAAGGAAATTGTTTGAGTTTGCCTCAACCTGCGCGGGTATGAGTGTTTTCGTAGCGGTGAGGTCATCTAGCTTCTAGCTCGTCTAACTCATGTTCTTGATAAGTTGATCTAGGAAGTCCAGAGTAGGGTTTACTGATGTGGCGTTTGAAGATTCAGTGATTTGTGCAAGATGAGGCTACTGATAGTTTTGTTGCTGCTGATAGGGATGAGGAGGATACTATTGGTACTACCGGTATGGACATTGAGGAGAAGGGGTTTGGTTCTGATATGGAGCAGTTGCTATTATTGATGATATTGTTTACGGTATGCCAGCTGTTATTATTTGTGTTGTGATCTCTAGGTGTGACCTTGGTGTGGAGATTGGTGGGCTTGGTGTGGTTGGAAATTTCATCCACCCTGTTGTGGGTTGAATGATTGAGACCTATACTCTAACCTTGAGCTTGTCCTCAAAGAAAGGTCAGAGCTTGGTCATTACCCCACGTGACATTCACCTCTTGAATCTGTGGATGTGGTGGATAGAACAACTTAGCAAAAGATTGGGGTTTTGGATGGTACACAACCATCTGTTATTGTGGCGATGATCCCTGGTAGGGTGTTTGCATGTAGTCCATGTGGAACTAATTGGGGTGCCCTTTAATTATAAGAATGGATTTATCCTTTGGTTATGCAGAGATCTTAAATGGTTCCTTCATGGAATGGCAGACATGGATAATGCTCACCAGAATCTAAAAATGCTTCAAAATCTAACCGAGCTTGTCCAACGACTTAGTTCTTTGTTCGATCATGTTTAATTTTTCAAGATCCTTTTATAGTTTTTCAATGATATCAACTTTAAAGAGATGGTTCCCAATGATGTTGAGGTTGGAGCTTGCATCTCTCTCATCTTCATAATCTAATGCTACATTCACATGCTCATGTGGGATTGATGGGACTTTCTAAAACATCAGAATGAGGATAGAGTGGATGAGCCCCCGGTCATCTGTTCGATGATCTGCCATACAACATCTTCATTCTTATTTAAGTACGATCCACTATACACGACATCCATGAGCTGCTGGCTTTCTTGGTGCAATCCCTCGAAGAAATTCTGGTCCAAACTGGTCTTCAACAAATCATGACGGGGACACTTCTCCATGAGATCTTTGAATCTTTTCCATTCCTTGTGAAATAGTTCGTGGGACATTTGGGATAAGTTAGACATCAATGCTCGCATCTGGTTCAAATGACCTAGGGATAGTACTTGTAAAGGATGGTTAATTTGAGATCATCCTAGGTCGTCACCACCTTACCAAAGTGAATAATCCAATACAATACCTTATCTTGAAGGATGAATGGGACGGTAGGCATCTTCACTACCTCCAACGGGATGTTGGGGTAATGCATGGTGCTATAGATCCTATCGATCTGCTACAGGAGTATGTAGGGATCCTCATTGGTATTGTTGGAAGATAGTAAATGGAGGGGGCAATGATGGTTTCAACTCAAAGTGTCTATGGATCGTAGGTATTCTAATCTACTCTGTAACCTGACTAGCACCAGAGTTGTAAGTTTCTTTCAGAGTTGGTTTGGGTGGTCCTCCTCTCTCATCTCCCCCTTGATGGTTTCCCGTAGGTTGTTCATCTTTATTCCCACCATGGTGTTCTCCATCCCATCCTCCTCGTCTTTCCCTATCCCTCCTCATCTCATTGAGCATTTCCCCAAAATCTACTTGGGCGAGAGCTTAATATGTCAATTGTTGTTGGCTGGCTTGAATTGCTCCTACAAACCATGTGTTGACTTCATTCTGATCCACTTTATCATCCGAACTCAGCCCTTTCTCACGTCTCTCTGGATCCATTTAAGATCCAATTGTAATTCAGGCTCCCAAATGGGTGTTGAATCAACATTAGGAAATAGAACATGATCAAAAGAAAGAGCAAGTTTGAGATGAGAGTTGGTCTCGAATAAAGGATTTGTTGGAGAAAGTAAAGTGATGAAAGAGGGAAAATCTGGGCAAGAGCCATCTCCATCTTCGAATCGAATGAAGACTGGGGAGTCTAGAGAGAATTCTACGAAGTCCGAAGTAGGTTCTCGAAAATCACCCCTTATTATTGAAGATGTCACCACCCGTGAATTGTTGTTAGTGTTTGCAAGATTTGAACATAGCCATCCTAGAAGCGACATCTTGGGAGACAAGAGAATTTATGATGAAAGGGAAGATGATGGTGATGAATAATTTAAGACGGATTGAGAAGAGAAGGCTCAAACGTGAGCGAGGAAGAAGAAGTGAGAAAAGGCGTGTGTGATAAAATGATGCAAAGGTGCATTATTTTTATCTTGAACTACTTTAAACTACTAAATCAAACCTTAGAACAAGGGAAAATTTACCAACTCAACACAATGAGCCGTAAGAGTTCGACGATTATCTTGTCAATTTTATTTTATATAAAACAATCTTATCAAATTTTTTTCTTAGCGACTAATCCTATAGGGGAGTGGGTAATGATTCCACAATCATAATTTACATTCCACTTCCATCGTAACCAGTAGACTGTACTTTTTAGAGGTTCTTATTATCAGATCTGTACTACTACTCAGCCAAAGAAGAAGAGGAGGAAGATGATATGCGAAACTGATGCTTCGAAACTTAGTCTGCAAGCAGACAAGGACCTACTCAGATGTGGAACAATGAGACAGACACCCCCATAAGGGTATGTCCTATGCTCAATACTTCATACTAGGTCCATATGTAGACAAAGCCCTACTCACCCACATACGATTGAAGCGCCAATACTTCATGAATCTAGGTGATACACAAGGTAGCACTCAGGCTGGGATTTGAGCTTTATTCCTTAAGGATCATGACTCTCTCGATCAGGAAAGTACCTGAATACAATGAGGTTGATGTGAACCCAATAAAATGAAGTTTGATTAATCGATTTTAATTATATCAAGGTTTTCTTAGTAGCCCCTTTTTTATTTTTTTTGTTTTCACTTTTTTGAGTATTTTCCATGCAAGAGGCCAGGCAGTTTTTGCCTACTTGAGTAAAATCAGAAGGAGAAGATGGAAAAGCTATGCAAGTCGAAAAATAAATGATGCAATGCTCAGTAAAAAGACTTAGAACGCTTCCCATCTCTCTCCATGTCGGATGCAAGATAGAAATTTTAAATACGTACTATATGGAATGCAATGGTGATATCATCCTAAGAAATGTGCTTATATTATGTTGAAGAACTTGTTCAATTTTACTAGTTCCACGCATAAAACTATAGGCACATGAAAGATATTAAGGCTTTGGACCTAATGAACCAAACAACCACTCCTAAAACATAAGAGCTCATTCTACAAAACATAAATAAAAAGAAGGTGAAAAACACAAATCATAGAAAACAAATAAAGAGAAGAGGAAAATATGGAGGAATAAAGATAGAAGACTATAAAATCTCAGAAATCTAATCAAGTCCTAGAGGTGAAACAATTAACTGATGAAATGGACTTGTGCTTGTCTAACTATCCAAGTATTCAGATCTTGTATTATTACAAATTCATTGAATAAATCTCTCTCTTACAAAATTAAACTAAATCCAGTCTAGGGTAATTCTGCTTGGCTTCTTGTCTCCTCTACTAGTCTCTCCTACCGGTGGGCAATTGATGAATTGCCATTCACGACATTTAATCATTCATTTTAGGCTTTAATCCCTAGGGTAAATGCATATAAATATCAATATCACTCTTGAATTAATACATGTATATTCATCTATAAATTGTATATAAATATAGGTATTTAAACCTCAATGAAGTAAAAAATAAAAGAAAAGAAAAATAAAGGAAGTATCCGAGATACTACTAACCTTGACCCCCGAGACTAAGTCAAGGGTGACTTGTCAATAAAAATAAACTAATGTGAGATAGGGCAGAATAACAACACAAAAATAAGAACAAAATCCTTAAATATTAGTTGTAAATATATACATTTTGGAAACTATTTTATTATACTTTTACACCTTAAATTAATAATTTTTTAACATGAACATTGTACAAAAATTACAAAGAAAAAAACAAAATTTATTTAATTCAAAAATAATGCACAATGTGCTCGGGAAACACCGGAAAAAAAGCCACAAGAAAACTTCTCAGATATGTATCTTCTTCATACAAACTCAAAATTAATCAAACTCAACTTTATTTTTCATAAATAAAATAAGATATTTAATGAAGTGGTTCCACTTAATTATGAGTTAATATTCAGAAGCTGGCTTATTGGCCCTCATTATGTAATAAACTTGTACATAATATTCAATTTATTTCCCTTTTTATTTTTTATACATTCTTATATTTTTATAAATATGAAAAAAATATTTAAAATATAGGTACATAATAATAATAAATATAAAATCATTAAAAATTCACTAAAATAAATATTATACTTAAGCACATAGGTAAATATACCTCTAAAGTACCTATTATATAAGTATATACATTTATTTAAGTACTTAAATAACATCATAAAAATAAAAGGAAAACATATATATGTGTAATTATATATAATGTAAATATAAAAATTATGTCTATAAAATAATAAAATATAAAAAATATATATACATAGGTATTTATAACTATATTTTACATATCAAAATCAAAACTTCACAAATAAAGTGATAAAAATAAATAAAAATCACCAAAAATAGCTTAGTAAATGTATAACATATTTTATATTTTTAATTTATTTAATAAAATCATATTCTATTTTTAATTTTCTTTTCATTTTAAGTTGTTTTGTTGTTTTGTCTTATCGTGGAGCTAACGTGGCCCAATCATCGGTCGCGGATTCTTGACCTCAGGTCAACAGCTCCACTTCCCCTCTACGACTTGTCAGACATGTGCAGCTGTTTTACCGATTTTTCACGTGAACACCTTTGCTTATGTGGGCCTGATTCCATTTTGAAAGTTGAAGATTAATCATTTTCTTTCCCGCGGATCATCTTGCTACGATTTTTGTTGGTCGATCATGCCGAAACCCTAACACCTTTCCACTTTTTCTAGTTTTTTATAAATACATCTCCGAGCTCCTCCTTTGCCCGTTGATCATCCACCGCTTCTCTATCCCTATTGATCTTTTTAGAAGCCACACCTTGGTGACAGGAAGGTTGAGCATCCACTCTTGGGCGAGGACAAAGGAGGAGGAGACATATCCACCCTTCACCAACGCTCTCCTAGTGAAGTTTTGCTCCCTAATCACTGACCGTGGTAAGCTGCTATTCTTTTGCTTGCATTTTATTCCTTAAGGTTGGTGTAGTTTAGGTTTAATTCTAGTCCTTTTTGCTTTGCTTTAAATCACGCAAAAATCGCAAAAAATGCATCGTTGGAGCTTTTAGCTCCGGCACTCATTCTTGATCAAACAAGCCTGCTTCGTCGCTCCTTCCACCACCATTATATACCCCTTCACTTCCTCATTTCCCAGAGCAACTTCTACACCCCGATATTGTACAAATCAAGTCCGACGGGTCTCCCTCCGCCAACTCACCAGAGACCCCTATTCCCACTTCATTTACGGCACCTCCCCTACTGTTGTTTGGGCTTGGAAGCTCTGCTTCCATGACCTTGTGCTGATAGTGCATAAATTGGATAGAAAACACCTCATTTAAGGGGTCCTCTGTGCTAGAAAAGGAAATCCAGTCTTGGTTCCCTTGTTTGACCTCCAGGACCAATTCAGTGGGTCCCAAACCATCTTCATACCATCGTCGGCACCATCATTGTTGTCCATGTTGTGAGCACCACCACCGAGATGCATGCAGCTGAACCGAAAGAGCAGACACAATTCTCATCACAACAGCAGCAGAGTCTAGCACAACAACCATCGGTCCTACATGTTTATTACATGCAAGCTCCTGACAAGGGTTCACAGTCACCACAATACTCACATATAGTCGTCTACCATCTCGAAGCTCCATTATATTCAGAGCAGTTTACTTTACCTTTACCCATGCAGATACATGAAGTGTACGTCGTCTGGGCAATACAGTAGTCTTCATCCCGTCCTGGAGGGCAACAATAGGGGCAAGCACTGGTCAACTGGCTATTCCATCAGAATTAGGGTGGACGGAGTTTTCAGCAACATCAGCACCAGCAACAACCTTACTACCATACTCTACCGCATCTGAATTACATCAGGAGACAGAACTTCCACTGGATGACATACCATCAACCATTCTATCACTAGCAACCGGTGGGTCCATATCACAATTACCCTCCTCCTCATTACCAGTATCAGTCTTACCCTAAGCATCAGTTTCAGAACTTCCAACATCAGCCTTACTATTACCCGGCCCAACAACCTCTTGTTGTTGAATCATCTGAGGCAACTCCCATAAATCCTACTCTAGATTGTCTGGCACAATTGATCAAGAATACGAATGAGATGAGACAGAAGATTGATGACCTCACAACTACAGAGACTATCATACCAATGCAGGTAGAGGCCAACCACAACAACTTCAAGCATAGGAAGCAGGTGGCTCGTAGTGCCCAACCACCCTCGATTTAGATACACTTGATTTTATGATATCAAATGTTGTGAATCTAAAGAGTAGTAGGAAACTACAACCATCTACAATTGGGAAGTGGAAAAATAAAGCTTTGTTGGGCGAGTCTTCTACATTAGCAATTGAGCCAGCCTAGATAAGGAGATGATCACTCGGTGGAGCCGATTCTGAATCAACAAAAGTCCAAAAAAATGAAGAAAATCAAAAGACTAGCAAAAATAGAAGAAGCCAAGCTGATGTAGCCTAGGAGATGCCATTGCCTACAACAACTCACGCGATCCGACGAGGCTGAATTTCTAGTTTTTACTTCTCCCTCTATATTGGATGATTGTATCATTTCTAGTTATCCAGATGTACAAGCTAATTCCCTCAATGAAAAAAATGTTGCTTTTAAAATGTATTTGTACCTTTTCCACAAGTAATGAAAAACAAAACAGTGAGAAAATTGAAAGCAACTCTTTCTGATCCATCTATTGTTGTGATTCTAAAGAACATCATGTTGGAGATGCCGCTATTGCAATCCATCGAATACATGCTAAATATTAAAAATGATATAAAGGAGTCATGTACATCTAGCATCATCCCCACAAGAACAGACGCAACCATGCAGAGAAGCATATCCTGACCATGGCGACTGTCAGTGCAATTAGCAACATCCCGCAGAAGGAGAAAGACAGATTAGCCCCTTTGATTCAATTTGAGATATTCAAGCAAATATTTGATTGCACTCTTCTTCTTCTTTGATCAACCTCCTGCCCACTTCCTTGGCTAAGGAATTTGTGCGTGGTGCGCTCAAACCAACCAGAATGATCCTTCAGTTTACTGATCGATCCATTAAACAACCATGTAGAGTTTGGAAGACGTTATCGTAATAGTCCAAGCTATTGTATTCCCAGTGGACTTCATTGTCATGGACATGGATTCCTCGATACTATTACTCAAGACACCGATCAAACTTGGTCGGTCGTTCCTCCGAACGGCCAAGGCGTTCATCAATATGGATATAGAAAGATCATTTTTTACTCCCACAGAGACAAGGTAACCATTAAGATGTGTGCAGAGCTGAAAAAGATATATAGCACATCGGAGAAAAGGATGCACATTCATGCAGCCGACTCTGATGCATTTGAGGAGATCAGAGATACAGATGCTTTATGGAGTGAAATTTAAACAAAGAAATTCTTCTTTCCTAAGGAAGACATTAAAAGCACAGTAGAATTGTGCTCCATTACCACTAACGGGGTAGATTCTGAAGAGCTGATCCATTTGTTTGAAGAATATCCATCCCAGATCGAACAAGAGGAAATGATTGCAGATATGTTTGATGTTGCAATTTTTGACCCTAGAATAACCGAGGTGTAAATCTAATTCCAACTGAGCTGAAGCTGCTTCATCAAATCTTGAGTTTGCCTTCCTTACAGGTGAGACCAAATAGTATACAGTCATCAAAAGTTCATGATTGACCATTGATCAAGAATCTCGCTTGCTAGCGGTTCTAGAGAAAAACCACAAGGCACTTGGTGGGAATACTGCAGATCTTTGGGGATAAATCTAGCCTAGTATTCGCATTATATCTACTTAGAGGATGACAACAAGTCGTCCCATGAGTTTCATCGCATAATGAATCCTAATCTCGAAGAAGTTGTCATGAAGGAGATAACGAAATGGTGTAAGGTAGGCTTTATCTATCCCATCTTTGATTGTAAATGGATTAGCACATTGCATATGGTTCCTAAGAAAGCCGGAATCACTATGGTCACAAATGAGAAAGGAGAGGAGATCTTGACCCGAGTGCTTAGCGTGTGTATGTAGATTACCATCATCTGAACTCAACGACCAAGAAAGATCACTTTACTCTACCCTTTAATGACTAGGTCATCGAAAGACTGGTAGAGAAAGCGTTCTTTTGTTTCATGTATGGGTACTTAGGGTACAACCAAGTGGCAATCACATCGAGGATCAAGAGAAGACTGCATTTACTTGTCTATTTGGCACAATTGCCTTTCGACAGATGCCATTTGCCTTGTGTAATGCCCTTGCTACATTCGGAAGGTGTATGCTGGTTGTGTTCGCCGACATGGTAGGCAGTTTTCTATAGGTTTTCATGGATGATTTCTCAGTGTATGATAATGATTTTGATTCTTGCATGATGTACCTAGATCGAGTGCTTAAGAGATGTTGTGAAGTGAATCTCGTACTCTCTTGGGAAAGTCACTTTATGGTTACGAAGGGATTGTGTTAGGCCATGTTGTCTCAAAAAGAGGTATGGAGGTCGACCCAAACAAGGTGGATGTCATTGTAAATCTTGAACCACCTAGAATACTGAAGCATGTGAGATATTTTCTGGGGCATGTCGGATTCTACAACCAATTTATCTGAGACTTTAGGAAAAATTCCCAACCTTTTACCGAGCTTCTAAGTAAGTATATTGAGTTTCATATCGATGATAAAGTACTTCTTTCTTTCAAGACCTTGAAAATACTAGTTACTCAAGCATCTATCCTAGCCACCCAACTGGTCTCTTCCCTTGAAGATCATGACGTATGTTTCAGAGTTTGATATTGGGGCTATGTTGGGTCAGCATAGGTATGGAGTTCCATTTTCTCTACGCTATACCAGTAGAACCCTAGATGATGCCTAGAGAAACTATACCATACAAAGAAAGAGTTACTGGTTGTGGTGGACACCCATTAGAAGTTCAGGTAACGTATCTTGTGTTCAAAAATAATTGTCTACATTGATCGCTCTGCTATCCGGTATCTACAGGACAAGAAGGATGCAAAATCATGACTACTCTGTTAGATCCTTCTGCTCCAGGAATTCGATTTGGAAACGAGAGACAAACTTGGAGTTAATAATGTGTTAGAATATCATTTGTCCAAACTTGAAAGTCTAGAGACTGCCTTAAGTATTACACCTATCATTGAGACCTTTCCTGATGAAATGATATTGATTGTCGGTTCTATCCCATGGTACGTCGAGATTGTGAACTACCTCGTGATCAAGAAAGTGTCATAAGATTGTACACGTGTCAAGAAGGACAAATTTTTATCTGACATCCATTTCTACCAGTGGGAGGACTTGTACCTTTACAGGAAAGGTGCAGATTGCATTTGGCGATGGTGCATTCCTCAGAAGGAGCACTCCAGTGTCCCCAAGCATTGTCATAAGCTCAAAGTAGGAGGACACCATTCTGGACATCGAATGGCAACAAAAATATTGTAGTGTGGCCTTTGGTGGTCTACACTATAAAAGGATGCCGCAACATATGAGAAAGTGTGTACTAACTGCCAGAAATTGAGAGGTACCATTGGTTCTAAAGACCTGATGCCACTAAAGTTCATCCAAATTTCAGACATATTTCATGCATGGGCATCGAGTTTATGGGCCCTTTTCCTAACAGTTAAGGATTTGAATACATCCCACTAGATGTGTATTATGCGAGTCGGTGGGTGGAGGTTGTCCCCGCTCGTTCCGTTGATAGCTGTATTGTTTATCGCTTTCACAAGGACAACATTATCTCATGGTTTGGGATTCCAAAGATTCTTATTTCATATGGGGGAAGCCATTTTATGAACAAGGACCATCAAACATCGTGTCACATCTCCTTACCACCCACAATCAAATGATTTGGCTTAGTCATCCAATAGGGAATTCAAGAGTATTTTGCAGAAGCTTTTTCAGCCAGATAGAAAGAACTGGTCCCAACTCCTTGATTCTATTCTATGGAATTAAACTATCTGCAAGACTCCATTGGGTATGTCTCCCTATCAACTTGTTTATGCAAAGCCATGCCATATACTGGGTGCGTCAATTGACAAATTACTTTGGGAAGTCAACATCTGTAATATGGACTCACATCATAGTGATCAGAACCGCAAGATAGATCTTAACAGACTCTTGGAATTTAGAGATTATGTAAACGACAACAGCCTGATGTACAAGGAGGAAGCAAAAAGATGGAACGACAAGCATATCAGGAGAAAGACTTTTGAGCCAGGTCAGAAGGTTTGGTTGTTCAATGCAAAATTGGAACTTTTCTCGGGCAAATTAAAGAGCAAGTGGACATGATTGTTTCTAGTCATGAATGTATGTGACAATGGTAGAATTCTCATATTAGAGTTGTCATTTGATGCACGACCATTCATAGTCAACAGACAGTTGCGGAATCCTTACATATATCATGATAGATTCATGTCCATGGTTGACTTATTTGAAGTGGTATTTCAAGAAGAAAATGAACAGTCAAATGATTCAGATTCTTGAGCACCAAAATATTGTATCATTTATGTTCTTTTCCTTTTCCTTTTTATTTTCCTTTCATTCTTTCTTCCATTATTGAGTCATCCCTTTCATCAACATTATACTTAGGATGAATTTATCCGAAGTATAGAGGGTAAGTGTGTTGAGTGCTCATTCTTTTCATCGCTTGTCTCCGAACTTGTTGATATTTTGTATGTACTTAGGGATATTTCAGCCAAAGTATAGGGGGAGACAAGTCGAGTCATTAATTATGTACATTCAAACCCTCATCCATCCCGGCTTGGTGTACAATGTTATATGCTTAGGATTAATAGATCCTATGTATAAGGGGGGTGGCCAAATTCTTATTCATTTATTCTTTAGTCATTGTAGTATACGCTTTTCTACACTTAGTACGACTTATGTCTTCCTTTTCTCTTCGATCTATGAGGACATAGCTCAAGCTAAGTATAAGGGGGGTCGTCTATACATTGTATATACTTTAGCCATAACTTGTACTTATATATTTCAAATAATATGGAGATATAATAAATTTGTACAAATCTATTAAAAATTTCTTTGTATATACTGATTAACAAATCATGTTAAAAATGATTTGTAAAATGACTTGAAAAGTGGTTGGAAAATATTTGAAAAAACATTTGAAATCGTTTGGAAAACTTTTTATATAAAATATTTTCAAACCTTGGTAAAAATATTTTATTTGCAAAATGCCTTTATTTGTTTTGTAAATCTATTTGAAAATGGTTTAGAAAATGGTTGCAAAAATATGTTGAAAAGATATACATACTATTTAAAAAATAAATGCAAAATGATTTCCAAATTTATGTAAATGTTTATAAAAAAGTTACTTGTTAAATTATTTGTAAAATTAAGTTTTTAAAAGTTCTTGCAAAATGTTTGTAAAAACTTTTTCATTTGTTTTGAGAATTATGTGTAAAAACTGCGTAAATATTACTTCAAATAAAATTCTTATATTCAATGTGTACATATCCATATATAAAATCCATTATAAATATACAAGGGATTTTTATCCGGCAGACCCTATAAACTTTGCTAATTACCTCTATGACCTTTTGCACAACGTAATTACCCCGTCAATCCTAAAAATTACCCCAAGAACCCTCACAGGCTTCAAACAGATTAATCGAAGGGTTCATGGGGGTAAGAGTTGGCAAGTTTACAGGTCGAGGGGGGAATTACGTTGTTTCAAAGGTCGTAGAGGTAATTGGCAAATTTTATAGGGTCTGTCAGGTAAAAATCCCAATATACAACTAATTCTTGTAAGTAACTAGTGCACTCCCATGTAAATAGCTGCACATATTTCTTGCACTAATATTTTCAAAAATACCTGAAAATTTGAAAATTTCCAAAATACAAAAAAAAATGCAAAAATGTTTTCAAAAATTGCATAAAAGCTTGAAAAACCTTTTTCAAAAATCCATAAAGATTCAAAAATAGAAAAGACCTTACAAAAATATTTTCCTTACATTATACATAGCATACCATTTGCATTTTCATACTGATAATGATAATTGAACTAGTCTAAGTAAAATCTGAATATTGGAGCTTGGTATGACCTTAGTACACTAAATTCACAAGGAACCTTATATGAACTGGATTTGAGGTTTTTCAAGTCATCTTGACTTAATTCTTTAAGACCATAAGACTTTGTTCATATGTCATCGTGGTATGCCTAAGTAGAATATTTCGAGCCACAGACATGACATTTTAGATAGTGACCTAGCTTGGATACCAACACTTGACACTTTGCTCGTCAGTTGAAGTAATAGAGGGATGGGTTTGTCGGCATGAGACACAAGCGAATGGAAACATACAAAGTCACAATTCTGTGGCGAGTGTGCCCCAACCCGATCTAGTGGCTATGAGGTCTAAATACGGAATGTTTTGGATTGCAATAAAGCTTCAAAAGAGGAATAGTCTACTAGCTCAAGAGGAAATAATCCTTATGTAAATGTTGTTGTATATAATATTAAAAATTGCAAGATCAAAAACTCCAAAAAGAATAGACGGGCAAAAATCAAGGAAAATCAATCCCCATCGAAGTATGTATCCAATAAGTAAGCTTATGATTCAAAGTCAAAGTATTCATGTGAGCCTGTAGCTGGATGACTTGGCTACACTGGTCAAGCATCCCATGATAGATAACTACACTAGCTACCATCCATTATCTTCTCCGCCTCATCTTCTTAAGCCGGTTGCACTTAAACTTAGAAGGGAACACCCCACTTATCGAGGAAAGAGTTGATGGATTTGGGAACCAGGGTTACCATATTTGAAAAGATTTTCTCTTTACTGCTTCAGCAGAGAGGAGCTACATATCACTGACACTATACAAGAAAGATTCATGGTTATAAGAGTTTGCATATGGAAAAGCTCATTCCGATCTCACTATTAAGGAGAACAGAACCGAGGGTTGTGGTTCTTAAGGGTTGTTAAGTTTTAAATCCTATTTCCATTAAAGTTTCGATAAACTAATAATCAAAAGGTCTCACTAAGCTCCAAACTATTGTTTTATGAAGATAAGTTTAAGAATCATTATCATTCTAACTTCTTCATTTTTCTTTTCTTTTATTTTCTTTCATGCACTTATTATCATAAGTGTTTGTTAGGGACTATCAAAGCCAAGTATAATAGAGTAATTAATTTCCATTCATGCATATTTATTCATTCATTTTAGGCTTTAATCACTAGATAAATGCTTATAAATATCAATAACACTCCTCAATTAATACTTGTATATTCATCTATAAATCGTATATAAATACATGCATTTAAAACCTAAAATGAAGGAATAAATAAAGAAGGGATTTTTACACCCATAACAATCAATAATTTTGCAACTACAATCATAACCCTTAGAGAGTTACACGAGAAACCCCGTATAGTCACTCCGTCTCATACTCATAACCATCCATTAGTTTTCCCCTCAACCCAACCATATCATTGGGTTTATCTGACCCTTAGTCTATACAACAGCTGCTAAAAAATTTCAAAAAAATTAAAAAACCTTCTTCCTCCTCCACCTTGCCTGCATCATAGCCGATCCCCTCCCCTTCTTCCTCCTTTGTCACTCTGCCTGCAGTCTCGCCCCTCCGCTCGCAGCCACCTCCCACTGCTCACAGCCAACCTCCTCGGCCCCTCTTCCTGTAGCATCTCCCCCCCTCCACACGTAGACAACCCCCTCCTCCTGAATCCTTGCTCCACATCTACCCACAGCCGCCACCACCACCCCCTTCTAGGCCTGATGCCCCCTACCTACAGGCCCGCTATCTCCCTCCCCATCCAGGCCTGCCACCCCCTCCCTCCAAGCCAGCCCTCTCCACACGCAGTAACCCCCATCCACATGAAGCCTCACCGCTCATTCGCCTGTAGACACCCCCTCTGCCCCTCCGCATGCAGCCTTCGTCCCTCCGTAGCAACCTCTTTAGTGGGGGACTTTGGGGCACAACGAATAGCCTCCCCTCTCCAGTCCTGTCGTCCCCCTCCCTCCAAGGTAGTTGCATCCTCCCTCCAAGACTGACGCCCCCTTCCTCAAGGCATGCCACCTCCCTCCCCCTTTAGGTCTGTCATCCCCCTCCCACCAAGCCAACCGTTTCCCCCATTCTAGACCAATCAACCCCATCCCCTCCAGGCCCACCACCCCCTCCTCTCTAGATGTTGTAAGTTGCTTGCAAGGGTAAATCTCCTCAAGGAGCTCCAACAGTGTGCCAACGTTCATGCATCCACACAGAAGGTTGTGGTAGAGTCGGGTGGCGTTGCTTTTCTCTATTCTTTATTAGGTCCTTTCACATATCACACATGAATGTCGGTCGTGGTAGAGTTGGGTGGTGCTGTTGACGAGGGTTACAGAATCGTGCATGCATTGTGCGTTGAATGTGCTAGGGGAGATGTGCATGATGTCCTAGGAGGAGTGTGCACCTACAACGGTGGAGGAAGGATGGTCGTGAAGCTTTTGCTTGTGCTGCAGAGTGGTTGTAATCAGATGTTGAAGTAAAGAGTCATAAAGTTGTTGAAGCTTTGAATTCTTAATTACTCCGTAATGCATTTCTTTTCCATGTGTAAGCTTACAAGAACGATCCAGCGAAAAATTAGATTGCATTAACAATGAATTGATTTCAACAGGGAGTTCAGGGAATGTTTGTATGCACACTGCTCGCCGCTTGTAACACCCTCTATTGTGTTGGTTCGTCTTGGAGATGGAGAGGATCATTCGATTGTAGATGTTGGGCATAATGAGAACTGATCTTTGCCATGTGTGACTGTTATGGTACGAGAAGGAATCGATTTTGAATAAGGTTTATGTCCTATATATGGGGATTTGGTGGGCGATTTTTTGTTCTGGCGGGAAATAAATGGGGATTTGGCGGCCGAATCGAATATACAACATGATTTGCACATAAGGTTTAGCATTAGGGGCAGATTTGAATTTTTTTAACAGCAATCGTCGACTATAATGGACATCCAGAACGGAACATGACACAGGGTTATGTCATGTAAGAGTTAAACATTACTCGAGGTCTGTCGTGTAATTCACGATTACGTAGGGTTATGATTGTAATTGTAAAATTACTCAAGGTTATGGGTGTAAAAATCCCATAAAAGAAAAGGAAAATAGAGGAAGTATTACATACATTAACTGACCCTGACTCTTGAGAGTAAGTCATGCAGTGACTTGGTCGACAAGGAATAAAGTAGGGCGAGATAGGGCAGAAAAACTAGACCGAAATAAGAACAAAATCCCTATATATCATTTATGAATATATGTATTTTAGGACCTATTTTATCGTTACACTTTTACACCTCAAATTAATAAACTTTGAACATGAACACTGTACATAAAAATATAAAGAAAAATACATCTTCGAGCGCCTCCTATTCCCGTTGATCGTCCACTACCTCTCTAACTTCCTTGAGCCTTCTGGAAGCCTTACCTTGGTCATAGGAAGGCTAAGCATCAGCTCTTGGGTGAGGAAAAAGGAGGAGGAGTTGTATCTGCCCATCACTGGAGCTCTCCAGGTGAAGCTCTACTCTCTGGTCACCAGTTGTGGCTAGATGTTATTCTTTCGCTTGAATTTTATTCCTTTGGGTATCTATAATTTATGTTTAATTCTAGTCACTTTTTCTTTGCTTTAAATACTGCAAAAATCCCAAAAAATTACCTCGTTAGAGTTTTTTGTTGGACATGCGAGCCCATAGCTAGCCATTATGCAATACATGTTATTGCGAATTTCATTCCCTAATCTGAAATGAAGAACCTCAGTACAAATAGCATTATGTACCATGGCCATCTTAATGATCATACAGTAGTTGATTCAATAATTGAATCATAGAGGCTGGTGCATGGGTGAATATCTAAGGAGTCAGATTGAGGACTCGTCAAGCACTGTCAAATGATTGTTAAGAGATGATCTCCATCCTGAGTAGGAGATGGCAATCCTTCATCATTAGGCTGGTATCTGACCAATCTCTTGATGCTAGTCCTCTACATGGGAATAGAGATTCGGAGGTGTTAGATTAGTTAGGTCAGAGAGTTGACTTAACGAGATCGAGATAACCAAAGTCCTATGTTGTATAGTGTCATTATATAGGCATACATCCTATGATCGGAGATAAATGTGTTACTATATGTCAAAGTATGTACATTTGGCAGACCAATAGGTTCATGATCTAACCAAGGTCGATACATCAACGAGCCGGTGTGCACATGAGGGCACATGAGTAATACGATCTCTCAAAGGGATCATACAGGTTCGCTTGTGAAGCGGAAGAATGAGCTCACTCATGAGGTTTCGGGACCAATCAAATTCCATGCATGGTCATCGTGCTTTGGAAGCATGACAAGAATTTCAAAGGTACGATATATGATTTTGGAAAGCATATGATCGATACCAACTCCCAATGATCAACAATGAGAAACTTGATGATGAAACCCTAAAAATGACAGTGCAAAATTGATCTATATCTTTAGGTTTATCAAAGGTCTTCCAGTATGTAGGATGTACAAGTATTAGGAATACCTGAGGGTGATGTGATCATAAATGATTGCATAACCATGACATTTCCATTATGAGGGAGTGATGAAACATGTTTGGATTTTAGTGACAGTAGAGAAGCAATCTGATCTTGGTCCAAGTGTTAGACATTGATCTGAATGAGATTCAGATGCATTGAGAAGATTTGATTTGCAGCCTTGATTAAATCAAGCATCTATGAGAGGTCCATAAGATCTGTATTTGAGATGTGATCTCAATATCCAAGTCACTATACGTCGAACGTACAATCGTCCTATCCTTATCTCCAAGTATCTGCGGAGAAAGCACATTATTCTTGAAAGAGTTCAAGAATAATTCTATTGTTGAATTATATGTAAGAATTTAGAAATGGATAATTAAATGTGATTTAATTATCATGAATAATATGAATTTGATTTATATAATTTAAATGCATGAGAGTGATAATCCAATATAATTAAATGTGATTTAATTATTATGGATATGAAAAATATAGATAGCACCATCCAATTATTCATATATGTAATAGATTTATTTATAAAATATTAGAGAAAGATAATTGTGATTTATATTTGTTAATTAATTATTAATGTGAATTGGATTCACATTGAATAATTAATTGAAAATATAATTACATTTTATTTTGGGTTGTGAATGTGATTCACATAATTCCAATGGCATGATTGCAATCTTAACAAGATAATTATAAATTATTTTTGTGAGATAATATTGGAAGTTTCATGATATAATGTACTCTCACAAATTGGAATGAGATTGACTCATTCCAAGTCAAGAGTCATCCCTCCCTATTTAGGAATGAGGAAATCTCTTCCTCCATTATCTCAAAGATTAAATGATTTATTTTTTAATTAATTGTATTGATTTATCAATATATATTAATTTAAATTAAATTAATTGTTGTTGTATTTTACAACAAAATCATGGCCATTGAAATCAACACAAATCAATCTCATTATTTGATTTTGTGTTGTCCATGGATTGAGATCCATAGACTCCCAAAACCCCATAAAAGATGAGGCACCTCTTGCTCTTCGGAACGGTTATGATGACTCTCTCTCTCATTGTCACGCCAAGCCTTCTCCTTCTCCTTGAGAGGTCGTCCACTCCTCTCTTAGAAAGAAGTTCGCCTTCGTCGTCACATCACAGTTGTGTTGTTTCTTCAACAACCCTTAGTTCTTTGTCTTCTTTCGTATGTCTCACTCATGAATAAGGTGTTCAATCTCGTGAGATGAGATCAGTAGATCCATTGCTTGAATCATCGACTTGAATTGTGAGAAGCACGCGACTCATCTCCGCACTCGCAAGTGTATCCTCCGACTGATCGGAATTGAGATAGGAGGTCTCTTCTCTTACAGGATCGATCACAATCACTCTACAAGAGGTATTCCTTTATCTATCATGTGATTAGATGAAATGATCCAAGAAGTGTTCATGGATCATGTGGTTTCATTATTGATTCCGTTGCACCGAGCAACTAGTGCGACTAGTCGTTCTCGATCGTATATGATGTAATCCTCTCGCTTATGTGATAAGCTTAAGGATTTTTTAATATACTTAAAGTGGTATGAGCTCCTTAGGTTGTATGTTTTGGATACGATCCATAAACTTAGGAAGACTTGGGTTCATTAGGGCTTGTGAAAATTTTATCGCATTTCATTCACGCAGTCCTGTTTTGTGATTATTTTCAGCAATGTATTAAATGATTAAATACAAAATTATCACTTATATTATATGACACATTAATTAAAGAAGCCATGGGATTTGAATTTACGTGAT
Organism: Ottelia alismoides; assembly: GCA_037367405.1. Classification (NCBI taxonomy): domain Eukaryota; kingdom Viridiplantae; phylum Streptophyta; class Magnoliopsida; order Alismatales; family Hydrocharitaceae; genus Ottelia; species Ottelia alismoides. Next base: position 394,806 of record JAZKJV010004210.1, on the reverse strand, counting down.
TTGGAATCCGATTGCTCAAGATATTTTTATGAACATATATCCACTGTTTCGGGGATGGTGAATCTTGACGTACTTAAAGAGTTAGTTACTGTTTTGAAATGCTTGGAAATGCGTGATAATCACTTGGCATATATTATAAATCAAATTAGCAAACTTTTAAAAGTTATTTTTCATGATTTGGATTTAAATTTATTGAGATATGATAATTTTAGTGAGTTGGGGTAACAGCTGGAAATTACATTCCTAATCAAGAACCTTGTGATTGTCATTTAATAAATTAGTGAAATTAATAGTTAGATTTCTGGAATAATTATGGATTAATATTTGATGATAATTATTTCCTTAAATAATATTGCATTAACAAATAATTTATTACATATGATCTATATCACAAATTGGTTACATCATCCACCTTCCAACAAGCAAAGTTACTTGGATAAGATTGAGAATTTGTTTAGCAAATTTGCTTATAATATACATCAAAATATTTTGATTATTATTATATGGTGTAACTTCTGTTGAAAAACCAATTAACATCTCCAGTACAAAGTTATTAATTTGACAATATCCTTACCTGAGGCGGATATGGTGTCTAGTCGGGGAGCGTTGGGATAGTAGGTTGCTCCGTGAGCGGTTTGTCCCACTCCCATCGGTACTAGTCATGACAGTGGATAGGGAAGGGATAATTCTTGAGAGATTATGATGTACTTTTCTAATTATTAAAATTCTAAATAATGAATATTTTTTAGATAATAACATTCTTTCAAGTAACAACCAAGTTTGTTGGTTGATTGAATTAAATAGATCATTGATTTAATACGATTAAATTAATTATATCCAAATTGAAACACTCTATTATGAATAGATGTGTATTTCTCTTCGAAGAATTAATTATATGAATGTGACTCATGATAATTAATTAGAATTTGAATATGAGGTGGAGGATCACATAAGTGACATCCATGGTCTCCCGTCAAGGCAAAGGGTTGCATCGTCGGGGATTGTATGTAGGATCCCCTGTCTGAAGTGACAGCTCCTGCATACAAGTGCATCTTAATTAGGCTCTTTGCTTCTTAAAAGAGTAAGGCCATATAGGTAGTGACCCCAATATCGGGTCCTCATATTATTGGTGCGATAATGGATAACGCATAGCGAGTTTTAAGCTTGTTGACGGTTGGTTCAATTAGCGACTGGACAACATCACCATAGGGGTGGTGGGTGATTAATCCCTGATTCTCACTCTTTATTCTTCTATTTTAAGTTATTTATCTTGGCAAAACAACATGTAAATACTAGTAAATACAATAACATAGCATTCTGCATACATTTGTTAATATTGCATAATTAGCATGTTTTTGTGCAAAAATAAAAGAATAAAGGAAAGAAAAAGGGAAGAGGTATTTAGAATAAATACAGAGTGACCCAAAACCCAAGAGAAGGTCAAACCTTGACTTGATCGCCAAATAAAACAAGTAGAGAGAGATAGGGTTTGCTTTGTGATGTACATATTACCTATATGTGTAAATAGTTATTTTTGATAAAATAAAACTAGATTAATATGTTTACCTCCCTATGTATACTTATAGTAATAATACTAAATGAAAATAAAAATCAGAAAATAAAATAAAAATAAAATAAAAATTCCACTTCCATTGTACAAAACATATGTATGTGTGATGCATCCCATATTTATTCTATACTTGTAAATATCTCAAAAAATAAAATAAAAATTATTTCGTACTCTTAAAGTTATGTTAAAAATAAATAAAATATAAAATTTGATTATTTATGCAAAAATAACAAAATAAAAATTATTGTACATAATACATAGGTATATTATACATGGATATAATACTATATATTGTATATACACTAATTTATTTTTCATAAAAATAATTAAAAATCACCGAAAAATTCCTTGATAAATAAGAAACATTTTTTAATTTATTCATTTTTAATTTAAATTCATTTATTATTTTTAATTTAATTTTCTTTATTTTTCTGCTCTATTTTGTCCTGTAGCGGGTCTTGTCTTTTTCCCAGACCACCTCTGATTGGGCCAGCAGGAATTTGTTGACTCCGTTGAACTGGTTCCCGCCAGCCCCTTTTTCGCCAGATCAGGTTTCGTCCGGATTTCCCCCATTTCTCCAGACTCGATCTGATCTCCCTTTCACCTGAACTCCGGATCCGAATCGAGAGGGTGGATCCCTAATCCACGCCTACCGCCAAATCCTAGGATCTGCACCTCAGTTCGCGGGCGCCTCTCCCATCTTCTCGGACCTGTGCACCTATAAAGACACCATCCCTCATCCTTTTCCTCTACCTTTTGGTTGCGCCACCTCTTCCGTTGCACCCGCCCACCTTTCCTTGAGTGACAGCGAGCAAGAGGGAGGGCGAGGGCATCCTTTTGGAGCATGAAGCCCTAGGTCCAGCGAGGTTCTACCTCAGCTCCGCCGCGAGGAGCCCATGCTATAGCTGCGTCGGCTATCAAGGCCAAGACCATCGTGGAACTCTGTCTGTGTCCCCAGGCATCCTTCCTCCATCTCTAGATAACCATTATACTCCCCATTTTCTATCGAATCGATCTTTTCATCGTCGAACAGAGCATTCTACCTCCATTTTTAATCATTCTGTTGCCCTCCGACTTTTATCCACCTTGCTCTGACTTCCTATCATTTCTATGTTTGCTCTACAACCTTCCATCGTAGATCCAGCCATCGGGTTGGAGCTCCCTACTGGTCGATTCCTTCACGTCGTCGGAGACTTTCCCGTTCACTCCCATCTTTTGTTCTTGGTTATCTATGGTGCTCTAACCCTTTCCGGAACCACCCTCCAAGCATATATCGTGTCCTGCAGGATTTGCGCATAACCAGACCTCATCTGGAGGTCATAGGTATCGTTGGACAACTCCGGACCCCAATGCCTCCCCAGGACCCTCTACTTGGTCATGGGCCCTTTTGAGCTATCAAACCGTTGATTAGTATCATCGTCGACTTACTCCACGTCCTAGCAGTTCGTGACGATGTCTGAACCGCGCAGAATCGACGGTTGAAACTCGTCGAAGGCGAGTTCTTCCTCGATCTTCCAGGTGTCGCCTCTACCGTCCAATCCAGGCCTCTCTAGTTCTAATCACGACCGTTCGTCTTCAGGAGGACCTCCATCGTCATATCCATCCGAGGATGCCATCTCCGTCGTCCATCGCCAAAGAGGTTTCCTTGCAACCCACCGTCCGATCATAAGTGGAGCATCATCGACCGTTGGATTGCGCCTAATAAGGGGTAATTTTTCCTTAGGCCCCTCTCTGTTTTGTCTTTATTTTTTAGTCTTGTAATTATTTATCGTAGTTTAAATAGTGTGGTTATTTTGCATGTAGACCCTTGTCATTTCCTATATTTACATTTCAGCCCTATTTGTGTGAGCTCATGTGCCGACCCACGTGATTATGTGGTGTATTTGCATGCTTAATCTTGAACATTTGAGTGGTCTATTTTAAATGAATATTTCCTGATATTTGCATTTATGCCCCTGTGTGTGGTATAGTGTGCATGTATGTGAATTCTCTGGACTTTTTGCACTATTGGCCCTATGCTTTTCCTCTATTTTATCTTTTGGCCGTGAACTTTCTTATAAATGCATCTAGGTCCCTACAAGCTGTGTGTTTTATTTTTTATCAAATAAATACCTAATTAATTCCAAAATTTTGATAAAAATCAGTGTTAGCTCTTGCTAATATGTAATATTTATGGTAATTTTTAAGGATTAATTTAGTATTGTTTGATATTTTTTAAAAATTAAAAACCAAAAAAATGTTTACTGTCTGTTTTATAAAATACATAAAAATTATAAAAATTAATTAAAAAAATACTAAAAAATTATTGAGTGTTTGTTTCTACTATTTTCCTTCCAGTGCCAGTTTTGTTTCAAAAACTCTTATTAAAACCCTAAAAATGATATAAGACTAAGAAACTTCTAAAAATCATAAAATATCTAGAATATTAAAAAAATACAATTCTAGATCGTGTTGTCACATTTTCTTTCTAGTTTATTATAAAATTATAATCAGTACATTAGGACGTTTTAGTTATTTTTAATTTTTAATTTTGTCTTAGTTGTGCACTATTTCCTTGTTTAGCTCTTATTTGATTTTTATAAAATCACAAAAACATCATAAAAATCTCATAAAATCACCAAAAATACTTTTATATTTGAAAAACACAAAAATATTTTTATTCTTAATTTTTTAGCATTTTAGGTTTGAATAATAATTGAAAAGGTGTAATTGTGTGCATAGTTTTCTTATTTTTTTTATTTTTGCTTATTAATTAAAACCCCTCAAAAATCCAAAATTAAATAATAATAATATGCATTTTGGCTTCTGAATTTCGACTACTTCGAAGGATTTCTCATGCTTCTTGAGTTTGACCCTGGTTGATATACCAGGTTAAAATAAATAGCGGAGACCACTGACATTGTTTTTGTTCTTTGATTACTTGATTTGAATGGTTTCTATTTTTCTTGTTGATTGTGCCTTGTGATCCAGGTCGCAACAACCTTCGATTATCTAATTCCCTAACTCGTATCGCTCGGACACATCATCACAATGGCTTCGTTGCTGGGGAGCACAACTTAGTAGTCGCTTTTTCAAGTTTTTCCACCTTTTTGTTTTTTTTATCTCTATCTGTTACAACTATTTTCTGACCTTTTTCTGTTTCACTTTTTATGCGAGGAACTACCTGAGGATGTTTTTGAGGAGACCCGCATTCGAGGAGGAGCAGGAGTATATCCAGGAATTAGTTATACTAGAGAGAGTGGAAGTAGAATAGTTAGTTTTATTTTCAGCAGATTTATTATTATTGTTTTTGTAATAATTTGGACCTAGGAATTTTTGGATACTTGACTCTTATTTTGGGGCATGTTTCACTGAGCATTGGTGTGCTCGGGGGACCTCACCGAGATTTTCATAGTTTTGTTTTGATCGCCTTTTCTCTATTTTATTCCCTCAGAATTTGGCATCTAAACTTAGGATTTTGATTGATTGTGACGTAAATAAATTAAGGCCCATTCCCTAATTATTTGCCAGCACCTATAGTTTGTAATTGGAGCTTATTAATAATTCAAAATAAAAATCCAACCTGTTTGATTGAGAGGTCACGTGCTGTTAGAGGTCGTATACAGCGCGTGTAGAATCTATTGTGGTTGACACCAATTGGCATTCGAGACCGGACATCGACCTCTCTCTCTGATCAGTTGACTAATGTTCTTCACAATCATTAGAAATTGCTCATCTTAAGGTCATTTTCTCTGTGCATCATTTAGATTAGTTTTAATTCTATCTTTTAATTTATGTACAGATCACCCTGCATGTAGAGTGTTGGAATCAGGTACGCATCTCTTACTTTGCATGCATAATCGTGTTTGATCGTGCATCAGCTGTTTTGACTTCTCCCCCTATTTCAGGAGATTGAAAAATGCATTAGGCATTGTTTTCATTTCAAAAATATATAAAAAAGTGAATGCAATAAAATTTGGGACTGCTAATGCAAACTTGATCTTAAAAGACATCTCACTTAAAAATATTTTTTTTTGGGGAGAGTGACCCCCTCATTGGTTGATTTGCTTGAGTGAGAAAGTGACCCGCACACTAGGATAGAGCCATACATGAACATCCATTAAACTACTGGTCTTGGAGTTAGTCGTTCCCTAGTGAGTATCTCTCTGGTAGCCGTTAAAGCGAACCACGACGTCCTTAACAGATTGAATTGATTGGGTAGCCAATAAATGGTCCATATTTCAAATTAGCTGGGAAAGATCTAGCTTTGGGATTGGGCCAGTCTCTTGGGAGCATCGGGTTCCTACCAGCTCATTTAGTCGCTCTGCAAGACTGATTTATCACCTAAATAAAATTGACAAGACTAACGACCGAACCTTTACGGTCATCAACTCTCATGTTGAGTAGGTGAATTGGGGGTTTGACTGCTGATCTTGTTTGCTTTCCAGATCTCATACGCATTTCATCCCTATATCACGATGACAGGAAGGAGGTCCCTTAGGCTGCCTTTTACAGCACCGCTCTCGAGCGCTCCTCCTCATTCATCTAGGGCAGTTTCGGAGAGCCTAGACCCGCTCTCCGAACCTGAGTTCACTACCACCCTGTTCCCCCTCGAAGTATAGGGGAGATAATATCGGTACATTCTACTCCTTAGTTTTCCCTTTTGTACAGACTTCTATACGCAGGATTGTCACCCTTCTTCCACGAGTCCTAAGGTGTCGAGCGGAGGCCAGCATAAATTTATGTTCACATGACGGCATATGAGTTCGGGTCTTTTGCCTTTGCGGAGACCCACGAGATGACAGCAGCGAAGGATGCATCGATGAGTAGCCCTAGGGTTCTACCTATGTTCTCGATTAGGGCTCCATCAACAACACACTTCTAGCCTCCCTGGAGACGATGCAGAGACAGATTAGAGACCAGGGAGCCTTCATGGTAGAGGTGTGTCGTGAGTTAGCACAGATGCGAGCCGACTGAGGAGAGCCATAGTGACCTGCCGGTGAAGACATCCCAGCACCAGGAGGAGGAGCAGAGGGACACCCAGAGGATCATCCAGAGCCATCCAGATAACCACGACTGATGAGGCAGTTACATAACCTTGGTGCAACCCTCATCCATTGTTGGATACAGCACCCTGAGATTCTGGGCGACCTTAAGCTCGCCCCCCAAATGATTCAGCTCTTGCCAAAGTTTCATGGGCTAGCCAGTGAGGATACACATTTGCATTTATAGGAATTTTAGATGATCTGTAGCACAGTCCATGACAGATTCGTAGATGAGGAAACCATCAAAATAATAGCATTCCCTTTCTCCCCAGTCGACAGAGCAACCTACTGGATGAAGCATTTGGGGAGATATGTTACCACTTGGGAGCAGCTTCGGACCGAGTACTTGAACAAGTACTATCCACTCGGTTGGACTAATGCAGCTCAAGCTCTGATCAACAACTTTATTATGATCCCCAACGAGCAGTTTCATGAGGCATGGGATCGATTTTGTGAGCTCATCGACCGGTGTCCACACCATGACATTTCCATGCCCAACTTAGTGCATAGTTTCTTTTATGGGATGACACCAGAGTTGCAGGGGCTTGTCAATGCTTCTTATGGGGGCTCCTACTTCGCCAAGGACGAAGATAGGGTCTGGGCCATCTATGAGGAGATAGTCGAGAACTATATAGTGATGTCCCAGACCCGAGTTATAGTCAGGGGAAGCCCCTTCCACAGGTCATTACCTATAAGAGGATAGCACGGGTTAATGAGGGTCCATCCACTTCATCAGCAGCAACATCATAGGCAGAGTCGTCGGCAGCTGACATGGGTATCATTAGCGAGAAGTTGGACTGCAAAAAGATCGACCAGTTTCAATAGACTCTTAGTGACCTGAAGACCCAGATCAGGTGTCTCTAGCATCTCAGCCCTATCTTAGGTCACGGGCTGATCCTAGCAGGAGTAGCAGCTCTTCCCCGCACTCTGCCCAGTACCGCCAGGTTCACCACATCCAGGTGGAGCCAGTTCAACCATTACAACAGCACTACTCTCAGCCACCACCATCTCAGGACACTCAAATGGTGATGTATCAGCAGGATTAGCCACTGGTAGTTCTATCCCCGTCTCGTTATGAGCAGGAGCCGTTGATGGAAGTCAACGGGATTTGGTATGACCGGTAGCAGCCCGAGATCCGCCGAGATCATCCCATATTCAGGTGGTCTACCGGAGGCACCTCATCCCAACAGCAAACTCCAGTTCAGGTTGGACAGTTCAGCAAGCAGCAGCAGCCCCAGTACTCCCACCAGCCACAGTATTACCAGTCGAGTCCTCATCCCTACCATCAGGGACAATAGTGGAGGTAGCAGTGACAACCTCAACAGTTTACTTAGCCACCCCAACACCAGTACCATAGCCATCCTCATTTTCAGCAAGGCAACCCACAAGGTTCTTATGGCCTTGCCTATGAGAACGCAATCCTTGACGATCAAGCCCTCCTACTCTTAGACCAGTAGGCATTTTTCAGGCGAGAGATGGACTAGTTCAGGCAGGAGATGAGGAATATCATAAAGGGCAAGGCCTCCATACTCGCTCAGATCGAGCCAAATCCGAACAACCTAAAGAGAAATTCTGAGCATGTATTGTTCATAGAGACCACCACTCTGAATGATTCATTGGGTGATATTTCTTCGTACACATTTGTTGTTGATTTTGTGTCACTTAGGAGTGGTAGGATGCCAGTCGGTGGCGCCTCATCTGAGCGATAACCACGTGAGTATTTAGGAGCACCAGACAAGGAGGATAGCGGTACGGATACCGCTAATGATTTTGATGACGGTGGTGCTAGAGCCACCAAAGACATTATTCCAGCCGACGATATTGAGGTCGTTGCTTCTCCAGATGCACTTGGTGGTACTGATGCTACCATTCTGTGAAAACCCCGAAAACCGAACAGGGACTAAAATGCAAAACCCAGATGGATCTGGGCTTAATTACAAATCTGCTTTTATTGCAAGGTCCAAAAAATTTATTTGAGTATTCCATTGCGTAGGTCTCGTCGATATCTTTCCAACGAATCCAAGAATGTGAAAATCCGAATTCGGGAGCCCGAGTTGCGGTCATTTTAGTGAGAGGGGGTCCAAGCCGTATAAGGATCCGGACCCGGATCCGAATCCGGGTTAAACCTAATAAAACCCAACCCATCTCGCCCTAAACGCCCCCAAATCATCCCCTTCGACCAGCAGCCTTCCTTCCTCCATTTCTCCTCCCTCTCCCTCGCTGGAGCATCCCTGGGGAACTTCGGATCGACGATCGGATGCCAAAATCGAGTAGAGAAGGTCCGGGTCACCCCATGTGCGGTTCCCATCGTGAACGAAGTGTCGATCGCGTCATGCTTCACCGAAGGAGAAACCAAGGTGTGAGTGTTCTTGAGGTACGATACTCCCTTACCCTCTTGCTGCGGATTCCACGCACTTTCTCGAACCTACATGCTTAGACGGTTGTAGAACCTATACATAGGTATTTTTTTCTTGAGTTGTCTGAATTCTTCAGGGAGTTGTAATACAACTAGTCGGAGTTGTGGGCATAGATACTTTGGCTCTTGCACTGTAAATCATTGAAGGAGTGATTAATGTCCAGTGTTAGAATCATATGATTAATATCTAGCTAACAAAGGTGCTACTTCCGTTAATCATAACACTCCTCCTGGATTGGATGCTCTGTCCAATACTTCTAAACTCCAATTGAGAACGAAAAATGGTTCAATTCCAGCAGTCCTGATCCGATCTGTTAGTGGGTATAGATCCTATATCCATTCACACATGGAACAAATCAATACCAAGGAGTTATCGTACTTGTGGAGACGATTCCAAGTACACAAAAATTAGCACATCATAAACCACAACCTGTACAGAGAGCAAAAGTTTCAGTTTACTGTCCCTGGCATTTAATCAACTAAGGAAGGTGCACTCTCATTTAGCCTAAAAAGGATATTAGTCCTCAGTACTTCCTTCTCCTGACATTTCACTTAGTCAAGCAGAAACTGATGCACCGAGAGTGTTGCTGTGAAATTTAGATGTTGATCCCGTGAGTATGCTACTGCTGTAACTAAATTAATTGATGCTGATGTAAATCAACACTTCTTGGAGGTTGTAGATCTGAAGTGGACCCATTAATAACGTGTGTATCTCGACTAAACTGCCTCCTGATGTATTCACAATGAATTCAATACTTGGAGAATTATGTGGCTCTTGCTTGAGAATAGCAACTGCTGCTTCAAAGTGAAATAAATGATGTGGGCATAAGGAAACAAGTCCCAATTTAGCTTAGAGCCGATATCATCATATAGCAAATACTTAGCCAGAAATTAAACTAAGAGACCCCTACCTGCAATTACATTCAGATGCAAACTCAAAAGTGGAAATATTGGACAGGGGTTTCTGGTTGTGGGGGATTGGAAAAATGATATGACAAAAAAGGTGGGGGGATCATGATCCAATAATGAGGCAAACTTGTCAAGCTCAGCTAGATCTGCACTTAAATGGAAATCCAAGTGCGTAAAGCATGATCTTCGTGTTGTAGTGCATTGGAACATGAGTTTGCACTTTATGATCCAAAGCTTTCGAGTTCATGGTAAAGTATCTTCCCTCTGTGCCCGTGAATGCATGAGACATAAGCGAGATTGCTTGCAGACCAGAGATGTTGCTTATCCCATGAAGACCTTATCTAAATGGAGTAAAAGTTTAGCCAGTAAAAGGCACGTATAGAAAGAAAACACAGCACAAGATATCCTCAACTTATGCATCTCTCATATATATATATATATATATATATATATATATATGATTCCTTGACTTGTCTTTTGGTTGAATAATAAGTTAATGTCGGATCAATGATTTCTTTAGTATGTATGTACATATGTGTTGAAACAACATGACGATATCTGTGTTGTGCATATGATTGTCAATCAGATAGAATCCATGAATGTAGTGTCTCACTGAGGATAAGAATTCATCATGGATGGCTAGATGGAGTAGTTGCCACCAAGGGAGGGGCATGCACCCTTGGGGCCCCGGGTAGAAGCCTAGATGACCACGATCCCAACTGCTATTATAGCTGCGATGGTTGGGGGACATGTTGCTTGGCGCACCGAGGTGCTAATCTGACGGTGTTGGCCTCGCACTTGTGTGCTTTAGCCCGGTGCTCGAGCGCGGGCCAAGTAGTCATGGTTGGTCGGCTAGTGTTTCGCTTGTCACTTAGAGTTAACACTCGTGTACGGGCCAATGTAGGCCACATTGGTCGGTATTCCGAGTGGGAGCGCTAAGAGGGGAGTTCCGGGAAATGTGGTTAATGAAGTTGGTGATGGGACGTGAATCTCCTGTGCATAAGGAGGATTGGATTGTCGCGATGATTCGCGTGTTGGAATCTAATTTGTGAATCGGAAGTACAATTGTGAAATGGAGCTAAGTGGACGTGTTGGGAACTTAGTTAGGATGCACTATACCCCACCGCATGCCTACGGAGGCACCCCAACCCTAAGGTATTTTCTTTCACCTTAGAGTCATAGTGTGAGGCCTCATCCAGACCAAGACCACAGACTATCCACGAAGCTCGGTTAAACATATCCATATCCATATCTAGTAATAATAACAATGATAAAGATGTAATTCTTTGTGAGACCAGTTGCACAGTTGTTCTTTTGCACACATTTAAATTGTATCATGCTTGTTGTTGTATAGCTTTGTTTAATTCGTATTGGGCAACTTTGCTCATAATGAACCTATGTGTGGATCTGCAGGTTTGCAGCAGTAGCAACTTTATAGTCATCACTTTTTGTGCAGCTTCACGACTCTTTGTGGAACAGATGGTAGTAGTTTTTTTTGTCTTTCCTTACTTGTAGCACTTTGAGAGAAGTGGTGTGTATAATGTATTCCAAGACACATTTCTTTCATACATACATGTATATTTTGTGGACATGGATGGGCATTGCAAATGTAATGGAAATGTAATGGACAATGGAATGAATGAGAATGGAAATGGAATGTGATTGTGAGCATGTTGAATGAGAAGCAAAAGTTTTAAATTCCAATGTGTTGTGCTATTTTCTCCTGCTTATCATGTATATCATTGGTATTCGAGTGTGGAATGTATGTGCGTGGATTGGTTTGCCGAGTACCCAGATCTTAGGGGCGTCACAGCTTGGTATCAGAGCAGTGGTACTCCATTCCATTTCATGCCTATCATTCCTTAGTGGTATTCGAATACTGGATAATGCGGAAGTCTTCTAACCCAACACGCGTCCACAGGAGAATAGCATGTTTACATCCATGTCCATATGTCTCTCTTAAGTCAAGAAACACGCTTGACGGCGAGATCGAGTGTCTCTCCTCCTTGAGGTCACACAAATTTCTCAGCTAGGGTGGCATAGACTCCCTTGCCTACGTTATAGGTAGTACATGGCTAGATAATAGAGAATGTCAGAGTTATGCGTAAGTTTCCTAACGTGTTTATAGATGAATTACCTAAATTACCATCAGTGCGGGAGATTGAGTTGAGATCATGTTATTACCAGATACACAGACGATCTCTATCCCTCCATACCAGTTGGCACATGCTGAGCTTAAGGAGCTCAAAGTGCAGTTACAAGAACAGTTGGAGAAGGGATTCATCCGAATCATCTTTGTGAAGAAGAAAGATGGATCCCTGAGGTTATGCATACTACATACAACTAAACAAGAGAACGGTCAAGAACAGTTACCCACTTTCACTGATTAATGATCTCTTCGATCAGTTATAAGGGCCAACGGTATTCTCCAAGGTTGACCTTGTGATCAGGATAGCACCAGTTGAGGATCAAAGACGCAGACATGATAGTGTCCGCATTTCCTAATAGACACGGTCACTACGAATTCCTAGTTATGCCTTTTGGACTTACGAATACATCTGTCACATTCATGGATTTGATGAAATGAGCCTTACATCCGTACTTGGACATGTTCATGATTGTATTCATCGATGATGTTCTAGTCTACTCCCGTGATGAGTATGAGCACGAGTCCCATTTTCGCACTGTGCTAGAGATGCTCTGAGAACACCAGTTGTACGCTAAATACGTCAAGTATGAATTTTGGCTTTCTGACGTAGCATTTCTAGGTCAAGTAATTTTAGAGGTAGCGGTGTTAGTTGACCCCGTTAAAATTGAGGCACTAGTGTTTTGGGAGCAACCGAAGATGGTTACCAAGGTACGAGGTTTCCTTGACCTCGTCGGCACTACAAGAGAATTGTCAAGGGGTTCTCCCAGTTGGCTTTACCTCTCACCCGGTGGATGCAAAAGGATGTGCTATTTGTCTGGAGTGACAAATGTGAGTTGAGCTTCTGTATACTCAAGGAATGGTTGACTTCCTCACCCATCCTTATCTTTCCTTCAGGTGCCTTGGACTTCACAGTTTACATGGATACTTCCAAAGAAGGGTCGAGCACCGTGTTGATGTAATGGGGACAAGTTATGGCTTATGCATCCTGATAGCTGAAGAACCATAAGCGCAACTACCCCACTCATGACTTGGAGTTGGCGGCCGTAGCCTTTGCATTAAAGATATTGCGTAAGTATTTGTATGGGGTGACATTTGAGATTTTCACAGATCACAAGAGGCTCAAATATATTTTTGATCAAAAGGAACTAAATATGAGGTAAAGGCGGTGGATGGAACTGCTAAAATATTATGATTGTACCATCTCCTACCATCATGGTAAGGGGAATGTGGTAGCAGACGCCTTGAGTAGGCGACCATACACTGAGGGTTCGATAGCCTGGTTGCAGACTTGGGATGTGCTCACTACACTTAGTGAGTGGCATCCATTTGAGGGAACATCCGATGCAGTGACAGTGCCAACCAAGTATAGCAGCTTGTGGGACAGGATCATTGAAGGGTAACAGTCAGATTAGAGGATCCAAGACTTGTACCACAGATGCTTGAAGGACGAATTCGACGGATTTTGAATCCGTGAATCCATCGTACGGAAGGGGGACCGCATGTGTGACCCAGATGACAAGGAGCTAAGAAGAGAGATCTTGAATGAGGCGCATAGCTCGAGACTTTCCATACATCCAGGTGGCACCAAGATGTACATGGACCTCCACCAATTTTGGTGGGAAGGCATGAAGAAGGTTATAGCCGAATATGTTAGCAGATGTCTGACTTGCTAGATGGTGAAGGTAGAACACCAGAGGCCTCCTGGTTTACTGCAGCCTCTTTCCATTCCGGTGTGGAAATGGGAGAGCATCTCCATGGATTTTGTCTCATCATTGTCGTGCACCCCTAGAGGGCTTGCTACGATATGGGTCATCGTTGACCAATTGACCAAGTCAGCCAATTTCATCCCGGTCAACATGACACATACACCAGTGCAACTAACCAAGTTATATGTTCAGCACATCATTAGGTTGCATGGGATACCCAAGGAAGTAGTGTCAGATAGAGATTCTCGTTTCACATAACACTATTGGGGAGAGTTCATGAGAGCTTTGAGGATAGATACATATGAGTTCAACCTACCATCCACAGACAGATGGGCAGTTTGAGAAGACCATTCAGACCTTGAAGGATCTACTACGAGCATGTGCGGTTGAGTGGAAGAGATCTTGGAAGGATCACCTCCCACTAGTTGAGTTTACATACAACAATAGCTACCACACCAATATAGGCATGGCACCATTTGAGGCATTGTATGGGAGGCGATGCACCATTCCTCTGTGTTGGCAACAGGTGGGTGACAACACTATGTTCACCCCACAGATCATTGAGGATACATCCAGAGTAGTGGAGACTGTTAGGAGGAAATTATTGACCGTGCAGAGCCGTCAGAAGAGCTACGCCTGACCGGCGACGTGGAGACCTCGAGTTTCAGGTATGTAGTCATGCATTCACGCCCAAATAGGCAACTATTAGTTCGGCCCGCATGACTAATTTCTCATGATCACAGGTCGGGGACTTCGTGTCCTTACGTGTGTTCCCCAATGAGGGGCGTACAACATTTCGGTGCAAAGGGCAAGCTAGCACCGCATTTTGTGGGGCCATTCGAGATTTTTGCCCGTGTTGGGAAGGTAGCCTACAGGGTGGCCCTTTCCCCACACCTCAAGGGAATCCACGACGTGTTTCACATGTCGAATCTGTGGAGATACATCCGAGATCCTCAACACGTGATCATCTACGAGGACTTGACGGTGAAGCCAAACCTCTCCTTCCTAGAAGAATCGGTGCATATATTAGATCACGCGGTTAAGAAGCTGAGGCGGAAGGAGATCCCATTAGTCAAAATCCTATGGCGAAGTCAAGATGTCGAAGAGATGACGTGGGAACCTGAGGCGGACTTGAGGGAAAAATACCCTCAATTGTTCACAGGTACGTAACTGAAACCGTAGTCGAGTTCTTTTGAGATTTTTATGGGTTTCACTCTCTTTGAGATTTTTATGGGCTCATTTCTCTGTGAGACTTGGGCACAATGGGGTTCGGACATTGAAATTGACTAGAATCATCCTAAGTCTCGGGGACGAGACTTCCTTTGAGATTTTTATGATGTGAAAACCCTGAAAACCGAACAGGGACTAAAATGCAAAACCCAGATGGATCTGGGCTTAATTACAAATCTGCTTTTATTGCAAGGTCCAAAAAATTTATTTGAGTATTCCATTGCGTAGGTCTCGTCGATATCTTTCCAACGAATCCAAGAATGTGAAAATCCGAATTCGGGAGCCCGAGTTGCGGTCATTTTAGTGAGAGGGGGTCCAAGCCGTATAAGGATCCGGACCCGGATCCGAATCCGGGTTAAACCTAATAAAACCCAACCCATCTCGCCCTAAACGCCCCCAAATCATCCCCTTCGACCAGCAGCCTTCCTTCCTCCATTTCTCCTCCCTCTCCCTCGCTGGAGCATCCCTGGGGAACTTCGGATCGACGATCCGATGCCAAAATCGAGTAGAGAAGGTCCGGGTCACCCCATGTGCGGTTCCCATCGTGAACGAAGTGTCGATCGCGTCATGCTTCACCGAAGGAGAAACCAAGGTGTGAGTGTTCTTGAGGTACGATACTCCCTTACCCTCTTGCTGCGGATTCCACGCACTTTCTCGAACCTACATGCTTAGACGGTTGTAGAACTTATACATAGGTATTTTTTTCTTGAGTTGTCTGAATTCTTCAGGGAGTTGTAATACAACTAGTCGGAGTTGTGGGCATAGATACTTTGGCTCTTGCACTGTAAATCATTGAAGGAGTGATTAATGTCCAGTGTTAGAATCATATGATTAATATCTAGCTAACAAAGGTGCTACTTCCGTTAATCATAACACTCCTCTTGGATTGGATGCTCTGTCCAATACTTCTAAACTCCAATTGAGAACGAAAAATGGTTCAATTCCAGTAGTCCTGATCCGATCTGTTAGTGGGTATAGATCCTATATCCATTCACACATGGAACAAATCAATACCAAGGAGTTATCGTACTTGTGGAGACGATTCCAAGTACACAAAAATTAGCACATCATAAACCACAACCTGTACAGAGAGCAAAAGTTTCAGTTTACTGTCCCTGGCATTTGATCAACTAAGGAAGGTGCACTCTCATTTAGCCTAAAAAGGATATTAGTCCTCAGTACTTCCTTCTCCTGACATTTCACTTAGTCAAGCAGAAACTGATGCACCGAGAGTGTTGCTGTGAAATTTAGATGTTGATCCCGTGAGTATGCTACTGCTGTAACTAAATTAATTGATGCTGATGTAAATCAACACTTCTTGGAGGTTGTAGATCTGAAGTGGACCCATTAATAACGTGTGTATCTCGACTAAACTGCCTCCTGATGTATTCACAATGAATTCAATACTTGGAGAATTATGTGGCTCTTGCTTGAGAATAGCAACTGCTGCTTCAAAGTGAAATAAATGATGTGGGCATAAGGAAACAAGTCCCAATTTAGCTTAGAGCCGATATCATCATATAGCAAATACTTAGCCAGAAATTAAACTAAGAGACCCCTACCTGCAATTACATTCAGATGCAAACTCAAAAGTGGAAATATTGGACAGGGGTTTCTGGTTGTGGGGGATTGGAAAAATGATATGACAAAAAAGGTGGGGGGATCATGATCCAATAATGAGGCAAACTTGTCAAGCTCAGCTAGATCTGCACTTAAATGGAAATCCAAGTGCGTAAAGCATGATCTTCGTGTTGTAGTGCATTGGAACATGAGTTTGCACTTTATGATCCAAAGCTTTCGAGTTCATGGTAAAGTATCTTCCCTCTGTGCCCGTGAATGCATGAGACATAAGCGAGATTGCTTGCAGACCAGAGATGTTGCTTATCCCATGAAGACCTTATTTAAATGGAGTAAAAGTTTAGCCAGTAAAAGGCACGTATAGAAAGAAAACACAGCACAAGATATCCTCAACTTATGCATCTCTCATATATATATATATATATATATGATTCCTTGACTTGTCTTTTGGTTGAATAATAAGTTAATGTCGGATCAATGATTTCTTTAGTATGTATGTACATATGTGTTGAAACAACATGACGATATCTGTGTTGTGCATATGATTGTCAATCAGATAGAATCCATGAATGTAGTGTCTCACTGAGGATAAGAATTCATCATGGATGGGTAGATGGAGTAGTTGCCACCAAGGGAGGGGCATGCACCCTTGGGGCCCCGGGTAGAAGCCTAGATGACCACGATCCCAACTGCTATTATAGCTGCAATGGTTGGGGGACATGTTGCTTGGCGCACCGAGGTGCTAATCTGACGGTGTTGGCCTCGCACTTGTGTGCTTTAGCCCGGTGCTCGAGCGCGGGCCAAGTAGTCATGGTTGGTCGGCTAGTGTTTCGCTTGTCACTTAGAGTTAACACTCGTGTACGGGCCAATGTAGGCCACATTGGTCGGTATTCCGAGTGGGAGCGCTAAGAGGGGAGTTCCGGGAAATGTGGTTAATGAAGTTGGTGATGGGACGTGAATCTCCTGTGCATAAGGAGGATTGCATTGTCGCGATGATTCGCGGGTTGGAATCTAATTTGTGAATCGGAAGTACAATTGTGAAATGGAGCTAAGTGGACGTGTTGGGAACTTAGTTAGGATGCACTATACCCCACCGCATGCCTACGGAGGCACCCCAACCCTAAGGTATTTTCTTTCACCTTAGAGACATAGTGTGAGGCCTCATCCAGACCAAGACCACAGACTATCCACGAAGCTCGGTTAAACATATCCATATCCATATCTAGTAATAATAACAATGATAAAGATGTAATTCTTTGTGAGACCAGTTGCACAGTTGTTCTTTTGCACACATTTAAATTGTATCATGCTTGTTGTTGTATAGCTTTGTTTAATTCGTATTGGGCAACTTTACTCATAATGAACCTATGTGTGGATCTGCAGGTTTGCAGCAGTAGCAACTTTATAGTCATCACTTTTTGTGCATCTTCACGACTCTTTGTGGAACAGATGGTAGTAGTTTTTTTTGTCTTTCCTTACTTGTAGCACTTTGAGAGAAGTGGCGTGTATAATGTATTCCAAGACACATTTCTTTCATACATACATGTATATTTTGTGGACATGGATGGGCATTGCAAATGTAATGGAAATGTAATGGACAATGGAATGAATGAGAATGGAAATGGAATGTGATTGTGAGCATGTTGAATGAGAAGCAAAAGTTTTAAATTCCAATGTGTTGTGCTATTTTCTCCTGCTTATCATGTATATCATTGGTATTCGAGTGTGGAATGTATGTGCGTGGATTGGTTTGCCGAGTACCCAGATCTTAGGGGCGTCACACATTCTTCTTGATGTTAAGCCAGAGCGTGGTTCTGATGCTGCGAAGATCGATGTTGTAGGTGGTGTTGATGCCATCGTTTCCATTCCAGTTGTGTTTCCCTCTGTTTTTGTATCTCAGGACAGATTCAAAAAGAACAAAATAAGAATAAAGTAAAGGTTTCTTCATCTACTTCGAGTTCATATGTATTGCATGATGATCCTTGTATGCGGTCTATTCCTTCACAGCAGTAGGAACCTATTCCTAGCCAACTATCTGAGGAGGGCCCAGTCATCCCCTTCCCTTAAGCACTCCGCTTGGTGAAGGGGAATAGAAAAGAAATTCCAAAAAGAGCACAATAGTTAGAGATCAGCCAGCAGATGATAGACAGATTCCAGATACAACTGACTCTACAAGAGGACCTTGAGCACATCCCTCTCTTCCAGAAGAATTTGAGAGAGAAGACCACTATCCACAGGAAGAGAAGGAACCACAATGTAGAAATTCTTGTGCTCACCCATGCCACCTACTTCACAATTCTGAACCGTCTACCAGCCAAGAGGCCAGATGCAGGAGCTCCCTATGTCAGATGCTACATTCATGAGCAGAGATTCGATCAGACTCTATTATATAGCGTCTCTTCCATCAACCTACTTCCGGAAGCCTTACTCGATCGATTTGAGTTTGGCCCTCTTCGACAGAGCAGGACAGTGCTTTAGTTTACTGATAGATCTGTCAAGAGGCTGAAGGGGTTGTTGAAGGACATGGTCGTCACAATTTAGGGCCTGAAATTCTCTGCGGACTTCGTTGTGTTGGACATGGAGATCCCTGAGTCTATGCCAGATACCCCCATCATTCTAGGATGACCATTCTTGGCCACAACCAAGGCGGTGTCCGACCATGATAATGGGAAGGTGTACTTTCATGTCGAGGTTGAGAGTATACAAATAGAGATGATCGACAAGACCAGAGCATGAGATTCAACTTGCTCAGAGTAGTTCAGTGATGCAGAGCATATGACAGAGGCATAGCGAGACGTCCACCGGGAGTGCAACTTCGTGATCACTGATGATGAAGTCGTTTGGTCTGACCCCATTTCACGAGCTCTTCTCTCACCTTTAAATACTGCAGATTCATAGTTTCTAACAAATGAGAGTTTGGAGAGCACATTCCTTGCAGAGGACATAGTTGAGGCCGACGATCACGCCATGGAGAGCGAAGCAGATTATGTTTCTTGTGATTCCGATTCAAATGCCTCATATTCAGACATAGATTGGGCCGAGTTTGATGAGCTATTACCTTGTCTGATTCTTACAAAGCTGACAGCTACAGTGGAGACTGAGACAACACATATTGCAGATACACCAGCAGGGCCATCTTCACCAGTTTTACGATCAGCGAGAGTTCTCACATTCAGATCTGGTTGCATTCACATAGACATTCTAGAAGCCAAATTTGCCTGCTCCCAGTTGCCCAAAATTGAAGCCTTTGTCGCAGTCATTGAAGTATAGATTCCTTGCAGGTGAGCATGAGATGTACCCAGTCATTATCTCAGCTGATCTGACTAGAGCAAGAATCTCGTTTGATGGAGGTTCTCGAAAGAAACTGCAAGGCGATAGGATGGAGCGTAGCTGATCTCTAGACGATAAGTCCGGCCATGTGCTCCCACCATATCTATCTCAAAGAGAACACTAAGCCCTCGTGTGAGTTCTAACGATGGCTGAACCCAAATCTTCAAGAAGTGGTCATGATACCCATCTCCAACTCCAAGTGGTTAGTGCATTGCATGTGATCTCCATCAAGACGGGCATCACTATAGTTGTGAGTGAGTCTGGAGAGGAGATCGCTACCTAGATACCCACTTCTTGGAGGGTTTGTGTGGACTGTAAATGTTGAATCAGGCCACCAAGAAGAATCGTTTCACGCTGCCTTTTATTGATCCTTTGGTCCAGAAACTTAAAGTATTTGCGATTTGGTCCCTGAGAACTGTGATTAATTGCATGTGTTTTATTGGAGTCAAGAATTATTAGATTAATTCTAAAAATTACATAAAAATTACTATTACTCTTGCTAGTTTATTTTTTATTGTGACTTTCTTGAATTGATTTGATAGCATTTTCTATTTTTGAAAATTCAAAAACCCTTAAAAAAGTCCCTATTTACCTTATAAAAACTAGAAAAATTCAAAAAATGTTTTAAAAATTCTATAAAAATTCTCGTGTGTGCCTTTTAGTATGTTTTACCTTCAATAATATTTTTATTTGAAAATTCGTCATAAAGCCCTAAAAATTACAAAACAAACAAAAACTTATAAAAATTATCTAAAATCAAAGAAAATTTTAATAATTACAATTTCAGTTTCTGTTTGTAGCTTAATACTTCTATTTTATCATAAAATTGCTACTCAAGACCTTGGTGCATTTTAAACATTTTTAATTTGCAATTTGGTCTGAGATGTGCACTATTTTGAGTCTTGAGCTTCCTTTGATTTTTATAGAATTACAAAACATTAGAAAAACCTAGAAAAATATAACCAAAAACACTTTAAAAACCAAAAAACCAAAAAATATTTTTAGTTTTATTTTCTAAATGTTTTTAGCCTTTCTGAAAAATCCAAAAATATTATTGTGTTTGTTTTCTTTTATTTTTGTTCTTGTTTGTTTTATTAAAAGTTAAAAAATTGAAAAATTAAAAACCACTAAAAATATTTTGTTTTCAAATTTGACTACTTCGTACTTTTCTCATGCTCCTTGTGTTCGACCCTAGTGACTATATCATGTAAATAAAAATAGTAAATTGCTTACATTACATCCTTTGATTGTTTCATTTTCCTTGAGTGGTTTTAATTTCTTGATTTAGTCGACCTATTGATTGGGGTCGCAACGACCTTTGTTTTACTTTGTTACTTAAACCTAGTTGTAGGCCGCCCATCAGAATGGCGTCGTTGCCGTGGAGCACGGCTTAGTAATCATATTTTACTTTTTGCTTATTTCCTTGTCTATTTGTTATAAATATTTTTTGACATCCATCTGCTTGGCTTTTTGTGAGAGGAACCGCCAAGGGGACGCTTCAGCTTTTTGTTGGAGGAGCTCGTATTCGAGGAGGAGCAAAAGGAGAGATAGTAGTTATATAAGATAGATTAGTTTCAATTTAGCAAAACTTCTATTATTGTAATAATTGTAGACTTTGGAGACTCTTTGGACACTTAGACTTCGGGGTTTGTTTCGTCGAGTACCGGTGTACTCGGGGACCTCACCACAGTTTTAAATGGTTTTGTTTTTCTCACCTTTATTTTTATTTTGATTCCCGAGATTTTATCCCTTAGACTTAGGACTTTCTATTGATTGTGATGTAATTAGCTAAGGTCCCCACACCTAATTAACTATCAGTTCCTATATCAAAATTGTTGGAAATGCGAGCCCACGGCGAGCCATTATGCAATAAATGTTGTTGCAATTCACTCCTTGATCTGAAATGTAGAATACATAATTTGCATAATAGGTCCCTTAGTACAATTAGGGTTATGTACCATGGCCATCTTAATGATCATACAGCTGTTGATTCAATTATTGAATCATAGAGGCTGGTGCTTAGATGAATATCTAATGAGTTAGATTGAGGACTCATCAAGCACCGTCAAATGATTATTAAGAGATGATCTCCATCCTGAGTAGGAGATGGCAATCCTTTCTCAGTTAGGCTGATATCTGACCGACTTCTTGATGCAGGTCCTCTGCATAGGAATAGAGATTCGGAGGTGGCGGATTAGTTAGGTCAAAGAGTTGACTTAACGAGATCGAGATAACCAAAGTCCTATATCATATGCTGTCATGATATAGGCACACATCCTCTGACCAGAGACAGATGTGTTACTATATGTCTGAGTATGTACATTTGGCAGACCAATAGGTTGATGACCTAATCAAGCTCTATACATCGGCGCGCTGGTGTGCACATAAGGGCATATGAGTAATACGATCTCTCAAAGGGATCATACAGGTTCACTACTGAACCGGAAGACATGAGCTCACTCATGAGATATTGGGAAGAATCAAATTCCGTGCGCACGGTCATCTCGCTTTGGAAGCTTGACTGAATTTGTAGGTTTGATATATACTTTTGGAAAGTATATGATCAAGACCTAGGTATGATATATGCTTTTGGAAAGTATATGATCGATACCAACTCCCAATGATCGAATGAGAAACTTACTGATGAAACCCTGAAGTAGACAGTATAAAGTTGATCTAATACTTCGGGTTTATTCTGAGTCTTCCAGTATGCAGGATGTACAGGTGTTAGGAATACCTGAGGGTGATGTGATCATAAACGGTTGTATAACCATGACGCTTCCATTCCTAGGGAGTGATGAAACGGGTCTGGATTTTAGTGACTCCTCTCAGTAGAGAAGTAATCTAATCTTAGTCCAAATGTTGGACATTGATCTGAATGAGATTCAGATTCAATGAGAAGATTAGATTTACGGTCTTGATTTAATCAAGCATCTATGGGAGGCCCGAGATCTGGATTTGAGATGTGATCTCAATATCCATGTCACTATACGTGGAACAATACAATCGCCCTGTCCTTATCTCCAAGTATTCGCGGAGAAAGCGCATTATCCTTGAAAGAGTTCATGGATAATTCTATTGTTGATATATGTATCTGAGCATTGAGAAAATGGATAATTAAATGTGATTTAATTATCATGAATAATATGAATTTGATTCATATTATAAGGAGAGTTATCTTAGATAATTAAATGTGATTTGATTATCAAAGATGTAAATAATATGAATGAGATTCATATTATTTGAGCACGTGAGAATAAGTTATCTAATATAATTAAATGTGATTTAATGGATAAGAATAATGTGGATAGTAATATCCAATTATTCATAATATATTATAAATGTGATTTATAATGTATTGGAGAGAGTTAAATATAATTTATATTAGTAGATTAATTATTAATGTGTATTGGATACACATTGTCTAATTAATTGAAAATATAAATTAAATTTTGTTTTGGGTTGTGAATGTGATTCACAAATTTCCAATGGCATGATTGCAATGTTCACAAAATAAATTGGATTTATTTTTGTGAAATAATATTCAACAAAAGTTGTTGAGAGATATTAGAGAGAATTATGAGATAATACAATCTCATATAATAGGAGAGGCATCCACCTTCCAAGTGGACGGCCACAATTCCCACAAGGAATGTGGTGGCCGTCCACCCCTCTTATGGAAGGAGGCTTGCCTCCTTTCCTATTTCTCTAATTGAGATTGATTTAATATAAATCAAATTATATTCTACATATATTTGATTTTTATTAAATTAATTGTTGTTGGTTTTTACCAACATAAATCTTAGCCATTGAAAGAAACACAATCAATGAGAACCATTGGATTTGTGTTGTCCCATGGATTGAGATCCATGGATCCCAAAACCCTATAAATAGAGAGGCATACCCATGCTCTCTCTTGACACATAATGCTTGAGAAGCATCTCTCTCTCCCTCTCTCTTTCTCTCTAGAGGTCAGCCCTCTCTCTCCCTCTCATGGCCGTCCACCATGGATGCCATGGAGAGGTTCTCCATCGCCGCGGCATCGTCGTTATGCTGCATGTTCTTCTGCTCGTGGATCTCCGTCTTCTTTGGTGCACCTCGCTCGTGAAGAAGAAGTTGGATCTCGTGTGTCGAGATCAGGAGATCCGCCACTTGGATCATCAACATGGATTGCGAGAAGCACGCGGTTCATCCCCGCGCTCGCAAGCGTCTCCTCCGTCGGATCGGACTTGAGACAGGAGGTCTCTTCGTTTAGAGACTCGATCGCAACCACGCTTCAAGAGGTAATTCTATTACTTGTTTGTGGTTTAGACGAAACGATCCGAGAAGTGTTCTTGGATCATGTGGTTTCGTCGAAAGAAAATTTTTTAAATTCTGCTGCATCGAGCAACTAGTGCGACTAGTCGCTCCTCGTCGTATTCGATACGACGCTCACGTTTCCGTGATGCGCTTGAGGATCAAACCATATCCTTCAAGTGGTATCAGAGCCTTAGGTCAACGGTTTCGAATAGTGATTCGTTAATCAAGGACGACTTGGGTTCGCTAAGGTCGCGAAAGTTTTCATCGCATTTGATTTCGCAGATCTGTTTAGTAAATAAATTCGGCACTGTTTAAATTGTTTAAACACGAATTTTATACTTGGATTATGTTCCCCATTAAATAAGGAAACCATAGGATCTGAGTTTGCGTAAATCGGATTTCGTATGCTCGAGATATGGTCGTTTTAATGGACATGTATGCACTGTTGCGGGAACTGTGAATCTGAACGTGATTAAAATGTTAATTACTTTTTAGACTTTCCTCGAAATGCGTGAAACATCACTTAGGTTTTGTCCTAAATCAAATTAGCAAACTTTAGAAATTGAATTTGCTTAATTTGGATTTAATATGATTGAGATATGCCAATTTTAGTAAGTAGGGGTCACTGCTGAAATTGCTTTCCTAATCTAGAACCAAGTGATTGTCAATTAGTGAAATTAATTGTTAATTTCGTGAAATAATCTTGAAAAATATTTATGAAATATTGAAACATGGTTATTTGCCTAATTGACTTGGCCCCAACCAATTAATTGATTAGATTTGATCTAAACCTTAATTGGAATTACAATCATCAAACTTCTTGCTTGAATAGGACTTGGGAATTTGCCTAGCAAATTTCCTTAAAATCAAAATTGTTTTGATTACTATATGGTATAATTTCGGTTGAAGAACCGATGATCATCTCAAGTACAAAATAATCAATTCGGCATTATCCTTTCCCGAGGTGGATATGGTGTCTAGTCGGGGATCGCTGGTCAGCGGGTTGCAACGTATGTGGTCCGCCCCACTCCCGTCGGTACTGGCCATGACAGCGGGTAGGGCCGGAATAATGTCCGAGGGATTATGATGTATTTTTCTAATTATTAAAATTCGAATTAATGTGTACTTTGAGATTAATATCATATATGTATATTCAAGCATAAAATTAAGTTTGATTGATTAAATTGGATTGATAATTAATTTAATATGATTAAGTTAATTATATCCAATTAAGAATACTCTAATATGATTAGAGTTGATAATTCCCTTGGAAGAATTAATTATATGAATGTGATTCATAGAAATTAATTTAATTTGAATAAGATATGGAGGATCACATAAGTGACATCCATGGTCTCCCGTCAAGGCGAAGAGTTTCGTCGCCAGATATTATATGTAGGAGACGCCTGTCCGAAGTGACAGCTCCTGCATATGATCCATTTGGATCGGGCTCGTCGCTTCTCGAAAGAGTAAGGACGTATGCGTAGTGACCCCAATATCGGGTCCTCATATTATTGGGGCGATATTGGATTGCGCATAGCGAGTTGTATTCCTATTAACGGTTGGTTCAATTAATGACGGGTCAACATCACCTTAGGGGTGGTGGGCCCGGGTATTAAAGACCGAATTGGGAGATGCAAGTTGGACTTGCAAGGCGGAATGTGTTCCCGCTTCTTTTTATCCGAGTTGTAGGTTCTCATATTATTGGGATGCAACAAAGATAAGGAAGGAGATCCCAGATCTTGCTTGAGATATAATGGTAAGTATATGTCTTACATTGAAAGTGATTAAGGGAATGAACTTTCATTGTTGACATGGCAAGACAACTTTGATATAAAATTCCTAATTCAAAGTAAAACATGTATATATATATAAATATATACCCTTATGTAAATTACTTATTTCAGATAATCCTTCATTAAACCCACTCAATGTTATACTCATTAATAACCAGTAGAATATCATGGATTGGACCCTTGATCCAGATATTGTACTTGCGATTGGACACATAATGTATGTGGTTGCAATGTGCAAGATTCCTCATAATAATGAGAAGTGATAATTAAATAAGACAATAGGACTAAAACCCTAGGGTTTGTATGTCTCTATAAGTCTTGATCTCATCGAATGTACTTTGGAAGTGACATGTCAATGATGATCGTAATTATCAAATAATCCTTATAAAATCAATAAAGATTTTCTGGCATACATATGTGCTCTTGACATTTAATCATGAATGATATGGTTCTCTACATCATGTATAATAGTAGCTCTATAAGAGATGATGTATTCAAATTGTTTGAGTACCTACCTGAACCTATGCTTTGAGAGTTTAGATGGATGTAGGTGATGAGTGTCATCATTGTACTATCTTTACTCTAGTCATTCATGAAGTTTCATAATATTCATATTGTATGAATTTAATGAAGCATGTATAAGTGTTGAAATACTCTTATTTTGAATTCTTTTGAATTTAACATAAGAGGTCCTTAGTCTTAAGCAATGGTTGTTTATAGATATAGGGAGCGCAGTGGAAGCATGGGTTGGACCCAAGCAAGAAGTATAATCAAAGAGTTGACTGTACTTCTGTAACTTCCATATGACATTCAAAGAGTTGAATGAATGCCAATACTGCAATAAATTGATGTGTTGATAGTATGACTATCAAATCTATCTAGAATCCTTTGAGAAGGAATCAGATAGTGCATCAGATTAATCTACATATAATCATTGATATTGACTTACTTATTTGATAAAATAAGGTCTGATAATTGTATCTCAATTTTCTAATGACACTTGCAGTTGGTTGCATATGTATTAGAAATTTGATCTTAAGGTTTATTGGTCATCCATGTTGAAAGTGATGCAAGTGTTGCAACAATTTCCATGAGATCAATAGACTTCATATTTTCAGTGGGAGCCCTTAGTCTTAGAGAATGTCTCTATGACCTAGATATTAGAATACACTCATTGTTTATTTCTAATTGTTGGATATAATCATGAATTATGTAATAAATCTATCATAAAGAGTTATGATGGAGATATTTCAGATAGTAATCTAAGATCTAGTGGATTTTTTTTAAATAAGAAAATTAATGAATGGTTCATTAAGTTTTTTAATACTGAGAATTAAAAGGATCAATATGAGGATAAAGATCATTTGATAATGATCTGACATCAAATTTCGGACATATGTCTGTTGATGAGATCAATGGACTAGTAAGACATGAAACTTTAGATTGTCTAAAGATTCAAATCTCACATACTTGTGAATATTGTATTCAAAGAAAAATGTCCAATACATCCTTCCGTGGGAAAGGTGTAAGATGCCAAGGTATTAAGGATCTCATACATATTGATGTATGCAGATCATCTATATCATAGTAAACATTATGGATATGTGATATCTGTTAACGATTATATATGATATGAGATCTCTTCTCTTCACCTAAGAAACCTTTGAAATGTTCAAAGATTTCACAATTTTGGTTTAGAACCAAAGTTTGAAGGAAGATGAAATGAATTTGATCTAACCAAGGTAGCCTGTACCTATTAGATGAATTCAAGAAATACCTTATGGAGATATGAATATCATTCCTATCTCAATTCTCCTAATGAACCTTAACTCAAAGGAGTTGTAGGGAGATACAACTGATCATGTGTGACATGATTCAATCAATGATTAATCCTAGCATAATTATCTCTTAAGTTTCCAAGGTATATATGTAGTAGAGACTACATTATATACTTAATAAGGTTCCATGCATGTAAGCTGGAATCTAACACTAGAGAGTGATACTTCATTAGGAAAATAAAGGATGGTATTGGATACCTACTTTATGACCTTGACATTCTTAAAAGATCTCATCTTTGAGAATATGATTCTTATAGGATGTCTCTCTTGAGAATCAAGATGAAAATGAAGTAAAGGAACTCATTTAATCTTGAAAAGATAATGAGGCCCCTGAAATTGGAAACTAAAATAGATAATTAAAGATGAAACATTAATACCTCTTCAAATAAGTTTGAGGATGGATTCCATGTGTCAGTTAAATCTGAAAATGATCGAACTTCATGTGATGAAGCTCCTGAGGATCATGACATGAAAAGATGGATGTTAGCAATAAAAGTCTAATGTAGACTTCATATACAAGTGTTGTATATGGACCCTCGAGGATCCACCTATATGGGCCAGACCCATTAAGGTGTAAATGGATCTTCAAGAGAAAGAGGGAACCTGATGAGAAGGTATAGACCTTCAAAGCACGGTTCGTAGCCATGAGCTACACACCGAAGAAAAGGCATCGCTTGCGATAAGACTTGCTCTCCAGTGACCTTGCTTTAACCCATCAGAATATTGCTAACTATAGCTACACAACTTGACTATGACATCTTCATGATGTGAGTCAAGATTGCATTCCTCTATAAATACCTCTCTGAGGATATTCATATGAAGTAGCCCCAGGGCTTCATGGTTGAGGAAAGCAAGGTGTGCTAGCTAAAGAACTCCATCTTTGGACTCCAATAAGTTTCTTGTAGTTGGAACATAAGATTTGATGAAATTATAAATGTTATGATTTCGGATAAAATCTGGATGAACCAAGTGAAGCTTAGTGGGAGTATCATTGTCTTCATCGTGCTAAATGTAAATATTATTCTAATCATTTAGAATGATACAAGAATAATAATAAGTGTTTTATATAATTTGATTGTTCCATACCTTGAGATACGATTTCGAGGATACCTCTTAGATCTTAATTCTGAAGTCATTCAGAAGCAAAGAGAAGAGGGTATTGGGACCTTCGCATTAGTAGTACACCTTGGACTTATTCCATTTTCTGGACAATTCCAAGAAAGGCTTCCTTCCCTTAAGATGTGGTAGTGACCTGTCTAGAGGGATAGCACCTCAAAGAGTTGAGGAAGTGAATGCTAGAACTGCTTGCACTTGTGCATCAGTTATGAGAAGCTGAATGTATGCTAGATGTGTACAAGAACCAGATGTCTACCATGTAGTGGGAGCAGTAAACTGTTACTAATCCTACTATGGAGATAAAACACTTGATTGCAGTAATAATAATATCTTCAAAAATGATGAAACTTAGAGATAGTGATCTCAAAGTCTTATCTTCAAAGGTTTAAGACCTCGTAGATAGTGATCTGTAAGGGTCTTAACTGTAGATACCTTAGGAGATAGAGATCTCCAGGAATGAAGGTATTCTAATAAGGATTATGGGAATACTGGTTATGATAATTAATAAGATGTAGTGTCAAGGACACTATAACCAACAAAATTGAGTATCGGTTGCATGAGATGCAACATTCGCATTGGATGCGAGCACTGTTAACTAGGAGATATGCAAGTGCCGTAAAAGGACTTGGCGTAGTCTCTTGGGAACGGAGTGATTGATCAGCTTACCTAGCTATTTTCTAAATAGCCTATGATTGTCACATGAGTGTGGGTTTAAATGATTAGCCCATTAATGGCTCTTTGGGCTAGTGGAAGATTGTTGGAAATGCGAGCCCACGGCGAGCCATTATGCAATAAATGTTGTTGCAATTCACTCCTTGATCTAAAATGAAGAATACATAATTTGCATAATAGGTCCCTTAGTACAATTAGGGTTATGTACCATGGCCATCTTAATGATCATACAGATGTTGATTCAATTATTGAATCATAGAGGCTGGTGCTTAGATGAATATCTAATGAGTAAGATTGAGGACTCATCAAGCACCGTCAAATGATTATTAAGATATGATCTCCAGCCTGAGTAGGAGATGGCAATCCTTTCTCAGTTAGGCTGATATCTGACTGACTTCTTGATGCAGGTCCTCTGCATAGGAATAGAGATTCGGAGGTGTTGGATTAGTTAGGTCAAAGAGTTGACTTAACGAGATTGAGATAACCAAAGTCCAATATCATATGCTGTCATGATATAGGCACACATCCTCTGACCAGAGACAGATGTGTTACTATATGTCTGAGTATGTACATTTGGCAGACCAATAGGTTGATGACCTAATCAAGGTCTATACACCGGCGCGCTGGTGTGCACATAAGGGCATATGAGTAATACGATCTCTCAAAGGGATCATACAGGTTCACTACTGAACCGGAAGACATGAGCTCACTCATGAGATATTGGGAAGAATCAAATTCCGTGCGCACGGTCGTCTCGCTTTGGAAGCTTGACTGAATTTGTAGGTTTGATATATACTTTTGGAAAGTATATGATCAAGACCTAGGTATGATATATGCTTTTGGAAAGTATATGATCGATACCAACTCCCAATGATCGAATAAGAAACATACTGATGAAACCCTGAAGTAGACAGTATAAAGTTGATCTAATACTTCGGGTTTATTCTGAGTCTTCCAGTATGCAGGATGTACAGGTGTTAGGAATACCTGAGGGTGATGTGATCATAAACGGTTGTATAACCATGACGCTTCCATTCCTAGGGAGTGATGAAACGGGTCTGGATTTTAGTGACTCCTCTCAGTAGAGAAGTAATCTAATCTTAGTCCAAATGTTGGACATTGATCTGAATGAGATTCAGATTCAATGAGAAGATTAGATTTTCGGTCTTGATTTAATCAAGCATCTATGGGAGGCCCGAGATCTGGATTTGAGATGTGATCTCAATATCCATGTCACTATACGTGGAACAATACAATCGCCCTGTCCTTATCTCCAAGTATTCGCGGAGAAAGCGCATTATCCTTGAAAGAGTTCATGGATAATTCTATTGTTGATATATGTATCCGAGCATTGAGAAAATGGATAATTAAATGTGATTTAATTATCATGAATAATATGAATTTGATTCATATTATAAGGAGAGTTATCTTAGATAATTAAATGTGATTTGATTATCAAAGATGTAAATAATATGAATGAGATTCATATTATTTGAGCACATGAGAATAAGTTATCCAATATAATTAAATGTGATTTAATGGATAAGAATAATGTGGATAGTAATATCCAATTATTCATAATATATTATAAATGTGATTTATAATGTATTGGAGAGAGTTAAATATAATTTATATTAGTAGATTAATTATTAATGTGTATTGGATACACATTGTCTAATTAATTGAAAATATAAATTACATTTTGTTTTGGGTTGTGAATGTGATTCACAAATTTCCAATGGCATGATTGCAATGTTCACAAAATAAATTGGATTTATTTTTGTGAAATAATATTCAACAAAAGTTGTTGAGAGATATTAGAGAGAATTATGAGATAATACAATCTCATATAATAGGAGAGGCATCCACCTTCCATATAGGAAGAGTGGACGGCCACAATTCCCACAAGGAATGTGGTGGCCATCCACCCCTCTTATGGAAGGAGGCTTGCCTCCTTTCCTATTTCTCTAATTGAGATTGATTTAATATAAATCAAATTGTATTCTACATATATTTGATTTTTATTAAATTAATTGTTGTTGGTTTTTACCAACATAAATCTTAGCCATTGAAAGAAACACAATCAATGAGAACCATTGGATTTGTGTTGTCCCATGGATTGAGATCCATGGATCCCAAAACCCTATAAATAGAGAGACATACCCATGCTCTCTCTTGACACATAATGCTTGAGAAGCATCTCTCTCTCCCTCTCTCTTTCTCTCTAGAGGTCAGCCCTCTCTCTCCCTCTCATGGTCGTCCACCATGGATGCCATGGAGAGGTTCTCCATCGCCGCGGCATCGTCGTTATGCTGCCCGTTCTTCTGCTCGTGGATCTCTGTTTTCTTCGGTGCACCTCGCTCGTGAAGAAGAAGTTGGATCTCGTGTGTCGAGATCAGGAGATCCGCCACTTGGATCATCAACATGGATTGCGAGAAGCACGCGGTTCATCCCCGCGCTCGCAAGCGTCTCCTCCGTCGGATCGGACTTGAGACAGGAGGTCTCTTCGTTTAGAGACTCGATCGCAACAACGCTTCAAGAGGTAATTCTATTACTTGTTTGTGGTTTAGACGAAACGATCCGAGAAGTGTTCTTGGATCATGTGGTTTCGAGAAAGAAAATTTTTTAAATTCCGCTGCATCGAGCAACTAGTGCGACTAGTCGCTCCTCGTCGTATTCGATACGACGCTCACGCTTCCGTGATGCGCTTGAGGATCAAACCATATCCTTCAAAAATTAGACTTAGCTAAAATAAAATTGAAAAAGTTAACTTATTGGGATTAGAGACCATGTATCGAGAGGGGCCGTATACGACGCTAGCAGGACCCATTATTGTGAGCAGCGATCAACATCGAAGACTGGACTCCGATCTCTCTTCCCGACAGTTAGCTATTGTTCTTCACGATTAATAGAAGTTGCTCATCTAGGTATGATTTCCTCGTGCATCATATAGATAGTTTACTTTCATTCTTTACTTTATGTGTGGATCACCCTCCATGTAGAGCGCTGGAGGTAGGTACGCATTTCTATCTCTACATGCATCATTGTGTTTGATCGCACATCGGCTTTTCTGACTTCCTCCTCCTATTTTATTAGACTCAAAATAACCAAGGAAATTGGAAAATTCGTCAGGCGTTGTTTTATTTCAGAAAAATATATAAAAAGAGATAACCAAAAAAAATTAGGACTGCAAATGCAAACTTGACCCTAAAACACACTTCACCTAAAAATTCTTGTTTTGGGGTTTGTTTATTTATCTGCAACGAGAGAGTGACCCGCATACTAGGTAGAACCATACCCGAACTCTCTTCAGACTACTAGTCTTATAGCTAATTGTTCTCCAGTGAGGATTTCACTAGGTAGCCGATAATCGGTCTAGGACTTCCTTAGCAGATTGGGCAGATCGGGTAGCCGATAAATGGTTCGCACCCATACTGGGTGGGAAAAACTAGTTGCAAGATTCGAGCCAGTCTCCTGGGAGCATTGTGTTCCCAAAAGCCCGCTTAATTGCTCTGATAGGTTGATTTGTCACCTTAATAAGAATTGAAAAGATTAACGACCAATCCTTCATGTTCATCAGCTCGAGTGCTGAGTAGGTGAAAAAGAGGTTTGACTTCTTATCTTGTTTGCATTCCAGATCCAATCCTTATAAATCCCCAGATCACAATGATGGGAAGGAGGTCCCTTAGGCTGCCTTTGACAACACCACTTTCGAGCACTCCTCTCCATTCATCTAGGGCAGCTTCATAGAGACCAGAACCGCTCTCTAAAGCCAAATTTGCTACCACTATGTTCCCCCTTGACCACCCTTCTTCCACTCCTGATTGCCAAAGTAGAGGCCATCACAGTTTTTGTTCACTTAAAAGCATCTGAGTTGGGATCTTTTGCTTTTGTAGAGACCCAAGAGATGGCCAGCAGTGAAAGATGTATCGATGAGTAGCCACATGGATCATCGTATGTATTAGACCAAGCCACCATCAATAACACATTACTTGCTTCCCTGGAAACCATGCAACGTCGGATTTGGGACCAGGGAGTTTTCATGGCCGAGGTGAGGAGAGAACTCATGCAGATGCGAGCCGACAGAGCAGAGCCAAAGAGACCAGCCGATGGAGAGTTACGAGCAGCTTGTGGAGGAGACGGATGCCAGGATGACCAGCAGGAGCCATCCAGACCGCCAAGGACAATGAAGTAGTTATACAATTCTAGTGCAACTCTCACCCACCATTGGTCCAGCTACTGGAGATTCTTGGTGACTTCGAGCTCCATCCCCAAACCATCCAGTTTTTCCAAAGTTCCATGGGCTAGCCACCGAGGAGATGCACCTCCATCTGCAGGAATTTGAGATGATTTGCAGCACTGCCCATGACAGATTCGTGGACGAGGACACTATCAAGATGATCACCTTCCCATTCTACTTAGTTGACAGAGTAGCCTACTGGCTGAAGCATTTGGGGAGGTATGTCACCACATGGGAGCAACTCCAGACCGAGTACTTGAACCAATACTATCCACTCAGTCAGACCAATGTGGCAGGACCTATGATCAACAACTTCACCATGATCCCCAATGAGCAGTTTCATGAGGCTTGGGATTGATTCAGAGAGCTCATCGATCGGTGTCCACATCACGAGATATCCAAGACTGACCTTGTTCAGAGCTTCTTTTGTGGGCTGACACCGGAGTAGTAGGGGCTAGTGAACACCTCGTGTGTAGGGTCCTATTTTCTCAAGGACGTGGACCAAGTGTGGGCCATCTATGAGGAGATGGCTGAGAACTACACCGTGATTTCCCAGACCCAAGTCTATACTCAGGGGAAGCCCCTTCCACAAGTTGTTTCCTACCAGAGGATTGCATGTATCGATGTCAGCCCTTCCACTTCTTCGTCAGCAACAGCACACATCGAGTCTTCATCCGCTAACATGGGCATCATCAGCGAGAAGTTGGACCACATTGAGATCATAGAGAAGAAGTAGTGCCAGGGCCTGAACGAGATTGATCAGTTGACACAGACACTGAGTGACCTAAAGACTTAGATCATGTGTCTCTAGGAGGCATAGATGACTTCTCAGCCCCATCTCAAGTTATGTGTTGATCCCACCAGCAGCTCAACCCAGCCATCTGCCACATACTGCTAGATCCACAACATTTAGGCAGAGCCAGTCCATCAGCTGCAGCACTACCAGCAGCCACCACCATCTCCGGACTCTCAGATGGTGGTCTACCAGCCGGATCAGCCCCTGGCAATACTTCCTCCTCCACACCTCGAACAGGAGTCATTGATGGAAGTCAACGGGATCTGGTACTCCTAGTACAACCTCAGCACGTGATTCGTCATGACCATCCCAGATTTAAATGGTCTGCTGGAGGCACTTCTTCATAACAGTAGCCTCCAACTTAGGCAGGGAAGGCCAACTAGCAGTATGAACAACATGGTCCTCATCCCTATCATTAGGGACAATAGTGGAGGAACCCATATCAGCCTCAACAGTATTCCCGGCCTCCTCCTCACTACAAGTAGCAGCAGCAGTCTCAGCCTCATTTCCAGCGAGGCAACCCATTTGGTTCTCATGCACTTGTGTATGAGAACCCAACCCTCAACGACCTCGCCCGCTCACTTTCTAACCAGCAGGCATCCTTTCGGTGAGAGATGGATGAGTTCTGGTAGGAAATGAGGGAGATTATCAAGGGCAAGGCCGCCGTACCAGCTCAGATTGAACCTAATCCGAACAATCTGAAGAGAAAATCTGAGCAGGTATAGTCTACAGAGACTACCACTCCTAGTGATACTTTGGGTGTTATTTCTTCCTATGTATTTGATGACGATTTTGTGACACTTAGGAGCAATAGGATGCTAGACGACGGTGCCTTATCTGAGCGATGACCCTATACAGATTCGAGAGCGCTAGACGAGGATGGAATCTATGCTAATGCTGCTTATGATGATGTTGGCGGTGGTGCTGAAGCCACCAAGGATGTTGATCCAACCGATGGTACTCAGGCCGCCATGATTCCATATGCAAACGTGGTGCTGATGCCACCTTGATGAGAGATGCTTGGCCATAGTGCGGTGCTGATGCTACAAGACCAGATGTTATGGGTGGTATTGATGCCACAATTTACCTTCAGTTGTGTTACCTCAGTTTGTATCTCAGGAATAAACATACAAAAAAAGGAAAAATATAGAAGAACAAAAATATGAATAAAGGAAAGGTTCCGTATCTCATGTGAGTCCATCTATGTTGCATGATGATCTTGGTATGGATTCTAGTCTACTACATGCTCAGGAACCTATTCCTGACCCTCATCTCTGTGGAAAGGGTCCCTCCATCCCCTTCCCTCAGTCACTCTACTTAGGAAAGGGCACCAAAAATGAAAATCCAAAAAAGAGTCACCAATTAGAGTTCAACCAGCATATAATTGATCGATTCCAGATACAACAAACTCTACAGGAGGCACTAGATCACATCCCTCTCTTCCAGAAGAACTTGAGAGAGAAGACCACCATCCTCAGGAAAACTGAAGGATATGGAGAGATCCTCAAGCGCATCACGGAAGCGTGAGCGTCGTATCGGATACGACGAAGAACGACTAGTCGTACTAGTTGTTCGGTGCAGCGGAATTTTAAAAAATTTATTTGATGAAACCACATGATCCAAGAACCATTCTCGGATCGTTTCATCTATAACCACAACAAGTATAATGCAATACCTCTTGAAGCGTGGTTGATCGAGTCTCTAAGAGAAGAGACCTCCTGTCTCAAGTCCGATCGTCGGAGAGATCGCTTGCGAGCGCGTGGATGAACCGCGGTGTCCTCGCAATCCAAGAAGTTGATCCAAGCGCGGTTGCTCCTGATCTCGTCGCACGAGATCGAACGTCTCCTTCGCGGCGAAGCACTCGAAGTAGACGGAGAACCGCAGAGCGTCGAAGCGGTAGCACGAAGGCGAGGGCGACAACGATTCCCTCCACTAGGGTGGACGGCCACCAAGAGGAAGAGGGAGAGAGGGCTGTCGAGTATGAGAGAAAGAGAGAGAGAGTTTTGCTACAATAGCATGTGTAAAGAGAGAGCCAAGAGTGCCTCTCTATTTATAGGGTTTTGGGATCCATGGATCTCAATCCATGTGTCATATGAAATCAATGGTTGAGATTGATTTATGACAATCCAATGGTCAAGATTGTTGTTGGTAAAAGCCAACAACTTGTGATTTAATTTTGATTAAATATATTTGATAAATCAAATATATATAAATACCAAATTAAACCAACAAAATAAGGAGTGAAAAAACAATTGAGAGCCTCCTTCCCTATTGGGAGAAGTGGACGGCCACCAATTCCACAAAGGAATTGGTGCCGCCCCCCTCTTCCCATATGGGGAGGGCAATCCCATGGATTCCCATGGGATTGCATATCTCCTTGTTTTTCTCTCAACTTATTTTCCAACAATTATTCACCAAAAAATAATTCTCAATTAATTTTGGGAATATTGCAATCTTGACATTGGAATATTGTGAATCACATTCACAACCCAAAACAAAATGTAATTTACATTTTCAATTAATTAGACAATGTGTATCCAATACACATTAATAATTAATCTACTAATATAAATTATATTTAACTCTCTCTAATACATTATAAATCACATTTATAATATATTAGGAATAATTGGATATTACTATCCACATTATTCATATCCATAATAATTAAACCACATTTAATTATATTGGATAATTTCTCATACATCATGATAATTAAATCACATTTAATTATCAACTTCTCTTTGCTTAGATCTCATGGAATTGTTCTCAAACCATTTAAGAACAATGCTATTTCTCCTCAGATACTTGGAGATAAGGACAGGGCGATTGTATTGTTCCACGTATAGTG
This sequence comes from Ottelia alismoides, assembly GCA_037367405.1. Lineage (NCBI taxonomy): Eukaryota > Viridiplantae > Streptophyta > Magnoliopsida > Alismatales > Hydrocharitaceae > Ottelia > Ottelia alismoides. The sequence goes on along the minus strand of JAZKJV010004210.1, from coordinate 357,286 downwards.
ACTTGGATATTGAGATCACATCTCAAATCCAGATCCCATGAACCTCTCATAGATGCTTGATTAAATCAAGACCGTAAACCTAATCTACTCATTGCATCTGAATCTCATTCAGATCAATGTCCAGTACATGGACTAAGATTAGGTCACTTCTCTCATGAGAGGAGTCACTAAAATCCAGACCTGTTTCATCACTCCCTCGGAATGGAAGCGTCATGGTTATACAATCGTTTATGATCAAATCACCCTTCAGGTATTCCTAATACCTGCACATCCTGCATACTGGAAGACTCATGATCATCATGAAGATAAAGATCACTTTTACACTGTCATCTTCATAATCTGATCATTAAGTTTCTCAATCTTGGTCCTTGGGATATGGTACAGATCATATGCAAAGCATATATCTTACCTTCAAATTCATATCATGCTTCTAAAGCATGATGACCATGCATGGAATTTGGTCAATCCCCATACCTCATGAGTGAGCTCATGTCTCCCGGTTCACAAGTGAACATGTATGATCCCTTTGAGAGATCATATTACTCATATGCCCTTACATGCACACCAGCTCGCCGGTGTATAGACCTTGATTAGGTCATCAACCTATTGGTCTGCCAAATGTACATGCTCAGACATATAGGCTAAGTCAACTCATTGACTCAACTAATCTGATACCTCCGAATCAATATTCCTATGCAGAGGACCTGCATCAAGAGGTCGATCAGATATCAGTCTAATGAGATGGGATTGCCATCTCCCACTCAGACTGGAGATCACTACTTGTTAATCATTGATGATGCTTGATGAGTCCTCTATCTAACTCCTTAGATATTCATCCAAGCATCAGCCTCTATGATTCAATCATTGAATCAACAGCTGTGTGATTATCAAGTTGGCCATGGTACATAACCCTTATTGTACAGAGGGACCTTATAGTGCATTCATTCATTCAATATCAGAAAGGGAGTGAAACAAAATCAATAACTTTTATTGATGAATCATTTATTACAATAACATTTATTGTAGGAATGGTTCGCCTCGGGCTCACATTGCTAACAATCTCCCACTAGCCCTCAGAACCATTCAGGAACAAGCCTTAAACCCATACTCATTACATGCTGGTCAAAAACCTTCTGTGTCAGAGGTTTGGTAAGAGGATCAGCAACGTTGTCGGCGGAGGCCACCTTGGTGATGATGATGTCACCACGCTTTTGAATCTCCCGAATGATGTGGTATTTCCTTTCTACGTGCTTGCTCTTCTGATGCCATCTGGGTTCCTTCGCCTGGGCAATGGCTCCCGTGTTATCACAGAGTAGCGGGATGGGAGTATCAGAGGAAACCATGCCAAGCTCCTGGACGAACTTGCGCAACCACACCGCCTCCTTTGCAGCATCCGATGCGGCAATGTATTCGGCTTCTGTTGTTGAATCTGACGTAGTGTCCTGCTTCTTGCTTCTCCAGCTCACAGCACCACCGTTCAACAGGAACACAAACCCTGATGTCGACTTTCGATCATCAATATCCGATTGGAAGTCAGAATCTGTATATCCCAAGACTTGGAGATCACCATCTCCATAGACCAAGATGTAATCTTGCGTCCGTCTTAGATATTTGAATATGTTTTTTACTGCATTCCAGTGTTGTTCTCCATAGCAGGATTGGTAACGGCTTACCACTCCCACTACATGGCCGATATCTGGCCTAGTACACATCATGGCATACATTAAGCTTCCTACGACTGATGCATAAGGACATCCAGCCATGGCCTTCTTTTCCTCAACAGTTTGAGGAGCCATTCCTTTAGACAGGTGGATACCATGTCTTAAGGGTAGGAATCCTTTCTTGGAACTATCCATACGGAATCGTTCAAGAATCTTCTTAATGTATCCTTGTTGTGACAATCCCAATATCCTCTTCTCTCGGTTTCTGAACAGCTTTAGACCCAAGATGTAAGAGGCTTCTCCAAGATCTTTCATCTCAAAGGTATGGGACAGCCAAATCTTCACATTGGTCATCATCCCTGTATCATTCCCAATGATAAGGATGTCATCTACATAAAGCACGATGAACACAATGGCGCTCCCACTAAGCTTCGTGTACACACAAGGTTCATCAGGATTCTGCACAAAATCATAACTCTTTATGGTTTCGTCAAATCTGATGTTCCAACTACGAGAAGCTTGCTTGAGCCCATAGATGGATTTCTTCAGCTTGCATACTTTGCCATCCTCAGTCATGAAGCCCTGGGGCTGCTCCATGTAGATATCCTCCTCGAGGTATCCATTGAGGAAAGCCGTCTTGACGTCCATCTGCCAGATGTCGTAGTCAAGATATGCAGCTATAGCTAGCAGTGCCCTGATGGATTTAAGCATAGCCACAGGAGAGAATGTCTCATCGTAGTCGATGCCTTCTCTCTGTGTGTAGCCCTTGGCTACGAGCCGTGCCTTGAAAGTCTCTACTTTCCCATCAGGTCCCCTCTTTCTCTTGAAGATCCATTTGCACCCAATGGGTTTTACCCCTTTAGGTGAATCCTCTAGGGTCCATACACCATTCTTATGCATGGAGTCAATTTCTGACTTCATTGCTAGCATCCATCTATCCATGTCATGATCCGCGAGTGCTTCATCAAATGAAGTAGGATCACTGTCAGTTTCACCTGACACATGGAATCCATACCTTTCTGGTGGTGCAACCACCCTCGAACTCCTTCAAAGAGGTATGGGTGTACCATCTTTATTCACTTCTTTAGTTTCTGGTTCAGGAAGCTCAGAATCCTCAGGAGATTCAATGAGTTCCTTTACTTCATATTTATCTTGACCCTTAAGGAAATCATTCTCCAGAAATTTCACATCTCTAGAAACAAAAACCTTCTGAGTCTCAGGGTCATAGAGTTGGTATCCAATACCATCTCTAACATACCCAATGAAGTAACACTCACGAGAGCGAGATTCTAGCTTGCTTGCATCCACATTCTTTGCATGGACCAAGCAACCCCAAACCCTCAAGTGATTAACACTAGGTTTGGTTCCATACCAGAGCTCATGAGGAGTCTTAGGTACAGATTTGCTAGGAATCTTATTCAGGATATATATTGCAGTCTCTATTGCATATCCCCAGAAACTAAGTGGTAAATGTGCTTTGCTCATCATTGAACGAACCATATCCATGATGGTTCTGTTGCGTCTTTCAGCAACACCATTAAGTTGGGGAGTTCCAGGAGGAGTGAGATTGGAAATAATTCCATTCTCTTTAAGGTATTCCTTAAATTCATATGACAGGTACTCGCCACCTCGATCAGATCGAATTCATTTAATCTTCCTATCGGTTTGGTTCTCAACCAAAGCCTTGAATTCTTTGAACTTTTCAAAGGTTTCAGACTTATGGCGTAATAGGAAGATAAACCCGTATCGCGAATGGTCATCAATAAACGTCAAATAATATCGATATCCATTTCGGGTCGCGGTACTGAAGGGACCGCATACATCAGCATGTATTAGGTCAATAATACCTTCACATCTTGTAACCTTGTTACGAAAAGGCATCCTGGTCATTTTTCCTTGAATACAATTCTTGCAAGTAGGCAAAGGTTGAACCTGTAGAAAGTCTAAAGGTCCATCCTTAATTAATCTATTGATCTTATCAACAGACAAATGACCAAGCCATTGATGCCAAATCTCATTTGAGAGATTTTCATTCTCCCTGGATCTTTTAGGGTTTTTATCAGTGCTTGTAACATTCATAATACATTTATCAATGCACAATTCATAGAGTCCTCCAGAAGTCAAAATACCATCTGCAATATATTTATCATAACGGTTTATGACTAATTTATTACAGAACAGGAATGAATACCCACTTCTAACTAACTTAGATACAGATATTAGATTCCTTTTGACTTCAGGTACATAAAGACACTCTTTAAGTACTAGGACTCTACCACTAGATAATGATAGTCTGCAGGTCCCGACGGCGACTGCTGCAACACTTGCATCAGATCCCATCTGGATGACTATCTCCCCTTCTTCAAGCTGTCTAGTTTCCTGAAACAAATGCAACAAATTGCATACATGAACAGAAGCACCAGAATCAACTACCCAACTTCCTTCTCGTCCAACGAGAAAGCTGGTTTCAATGATAAGAGTAGATTTCATACCTGCTGGGGCTTTACCTTTGTCAACCGACTTCAGGTAATCTGGGCAATTACGCTTCCAGTGCCCCAGCTTCTTGCAGTGGTGACAGACGTCGGTTTTCTTCGACGCCATTAAAGTAGATGCATTGGAAGATGAGGCAACACTTTGTCCCTTCTTCTTTCTCTTCTGGGCCGGGCCCTTCCGAGAACCTTGCTTCCGACCGCGCTTCCCTTTGACCTGTGCAACCATTGCAGTGCCAGAAGGACCATCTTTCTTCATTACGTCTTCTACAGACTTTAATGCAGCAAGAAGCCCAGCATTTGTCAGTTCCAGCTTATTCATGTGGAATGACACCACAAAGTTATTGAAAGATTTGGGCAATGACAGCAGAATGAAATCAGATTGCATGTCTGCATCCATCGTCGCCCCCAGAGTCTCAAGCTCTGACAAGTACCCAAACATTTTGAGTACATGCTCGCGGACCGAGGTCCCTTCCTGCATCTTGCAGCGAATGAGATCTTTCATAACATTGTACCGCTGGGTGCGGTTAATGTCACCAAACATATCCATTAGATTCTGCATGATATCCTGGCAAGTACTCATCTCCACATGTTGCTTCTGAAGAACATTGGAGAGAGAACCCAAGATATAGCACCTAGCCAAAACATGATCTTCATCATACTTGTCATTATATGCTTTGTCTTCCTTAGATTTAGGGTTTTCAAGTTTGTTTTCAGAGAGCACATAACTGATACGCTCTACCGAAAGCACAAGCTCCAAATTACGGATCCAATCCGAGTAATTTGGTCCGGTCAATTGGTTGACCTCCAGAAGCCTGTTCAGTGGATTCATGGCCTTTATTTTCTGAAATTGAGAATGCACTATATTAGAACATATAATCATATATTCAATTTTAATTTTATTTGATTAAGGCATTTTAAATCAAATTAGTCTTGCTATGTCAACTATGAAAGCTTATTCCCTTATTCACTTTCAAAGTAGGAGATATACTTACCGATATATCTCAAGCAAGAACTGGGATCTCCTCTTTATCTTTGTTACATCCCAATAATATGAGAAACTGTAACTCCAATAAAGAGAAGCGGGAACACATTCCGCCTTGCAAGTCCAACTTGCATTCCCAATTCGGTCTTTAATATCCAGGCCCACCACCCCTAAGGTGATGTTGACCTGTCATTAATTGAACCAACCGTCAACAGGATTAGAACTCGCTATACGCAATCCAATATCGCCCCAATAATATGAGGATCCGATATTGGGGTCACTACGCATACGGCCTTACTTTTTCGAGAAGCAAAGAGTCCGATCCAGATGCGCTTGTATATAGGAGCTGTCACTATGTACAGGCGTCTCCTATATATAATCCCTGGCGACGGAAACCCTTCGCCTTGACGGGAGACCATGGATGTCACTTATGTGATCCTCCACCTCTTATTCAAATTTAATTAATTACTATGAATCACATTCATATAATTAATTCTTCCAAGAGAATTATTAACTCTAATCATATTAGAGTATTTTCAATTGGATATAATTAACTTAATCATATTAAATCAATTATCAATCCAATTTAATCAATCAAACTTAATTTTATGCTTGAATATACTTATATGATATTATTCTACAAGTACGTATTAATTCAAATTTTAATAATTAGAAAAATACATCATAATCCCTCGGACATTATCCCGGCCCTACCCGCTGTCATGGCCAGTACCGACGGGAGTGGGGCGGACCACATACGTTGCAACCCGCTGACCAGCGATCCCCGACTAGACACCATATCCACCTCGGGAAAGGATAATACCAAATTGATTACTTTGTACTTGAGATGATCATCGGTTCTTCAACCGAAATTATACCATATAGTAATCAAAACAATTTTGATTTTAAGGAAATTTGCTAGGCAAATTCCCAAGTCCTATTCAAGCAAAAGTTTGATGATTGTAATTCCAATTAAGGTTTAGATCAAATCTAATCAATTAATTGGTTGGGGACAAGTCAATTAGGCAAATAATCATGTTTCAATATGTCATAAATATTTTTCAAGATTATTTTACGAAATTAACAATTAATTTCTCTAATTGACAATCACTTGGTTCTAGATTAGGAAAGCAATTTCAGCAGTGACCCCTACTTACTAAAATTGGCATATCTCAATCATATTAAATCCAAATTAAGCAAAGTTAATTTCTAAAGTTTTCTAATTTGATTTAGGACAGAACCTAAGTGATGTTTCACGCATTTCGAGGCAAGTCTAAACAGTAATTAACATTTTAATCACGTTCAGATTCACAGTTCCCGCAACAGTGCATACATGTTCATTAAAATGACCATATCTCGAGCATACGAAATCCGATTTACGCAAACTCAGATCCTATGGTTTCCTTATTTAATGGGGACCATAATCCAAGTATAAAATTCGTGTTTAAACAATTTAAACAGCGCCTAATTTATTTACTAAACAGATCTGCGAAATCAAATGCGATGAAAACTTTCGTGACCTTTGCGAACCCAAGTCGTCCTTGGTTAACGAATCACTATTCGAAACCGTCGACCTAAGGATCTGATACCACTTGAAGGATATGGAGAGATCCTCAAGCGCATCACGGAAGCGTGAGCGTCGTATCGGATACGACGAAGAACGACTAGTCGTACTAGTTGTTCGGTGCAGCGGAATTTTAAAAAATTTATTCGATGAAACCACATGATCCAAGAACCATTCTCGGATCGTTTCATCTATAACCACAGCAAGTATAATGCAATACCTCTTGAAGCGTGGTTGATCGAGTCTCTAAGAGAAGAGACCTCCTGTCTCAAGTCCGATCGTCGGAGAGATCGCTTGCGAGCGCGGGGATGAACCGCGGTGTCCTCGCAATCCAAGAAGTTGATCCAAGCGCGGTTGCTCCTGATCTCGTCGCACGAGATCGAACGTCTCCTTCGCGGGCGAAGCACTCGAAGTAGACGGAGAACCGTAGAGCGTCGAAGCGGTAGCACGAAGGCGAGGGCGACGACGATTCCCTCCACTAGGGTGGACGGCCACCAAGAGGAAGAGGGAGAGAGGGCTGTCGAGTATGAGAGAAAGAGAGGGAGAGAGTTTTGCTACAATAGCATGTGTAAAGAGAGAGCCAAGAGTGCCTCTCTATTTATAGGGTTTTGGGATCCATGGATCTCAATCCATGTGTCATATGAAATCAATGGTTGAGATTGATTTATGGCAATCCAATGGTCAAGATTGTTGTTGGTAAAAGCCAACAACTTGTGATTTAATTTTGATTAAATATATTTGATAAATCAAATATATATAAATACCAAATTAAACCAACTAAATAAGGAGTGAAAAAACAATTGAGAGCCTCCTTCCCTATTGGGAGAAGTGGACGGCCACCAATTCCACAAAGGAATTGGTGTCGCCCCCCTCTTCCCATATGGGGAGGGCAATCCCATGGATTCCCATGGGATTGCATATCTCCTTGTTTTTCTCTCAACTTATTTTCCAACAATTATTCACCAAAAAAAAATTCTCAATTAATTTTGGGAATATTGCAATCTTGACATTGGAATATTGTGAATCACATTCACAACCCAAAACAAACTGTAATTTACATTTTCAATTAATTAGACAATGTGTATCCAATACACATTAATAATTAATCTACTAATATAAATTATATTTAACTCTCTCTAATACATTATAAATCACATTTATAATATATTAGGAATAATTGGATATTACTATCCACATTATTCATATCCATAATAATTAAACCACATTTAATTATATTGGATAATTTCTCATACATCATGATAATTAAATCACATTTAATTATCAACTTCTCTTTGCTTAGATCTCATGGAATTGTTCTCAAACCATTTAAGAACAATGTTATTTCTCCTCAGATACTTGGAGATAAGGACAGGGCGATTGTATTGTTCCACGTATAGTGACTTGGATATTGAGATCACATCTCAAATCCAGATCCCATGAACCTCTCATAGATGCTTGATTAAATCAAGACCGTAAACCTAATCTACTCATTGCATCTGAATCTCATTCAGATCAATGTCCAGTACATGGACTAAGATTAGGTCACTTCTCTCATGAGAGGAGTCACTAAAATCCAGACCTGTTATCACTCCCTCGGAATGGAAGCGTCATGGTTATACAATCGTTTATGATCAAATCACCCTTCAGGTATTCCTAATACCTGCACATCCTGCATACTGGAAGACTCATGATCATCATGAAGATAAAGATCACTTTTACACTATCATCTTCATAATCGGATCATTAAGTTTCTCAATCTTGGTCCTTGGGATATGGTACAGATCATATGCAAAGCATATATCTTACCTTCAAATTCATATCATGCTTCTAAAGCATGATGACCATGCATGGAATTTGGTCAATCCCAATACCTCATGAGTGAGCTCATGTCTCCCGGTTCACAAGTGAACCTGTATGATCCCTTTGAGAGATCATATTACTCATATGCCCTTACATGCACACCAGCTCGCCGGTGTATAGACCTTGATTAGGTCATCAACCTATTGGTCTGCCAAATGTACATGCTCAGACATATAGTAATATATCTGTCTCTGGTCAGAGGATGTTTGCCTGTGATGTGACAGTATTCATCATAGGTCTTTGGTTATCTCGATCTCGCTAAGTCAACTCATTAACTCAACTAATCTGATACCTCCGAATCAATATTCCTATGCAGAGGACCTGCATCAAGAGGTCGATCAGATATCAGTCTAATGAGATGGGATTGCCGTCTCCCACTCAGACTGGAGATCACTACTTGTTAATCATTGATGATGCTTGATGAGTCCTCTATCTAACTCCTTAGATATTCATCCAAGCATCAGCCTCTATGATTCAATCATTGAATCAACAGCTGTGTGATTATCAAGTTGGCCATGGTACATAACCCTTATTGTACAGAGGGAACTTATAGTGCATTCATTCATTCAATATCAGAAAGGGAGTGAAACAAAATCAATAACTTTTATTGATGAATCATTTATTACAATAACATTTATTGTAGGAATGGTTCGCCTCGGGCTCACATTGCTAACAAAAACGAGGAACCAAAATTCAAAGATCCATGTGCTTACTCATGCCACTTCGCGATTAAGAACCGATTTCCATCCAAGAGACCCGATGCAGGAGCTGCATATGTCAGATGCCATATCCATGAGCAAAGATTCAATCGTACTCTCTTAGACAATGGTTCTTCAATTAACCTCATTCTGTCTTCCTTACTCGACTGATTCGAGTTTGTCCTTCTTATATAGAGTAGGACAGTCCTTCAGTTTGCTAATAGATCTATCAAGAGGCCGAAGGGGTTATCAAAGGACATGGCCATCACAATTCAGGGCCTGAAACTCCTCGTGGACTTTGTTGTATTGGGCATGGAGATCCCTGAGTCTGTGACAGATACCCCCATCATACTAGGATGCCCATTCTTGTCCACAGCCAAGGCGGTATCCGATCATGATAGCGGGAAGGTATACTATTGAGTTGAGGGTGAAAGTGTACAAATAAAGACGATCGAGGTGACCAGAACAAAAGATTCAACCTGCTCCAAGAAGTCGAGTGATTCATAGCAGATGACAGATGCAGAGCAAGGCATCCAACAGGAGTGCGACTTTGTGATTATAGATGATGAGGTAGTTTGGGCAGACCCAACAACACGATATCTTGTCACACATTCATATACCACATATTTCCATATTCTAGTTGATGAGAGTTCAGAGAGTACACTCTTAGCACATGACACATTTGAGGTTGATGATCGTCGTCAGTATAGCTAGGAAGATTTCATCTCATGTCAGATTCCTTCAGTACCGACAGCTAGGATAGCTTCATATTCAGATCCCTCGGACTCATACATTGATTGGGAGGATTTTGAAGACTATTTACCAAGTTTGATTCCTTCAAAACTGACCGCTAGGGTGGAGAGCGAGCCAACACAGATTACAAATACACCAGTAGGGTCGTCTTTGTCAGATTCACTAATGCAGCAAGAGTTCTCCCATACAGATCTGGTAGCCTTCACTCAGATGTGTAAGAAGCCAGATTTGTCAGCTCCCACATGTCCAGAATTGAAAACCTTGTCGTAGTCGATGAAGTATAGATTCCTTGAGGGTGAACTAGATATGTTCCTAGCCATTATCTCAGTGAAATTGACTGGAGAGCAAGAATCTTGTCTGATGGATGTTCTTGAAAGAAACCGCAAGGCAATTTGATGGAGTGTAGCTGATCTCTAGGGGATAAGTCTGGCCCTATACTCTCACCACATTTATATCGAAGAGGACGCCAAGCCATCGCATGAGTTCCAGCGACGGCTGAACCTGAATCTCTGAGATGTGGTCATGAAGCAAATATCAAAGTGGTGGAGCGCCGATTTTATCTACCCCATCTCCGACTCCAATTGGGTTAGTCCAGTACATGTGGTACCCAAGAAGACGCGTAACACTACAGTTTTGAGAGAGTCTGGAGAGAAGATAGGTACCCTGTGATTAATCCCTGATTCTCACTCTTTATTCTTTTATTTTAGCTATTTATTATGGCAAAGCATCATGTAAACAGGTGTAAATACAATAAGCTAGCATTCATCATGAATGTGTTAATATTGTATGATTAGCATGTATTTGTGCAAAAATAAAAGAATAAAGGGAAAGAAGAAAGGAAGGAGGTATTTAGAATAAATACAAAGTGATCCGAACCCCAGGAGAAGGTCAAGCCTTGACCTGATCGCCAAATAAAATAAGTAGAGAGAGATAGGGCCTACTCTATATTGTATATATTACCTAGATATGTGAATAATTATTATTTTGATAAAATAAAATTAAAATATTATTATTACCTCCTTGTATATTTCTAAAAATAAAACAAAAATAAAATAAGAATCAGAAAAATAAAATCCTTTCTCACTTGTACAAAATACATGTATATATGTCTCACTCCCTATTTATTCTATACCTGTAAGTAGATCATAAAAATAAAATAAAGTTTGTTTTGTAGCCCTAAAAACATGTTAAAAATAAATAAAATACAAAATTGGGTATAAAAATAATAAAATAAAAATAATTATGCAAAATATATAGGTATATTATACCTATATATAATACCATATACTATATATATAATTATTTATTTTTCATAGAAGTAATTAAAAATCATAGAAAAATAGTTTGAAAAATAATAAATATTTTTTATTCTGAAACTTTTTGATTAAAAATAATTTATTATTTTTATCGAATTTGTAAAGGTTTTGTATATCCGATTTTTCTGATTGGTCCATTGAGGATGTTGACCTCCGATCAACGTCTCCCCCTACCCGGGTCAGACCCGGATAGTGTTCGCCAGACCTACTTCTCCTCTTTCCCCAGCCCGACTCCGAGCTCCTTGTACCTCGAGATTGGACCTGATAAACCTCATTCATCCGACATCTTCGCGGGTCCCTTGGCTGATCCGGATCACTCAAGGGTTTCGCGCTTTTCGCCGATCCTTTTAGACCCTCAAGCATCCTATAAAGTATCTCTTCTGCCTCTACAACACAGTAGCTCGTACCTCACCCCTTCTTCTACCCCTATACACCTTTGGTTGAGTGACAACTACCGGAGGCCATCTTTAGATCGGAATTTGGTCACGCAATCACACAGCTCGGCTATGTGGCCGACGAGCGCCACCACGTCTAGCTTCCTCACCTTCCGCAGTGAGGTTGAGTCCACAACCTCGACTCCCATCTTCACCTGAAGCTCACGAGTTCATCAGGAACCTTAGGTATTGCTCATTCCGCTCCCCTTTTTGTGTTCGCTTTGATATTGCATTCCACCTCCGTCGCATGTTCACTCTCTCCGACCAGCTGGTCAGGGCCTCGATATCCACACCCAACCGTTCAGATCGACCTATCATCTCGCTCATCATCTTGCATCATAGCTTGATCATCCTTAGGCTCGATCATTCGGTCGAGATTAAGGCTAAGATATTCATGTACCATTTCGCCAGAGATCGAATCCCATCCGCCATCACTTCTTTCCCTTCTTGCTTCAATAACCGGGATCGAAGCATAGCCTCGAGTCTCGGCTTTGCATTGCAGGTACCCCAGCGCACAAGGAGCCCCTACTGGACTCCATCTGCTCGGTGGAGCAGCTCCAGGTGACTCGTGTGTCCCGACCATCCGATCATCCTTAAGCCGATCCACCTACGGCATCCGACGCGGAGCACCCCTCCAGAGGTGCTCGACCATTTGGAGGCTTGATCAGCCCAAAGGATGCGCACCCATCCTTGATCGAAGTTCGCCATTCACCAGTTCTTCCACCATCTTCCATCACCGTTGGATGAGGAGTAGAGCCCCAGTTTTGATCTGAGCCGACAGTTGCTCTAGCCTTTCAGCCCGTTGGATCAGATCTGACAAGTCAGATCTACCACACGTCATTGGCATTCCTTAGACCGTTAGATCCTTTCACAGGGAATAATCAGAGCCGTCAGAGCCATCACGCACACCTCACATGCCTAGGGGTACATTGCATTATTTAGCATGCATTTTTACTCTTTATTATCTAGTCCATTAAATACATTTGTAGTTCATATATTTTGCGATTTGCACCTTGAACTTTTAATATTTGCATTTTAGTCCTACGTATCTGAACTCACTTCTAGGTCCACATGCTCAGCGGTTTATTTGCATTATATTCCCTGTACTTCTTGGATGTTACGTTTTGAATGGGAACTTTTTGTATTTGCATTGATAACCCTCTAAGCGTGTGTCACGTGTAGTGCGCGTGTTTGTCTGGTTAATTTACAGATCATGCCCCTTAGCTTTTAATTGTGTTATTATTTGGCCCGCAACTTGTGAATAACTGCAAATAGGACCCTGTGTGTTGTGTGCTTTATGTTTGATCAAATAATTACCAAATTAACTCAAAAACTCCATAAAAATTATAGTTAGCTCCTGCTAACACATAATATTTAAGGTAATTTTTGGGAATTAATTTAGTTTTATTTATTATTTTCTAAATTTAAAAAACCTAAAAACTATTCGCTCTATTTTATAAAATACCAAAAAAATAAAGATTATCTTAAAAATTCCAAAATTCGGTGTGCTTGTCTTTGTACGTTTTCATTCCAATCCTATTTTTGTTGCATTATCTCTTTTAAAAAGCCTAAATTTTACAAAAGACTTAAAAACTTATAGAAATCATTAAAAATTCTAAGAAATTAAAAGATTGGATTTTAGCTCCTGTTTGTAGATCTTGTTACCTATTTTTTGCATAAAATTGGATCCCAGGGCATTAGGGCATTTTAGATATTTTTAACTTGCAATATTGTCTTGGCTATGCACTATTTCACTGTTTTGCTCTTATTCAATTTTTATAAGATCACACAAAAATTGGAAAAATCCCATAAAATCATTAAAAACATCTGAATATTTGAAAAACATAAAATTATTTTTGTTTCCTATTTTTTAGCATTTAGATATTAATAAAAATTGTTATACCTTTTTCTTCTTATTTGTTTTATTTGCTTTCTCATTTTTGGAAAATATAAAAAAAATATTGCAAAATTAAAAACCACAAAAACTTGATTTTCGTTATATGATTAGGACTACTCCGTACATTTCCTTGCTCCTTGTGTTCGACCCTGGTCGCTATACAAGGTTAAATAAATAGCAGAGACCATATTAGATTTTGTGCTTTGATTGATTTATCTGAGTGGTTCTCTTATTTTCTTGTTCATTCCGCTTTGTGATTTGGGTCCCAACGATCTGGTTATTATCTGATACTTAACCCGAGTCAGAAAGCGTGTCTACTGAATGGCGTCGTTGCGGGGAGCACGACTTAGTAGATGCTTTTTCAGATTTTTGTTTATTTTTATCTCCAGTTGTGATAATTGTTTTCTGATGCTTTCTTTGTTTCAATTTTCATGCGAGGAACTGCTCGAGGTCACTTTGGAGGAGACCCGTACCTGAGGAGGATTAGAGGAGGAGTTGAGAATAGTTATGTAATTTACAGTAGCTCACTTTACTTTTTAGCATACTCCTTATTATTGTTATAATAATATAGGGACACTCAGACTTTCGCTGAACACTTGATATATCGGGGTCTATTTCGCCAAGCACTGGTGTGCTCGGGGGACCTCACTGCGGTTTTTTGCCGATTTCATTTACGTCGTATTTTCTTTTCTTTGATTCTTAGAGAATTTGGCCCTTAGATTTAGGAATTTCTTTGATTGTGACGTAAATAGTTAAGGCCCAACCCTAATATCTTGCCTGCACCAACATATTCGTAATTGGACCTTAATAAAAAGTTAACTTGGTTGATTGAGAGGTCACACACTGCAGAGGTCGTATACATCGTTGGCAAGATCCGTTGTGGTAGGCACCGATCGACATCCAAGACTAGACTTCTACCTCTCTCTCTGATCAGTTAGCTACTTGTTATCCACGATTAGAAATTGCCCATCTTAGGTCATTTTCTTTTTTTCATCATTTAGAATAGTTTAAATTCAGTCTTTAAATTTATGTGCGGATCACCCTACATGTAGAGTGTTGGCGACAGGTACACATCCCTTACTTTGCATGCATCATAGTGTTTGATCACGCATTGGCTTTTTCGACTTCTCCCCCCTGTTTTTGGACTTAAAATAATCAGGAGATCGGAAAATTCGTAAGGCGTTTGTTTGATTATTGGAAAATACCATAAAAAGAGAAAAACCATAAAATTGGGACTGCTAAACAAACTTGATCCTAAAAGACACCTCACTTAAAAAAATCTGTCTTGGGAGAGTCATCCCCTCACTGTTTGATTTGGTTGCACGAGAGAGTAACCCATACACTAGGCTAGAGCCACACCTAAACTCTCGTTAGACTGTTGGTCTTGGGGTTAGTCGCTCCAGTGAGGATCTCTTCGGTTTCCGGTAAAGTAGGCCGTGATATCCTTAACAGAGCAAGTTTATCGGGTAGCCGGTAAATGGTTCACAACTTGTACTGGCTGGGAAAGATATAGCTTTGGGATTGGGTAAGTCTCTTGGGAGCATCGGGTACCCAACAGCTCGCTTAATCACTCTACAAGACTGAATTATCACCTAAATAAAATTAATAAGATAAATGACCGAACCTTTACGATCATCAGCTCAACGTTGCATAGGTGAATTGGGAGTTTGACTGATGATCTTGTTTGTTTCCAGATCCCATTCGTACTTATTCCAGATCATGATGATGGGCCGGAGGTCCCTTAGGCAGCCTTTGGCAGCACTGCTTTCGAGCACTCCACCCTATTCATCTAGGCAAGCTCGGGAGAGCCTAGACCCGCTCTCCGAACCCGAGTTCGATTCTGCCTTATTCCCCCTTGACCTTCCTTTTTCTAGTCCCAAGGTTCCTGAGCAGAGAGTAGCGCAACTATTTGTTCATATGACAACACCTGAGTTCGGGTCTTTTGCCTTTGCAAAGACCAGCGAGATGTCCAGCAATGAGGAGCGCACCGATGGACAACCCTGAGGTTCGGCGCACGTTTTAGATTAGGGCACAATCAACAACACACTTATAGCCTTCCTAGAGATGATACAGAGGAAGATTAGAGACCAGGGATCCTTCATGGCAGAGGTACGCCTAGAGATAGCACATATGCGAACCGACAGAGGAGAGCCAAACCGAGTAGGCGGTGGAGAGATTCCAGAGGTTGGAGGAGGAGATGGAGGACAACCAGACGAACCGTAGGAGCCCGTACGACCAGCTAGGCCAATGAGGGAGTTGCACAACCCTGGTGCAACCCTTACACACCGTTGGATCCAGCTTCCAGCAATTTTGGGAGATTTCAAGCTCCCTCCCTAGACCATTCAGCTCTTGTCCAAGTTCCATGGGCTTTCCACCTAAGAGCCGCATCTACACCTGCAGGAGTTCGAGATGATCTATACCTCGATGAGGACACCATCAAGATGATGGCTTTTCCATTCTCCTTGGTCGACAGAGCAACCAATTGGCTGAAGCATTTAGGGAGATATGTGACTTCGTGGGAACAACTCCGGATTGAGTACTTGAACAAGTACTACCCACTCGACCGGATGAACACAATGCGAGCTCTGATCAACGATTTCTCTATGATCCCCAACGGGCAGTTTCATGAGGAGTGGGATCGTTTCCGTGAGCTCATTGATCGGTGTCCACATCACGACATCTCCAAGTCCAATTTAGTACAGCTTCTTTTGTGGGCTGACACCGGAGCTTCAGGGGCTTGTGAATGCTTTTTGTGGGGGCTCCTACTTTTCCAAGGACGAAGGCCAGGTCTGGGCCATCTATGAGGAGATGGACGAGAATTACATAGTGATGTCCCAGACCTGGATCTACACTCAAGGGAACCCCTCACCCCATGCTGTGTCCTATCAAAGGATAGAACTAGTTGATGCAGGTCCATCCACGTCTTTAGCAGCAGCGGCACAAACAGAGTCGTCGGCCGCTGACATGGGCATTATCAGCAAGAAGCTAGTCCCCATAGAGATTATAAAGAAGAAGCAGTACCAGGGCTTGTCTCAGATCGATCAGTTGGCACGGACCCTGAGTGACCTGAAGACCCAGATCATGTGTCGTCAGGAGGCATAGACGGATTCTCAGCCCTATCTCAAGTCATGGGCTGATCCTAGCAGCAATTGTTCATCCCAGCATTCCGTCCAGTACCGCCAGGTTCACCACATCCTAGCGGAGCCTATCCAACCACTACAACACCAGTGCTCTTAGCCACCACCATCTCAGGAAACTCAGATGGTGGTGTACCAACAGGACCAGCCACTGGAAGATCTCCCCTTCCCCCTATGAGCAGGAGCCGTTGATGGAAGTCAACGGGATTTGGTATGACCGGCAACAACCTGGGAGCCACAGAGATCATACCAGATTCAGGTGGTCTACCAGAGGCGCCTCGTTCTAGCAGCAGCCTCCAGCTCAGGGTGGGCAGTCCAGCCAGCCTCAGCAGTAGCACCAGTTCTCTTACCAACCACAGTAGCAACACTTCAATTGAGTCCTCGTCCCTACCAACAGGGACCGCAGTGGAGGCAGCAGCAGCCGCAACAACAGTATTTTCATCCTCCCCCTACAAGTTCTAGAAGCAGCAACCTCATTTCCAGCGAGGCAACCCATCCGATTCTCATGGGCCAACTTATGAGAATCCAACTCTTGATGATCTAGCCTGCCTACTCACAGATCAGCATGCATCCTTTAGGTGGGAGATGGACGCGTTTCGCCAGGAGATGGGGCAGATCATCAAGGGAAAGGCTGCCATACCCGCTCAGAGCAGATCGAATCCGAATAACCTCAAAAGGAAATCTGAGCAGGTACAGTTCACAGAGACCTCCACTCCTAGTGATTTATTGGGTTACATTGCTTCATATACATTTGATATTGATTTTGTGACACTTAGGGGTGGTAGGATGCCAGCTGACAACACCTCGTCTGAGTGACGACACCGCAAGGAGCCAGGAGTGCCAGACGAGGAGGATAGTGGTGCTGGTACCGCGGATGATGATGATACCGGTGGTGCTGAAGCCACCAAGGACATTGATCCAGCCGATGGTACTAAGGCCGTCGCTTCTCCAGATCCAGCTGGTGGTACTGATGCCACCACTTCTCATGATGCTAAGCCAGAGTGCGGTGTTGATGCCACAAAGTCGGAGGCCGTGGGTGGTACTGATGCCACCACTTCTGTTCCAGTTGTGTCACCTCTAGTTTTTGCATCTTGGGACTATATGAAAAAGAACAAAAAAAATTAATAAAGGAAAGTTTTCTTCATCTTCGAGTCCATATGTGATGATTGATGATTCTTGTGTGGATTCTATGCCTTCTCAGTAGCAGGAACCTCTTCCTAGCCCTCTATTTGAGGAGGGCCCTGCCATCCCCTTCCTTCAAGCACTCCGCTTGGCGAGGGGAATAAAAAAGAAAATCCAAAAAAAGATCAACGGTTAGAGTTCAGCCAACAGATGATTAATAGATTCCATATCCACCTGACTCTATAGGAGGCACTTGAGCACATCCCTCTCTTCCAGAATAACTTGAGAGAGAAGACCACTATCCGTTGGAAGAAGAGGAACCATCAGGCATAACCCCATGTGCTTACCCGTGCCACCTACTTTGCTATTCAGAACCGTCTTCCAGCCAAGAGGCCAAATACATGAGCTCCTTATGTCAGATGCCACATTCATGAGCAAAGATTCGATTGTTCTCTATTAGACAATGGCTCTTCCATCAACCTGCTTCCGACAGCCTTACTCGATCGGTTCGAGTTTGGTCCTCTTCAATAAGGCAGGACAGTCCTTCAGTTTGCTGATAGATTGTCAAGAGGCTGAAAGATTTTTTGAAGGACGTGGTCGTCACAATTCAGGGCCTGAAATTCTCCATGGACTTCATTGTTTTGGACATGGAGATCCCTAAATCTATGACCGATACCCCCGTCATTCTAGGACGTCCATTCTTGGCCACAGCCAAGGCAGTGTCCGACCATGATAGTAGGAATCTATACTTTCGCGTTGAGGGAGAAAGTATACTAATAGAGATGATCGACGAGACCAGAGCGCATGACTCAGCTTGCTCAGAGCAGTTCAGCGATGCAGAGCAAACGATGGAGGCAGAGCGAGACGTCAACCATGAGTGCGACTTTATGATCACTGATGATGAAGCTGCTTGGTTCGATCCTATTTCACGAGCCCTTCTCTCACCTTCAGATGCTGTGGATCCACACTTTCCAGCACATGAGAGTTCGGAGAGCACACTCTTGATCGAGGACATTTTAGGTTGACAGTCGCGTTCAGGACTACGAAGCATATATCGTGTCTTGTGATTCTGATCCAGATCCCTCGAATTCAGACATAGACTAGGTAGAATTTGATGATTTATTACCTTGTCTGATTTCCACAGAGCCATCAGTTAGGGTGGAGACCGTGCCAGTACCAAATACAAATACACCAGTAAGGAAGACTTTACCAGTTGTGCATGATTAGCGAGAGTTCTCTGTTTCAGATCTGGTTGCATTCACTCAGACCTTTTAGAGGCCAGATTTGCCAACTCCTAGTTGTCCTGAACTGAAGCCTTTGCCACAGTCGCTGAAGTATAGGTTCCTTGCGGCTGAGCATGAGATGTACCCAGTCATTATCTAAGCGGATTTGACTAGAGAGCAAGAATCTCATTTTATGGAGGTTCTTGAAAGGAACTGCAAGACAATAAAATGGAGTGTAGCTGATCACTAGGGGATAAGACCGACCCTATGCTCCCACCATATCTATCTCGAGGAGGACGCCAAACCATCGTGCAAGTTCCCGTGACCGCTGAATCCGAATCTTCGAGAGGTGGTAATTAAAGAGATATCGAAATGGAGGATCGCCGATTTTATCTACCCCATCTTCGACTCCAAGTGGTTTAGTCCATTGCATGTGGTGCCTAAGAAGATGAGCATCACTACAGTCGTGAGTGAGTTTGGAGAGGAGATAACTACCACGGTACCTACTTCTTGGATCGTCTGTGTGGACTACGTACGATTGAATCAGTGATGAACAGGGATTTCATGAGGGTCTAGAGTAATCCGTACAAGGCGGGATCACAATGTCGCTGAGGCGACCGCTCAAGAAATCTCGATCAATCAACAATTAACCCGCAATAATATATGCAATGAATATCCAAAAATGTGGAGTTAAAATTTATTATAACTCTACATGCAAATGTGTATAGGTGTAAGTACAGGTAGAGCTCGAACACTGGGAGGCGAATGGTTGTATGTTATGTGTAATTTAATTATTCAATCAATCGTTCATGTCCTTTTATTGTTTTTGTGGGTTTTGGATTTTGTGTATTTTTTTTTATATTTTTGTTTTTATAATTTTTTTATTTTGTTTTTATATTTTATATTTTTTATATTTCTAATTATAGAATATAGATATGTATATGTTTATATGTATATATAAATATATATATATATAAGAAGAGAGAGAGAGAGGAGTAATATGGTATATAAATATATATAGATATATAAATACTTAATATATATATATATAGATATAATTTTTTTATCTTTTTGATATTTTTCTAATTTTTTTGTTATTTTTCTGAAATATTTCTAATTTTTATGTATTTTTAATTTCAAAAATGTCCTTAATATCGGACTAAATAGGTAGCCGATTATAATTGTGGTTTAGAAATATAAAATAAACTCCAAAAATTCCCAAATTAATTTTAATATATTCATAATAATATATAGATAATTATAAAAGAGAAAAATGTATTTTTAGTATTTTTTAAAGGTTTTTCTATTTTTTTGTTGGATTTTGGAGCTTTCTGATTTTTTTATTTTTTTCTTTTTCATATTTTTAGGTTTTTTTAATTTCTGGACTCAATATAGATATAAATATACCATATATGATTTTTTGGAATTTTCAAAATCATTTTCTATTTTTTTTGTATTTTATAATTTAGAAAGTACAAAAAGGGCTTCTTTTTCATTTTAAATATTTAGGAAAAATGCAAAAAATGCAAGATAAAATATGGGCATGTAAGAGCATCACATAGAGCATCTATCCTAATTTTTGTGAATTTTTAGAAGCCTCATAGGTATTTTTAATAAATGGATAAAAGACACAAAAATATTTAAACCTAGCAGGGGCATTTTTGCAATTAAAATAAATGACAAGGGCACAGGTGCAAAAATCCCTTCTGAAATAAACATTTATTTTAATTTTTAGAACTATTTTACAATAAACAAAAACCGCCAGGGCTAAAGTTAAAATTTCACGCGCCTCACGTGCGACTGCACATGAGGCGCGGAAGGACCTAAATGCAAATCTCATAAACTCAGGGTCCTTTCTGCAAAATTTACATTTTATTTACAACGTGCTATATATTTTACAAGATTAAAAATTAAATACAAAAATGACGGGGGTTAGATGTGCAAATTACCCCCAACGTAGGCGTTGATGGACGGCTGATCTGTGTTCACTAATACACGTGGCACCTCCACGTGCGCCGATGATGCTCCGCCGATGAGCGGTGCGGATTAGATCTCGTGGGAGATCTGACGGTCTGAGCGCTGCTCCATCGGACGACTGTGATTGAAATTGGGACCTGCTCTTCATCCAACGGCGGAGAGGACGGCTGGAAGAACGGGGAAGAACGCTCGCCTGGGCGAGCTTCCTCCAGTGAGAACTCGCATCTCCGTCGACCTTTGCTGCTCCACAGTGTCCCAAAAGCTTCCTGGAGGTTGGCTCTCTCCGCTGGAGGTGGTAGGTCGGCCGGAGGTGCCCTGGAGCGGCGCCACGAGCTCGGTGAAGAACCGCGAATCCAGGTACCTCCACCCGCGTGCGAATCGACTCCTGATGCTCCTCAACACACCTGACCTGCACAGGAACGAAGCTCGGCTCGAGGTGGTGCTCCTCAGCCCAAAACTGAAGCTGTTAGCATAAAAAATGGGTGAGGGCGGCGATGCTCCGGCGATGCGGAGGAGATGAGCATCGATTCGTGGATCCAAGTGCGAATCCGGTTGGACAAGGTGGCTGGAAGGTGGAGAAGGCGAAGAGGAACGAAATGAGGGCGAAATGGTGTCGGGGCACAGTCGGGAACAAGATGAAAAGCTCGCCGGAGCGGAGCTCCGGCGACCTACGAAATCACTAAACTACGCTAAACTAAGATGTGAAATATGAAACTAATTACAGGAATGCAATGCTGGAAGTAAAAGCTACCTAGAAAGATAAAACGCGCAGCTCTTATACCTGGGGGCCTCCAGGGAACAGGGTGGCCGCCGGAGCGCCACCGCGACAAAATTTCCTCCTCCATGGACCGAATCGAGGTGCTGGGAAGCACCTCCTGTCACGAGGGCTCCACCAGGAGCTGATTCAAGCTCAAAGAAGGGGATGAAATTGGCCCAATTCGGCTGAGGAGGAGGAAGAATTTATTTATACACATTCCTGAGGACCCCCAGTGACCGGCGATTATTAAAGAATCGGGGCTATGTACAATGGATCCAAGATCACGGCGAGATTCGCGGATGATCAGAGAACAAAATCCGTGAAGGATTCGAGGGTGATTGATGAAAGGGACGCCCGGGAAAAAGGCATGAAATCGGGGGAATGGACAGTCAAGTCAGACGCCTGGGGGCGCAGTTGACCGAGCGGTCAACAAACGCCAGGACCTGATTGGTCCACGTCAACCAGAAATTGACTTATTTATTTAACGTATTAAATGAATTAATTAGGTTTTACTTATAAAATAAAAATTGTTTATAAATTAATATAGTATTTATTTATGATTTTTATTTATTTTTTTGAAGTATTTTATTACGGTTTTATTAAAATAATGTATTTATAATTATATTTATATATATTTATTTTTATTTTGTTTGTTTTAGTTAATTGTTTAATTTTCTTATTTTATAAATTTATAACTTATTTTTATGAGTATAAATATATTTTTATTTTATTTTTATGAGTTTATTTATATTTTTAAATAAATAGGTATGTGTATATGTAGGTCTACTTATAGGTATTTTACCTATATATTATATACATTTTATTTATTTAATGAATTTTATTTGTTTTTATTTTAGATTTGTATTTTTAATAAGTTATATATGGTATATACATTATTATAAAAATATAAAAGAATGAAACAATTAAAGAATGTTTTCCTTTTTATTTATGTACATATAGGCATCATAGGTATTTTGCCTAGGTATTACCTAGGCTTATTTTATTTTACAAATTCTTTTTAGTTTTTCTTTTAACTTTAATATGTACATGTATTGTATACATTATTTACAAATGTCTAAAAATATGCATTTATAAAAATAATGAATATTGAATAAAAATGAATATTTTAACCAGGTATTATGTACAAGAAGGGCAAAAAACCTAACTTCCACAGATGGGCTCCAAAAATTATGATACCAATTTTATAAAATAGCTCTTGGAATGCTGTATACAATTAAAGGTGAGTGTGGGTGATTTGGAGTTTTTATTTGCAAGATATGGGTCTGTGAAGTTGAGATTTTGGCTTTTTATTCTGTGTATAAAATGTACACTGTGTGTTATTTTTGTACAAACTCAATTCTGTAATTTTATTTACATTATTATCTACAACTTTCATTACAAAGTTTCTTTATATGATGAATAAATAATTATGTACAAAATAGGTGTCAAAAATGCAAAAAAAATGAATTAATAAATGAAGTATTTATTGAATACTGGCCCTTATCTCCCCCTACTTTATTCCTGGTCGACCAATTCCATGTTGGCCTTGGTCTCGGGGTTAGGGTCATAAAATATTTGTAATATCTTATTCCTTTTTCTTTTCTTCTCTTTATTCTATAATTTTGGCATTAAAAACCTTATTTTCTGTACAATAAATACAAGAAACAATGAATGCTATTATATACAAATTAATGCTATTTACATGCATTTGCTGGGGTTTTTAAGGCCAAAATGATAGAATAAAGGTGATGAAATGGAGATTCATCACCCCCCTATACTTGCCTTTGCTAGTCCCTAGCAAACACTTATGCAATAAGTACAAAAGAACAAAGAATAAGAAGAAAAGAAAAGGCAAAAATAAAGAATTTAAAGAATAAATTGAATTGGTCACGATTATTAAACTTATCTGTACAAAATCAAAGTTCGGATCTCAGGTTAGACCTTGGTGTGAGAATGTGTGTGGAACCTAGTCGGGAACCAAATTTAAAACACAACAGCCTTCGAGAGTCACAGAACTCGGTTCAAATCACCTCAATAGCCAGGTCAGAACTAGCCTACATCATACGTAAACCCTTATCACTATGAAGCTGACTTGTACGGTGTAAGTGATGGTGGCTCTCCCCAACTGAAATGACAAAGAGTCTGACTTCTCCAGAATGACAACCCAATGATTCCCTAATCCAACAGCTCTTTCCTCGAGGAGCTGGGTATTCCCTTCTAAGTTCAAGTGGCATCCGACTCAAGAGGAGGAGGTAGAGAAAAGAATGGACGGTAGCCAGTGTAGCTACCTATCCAGGGATGCAAGACCAGTGTAGTCAAGTCATCCAGCTGCAGGCTCACATGGTATAACTTTGATGCTCAAGCTTGCTTATTTTCTGTATACATACTTTGCAGGCATTTTATTTTTTTACAGGCCTGACCATTTTTTTTTCTTTTTTTTTCTTTTTTTTTCAACATACTATTTACAGCAGCATTTACATAAGGACTTTTTCTTCTTGAGTCAGAAGACTATCCCTCTTTTGAAGCTTTATTGCAACCCACAATCTCCTGTCTTTAGACCTCATGGCTATTGAACCAGGTTGGGGTGCACTTCCCTCCCTAGACGAGGACGAATGTTTCCACCCGTGCGCGTCTCAGACTGGCAAATCCAACCCCCTCACCACTCCATCTGAGTTGAGCCAAGTGAAAGGTGCAAGTGTCCAAGTTAGGTCACGGCCGACAAGAGTCATACGTGTGTTTCGAAAAGTTCTAGTTAGTCCACTGAGGTGACTTGAACCCAGCCCTGATTTCTCAACGAATTAAGTCTAAATAGACCTGAAGTACCTTAAACCTAGTTCCCATAAGGTTCCAGTGCAGTTAGGTGCAGTAAGGTCCAACCAAGCTCCAATCTTTGACTTTATTGGACTAGTTCAATTATCAATCTCAATGAAAGAATATGAATGCAATGCAAATGCTATTTACAAATATGCAAAGAATAATGCAATTTTTCAAAGAATTTGAAAACAAAGAGAAGAATTTCTACCTAGGGAATTTTTGCAAATAATTTTGGCACTCAAAGTATACGATATGTACAACTATTTACACGGGCGTGCCGCTTTATTTTAACGATTTTTTAAAGAATTTAGAATTTAGTTTTTACTTAAAGATATATATGTACACTTATTAAAGAATCTTGTTTTATTTTTTATTTAAAAATAATTATAATATATATTATTTAGTTATATGTGACTATTCCTCTTATTTGACACAAATTTTTCAAATAAATTTTTGAAAACTATAGTCCAAAATAATTTTTACAATCATTTTTACAAACATGTACACACATTTGAAAATCATTTTGCAAACGTTTTTCAAAACAATATATATAGATTTTTCAAGATATTTTTGCAACCCTTTTTCAAACCATTTGCAAATTATTTTTCAAACATTTTATTTCACATAAAGAAAATAAATTTTTACAAGCCACACATTTTTACACAGGTTGAAAACATGTAACAAAACGTTTTCAAAATAGTCTTCAATAAATGTTCACAATGATTTTCAAACTATTTTTCAAACATTTTGCAAAAAAACATTTTCACCTGATTATTAATCAGTATATACAAAAAGAATTCGAGGAATAATCACATCTCTTTTTATTAAGGGTTTTTAATGAATTTAAAGAATTATTAGCCATATTATTACAAAAGTACGAGTTATGGGTAAAGTATATACATAGTATATACGACCCCCCCTATACTTAGCTTGAGTTATGTCCTCATAGATCGAAAAGAAAAGAGAAGACATAACTCGTACTGAGTATAGACAAGTCTAAATAATACGAATAAGAGACAATGGAAATAGAAGTTGACCGTCCCCCCATACTTAGGATCGACTAATCCTAAGTATAGCAGACTGTACACAAATCAGGGAGGGTCAAGGGTGGGAATAGACAGATGAACAAATCAGCGTGCACCCCCCTATACTTAGGACAAAGTACGTCCTAAGTACAGAAAACTGACACAAAGAGGGCCACACCTTTTATTTAGATACAAAATATAGAAAAGGAAAAGAAGAAAAGAAGAAAAGAAGAAGAGAGAGAGATATACAGATAGATGAAATGATCGTGAAGAATATACGTATCACTCCCCCTATACTTAGGGTGGGATATCCCTTAGTATAGGCAAAAACAGGAGTGACAAAACTGAACAATGAAAGAACAACGCGGTGTGTGCCCCCCTATACTTAGGACAAGGTACGTCCTAAGTGTAGACACAAAGATGTGGCGATAGATCTGGGGCACACATAACATACGGGAGAAAGAAGGAATAGACAAAACACATATATACAACTGGTGGAGAAACTGGTGAAGCACAGGACGGTGTCTGGTAAGCGACTACCGTACTATGGTCGTCGTCTCCCTGTGAGAACGAGGACGCAGCCAGAAGATGAAAAGACACCCTGATATGCAGTCAAGTGGGTGTCAGCTACCGGGGACACACAGATCAGAAAGTAAAGTAGGGACCGGTAGCGTAAATCAGACCGGTAGCGTAAATCAGTCAATCGGCATAGAAGGTCGGTATGAGGGAATATAGCCGATACTGTAAGATCGAGAGGAAGAAAGAGCAGTACAAACTCCTCCGGTCAATCAGAGCCTCAGATAGATATGAAATAAAGCGTGTGAGACTGTGTGATGCACGGTGGTGATATAATCTGAAAGTCACAAGAATACACCGAACAACACAATACTTGGCTCACTCCTGCGAGGGTCCTCAAGGTGAGAAAAATCAGAAAATAATCAGCGTACTCGGCTCCGTGCTCCCACAGACAGGAGACACAACCAGGGAGGAGACCAAGTAAAAAGCTCAGAAGACTCGGCTTCATGCTCCCACAGATAGGAGACACCAGAAGTGAAGCCGAGTACCTACAAGGTGATGTACCCTCCCGCAGATAACCCTCGGGGAGTAATACATGCTAGTCAATGAATATTCAGAACAGAAGCTCCCCCTTCCGAGGGTCGTCAAGGAGAGCAGGCTCAAAGGATCTTGATCCATCAGACGGATCATAGAAACGGTCTCGGTAGGCGACAGATCGGCTACCAGCAGAAGAGACCGTCAAATCAAGAAAGTGTGGCAGCGTCCCGCAAATAACCCTCGGGGAGCGGGCTGCCAACTAGGCATGAAAACAACAGATATCAGAAGCTCAACCTCGCGAGGACCATCAAGGCGGGCAGACTCAAAGGAGTCTAATCAGATGGGTCCCATGATCCACAGATCGGATAGGCAACTCAAGATGGGACCAAAAGTCATATATATCAGACGACTCGGTTCCGTGCTCCGCAGATCGGAGGCACAGTCAGCAGTGGGAACCGAGCGTAAAGAGAGTGTCGCAGCCTCTCGCAGCTAGTCCTCGGAGAGCACTGTGAACTAAGCAAAGAATAGTCAGAACATGTCTCTACCTTGCAAGGGTCATCAAGGAGAGACGAGGGCTCAAAGGAGCCAGATCCATCAGACGGACCCACACAGTGGTCTCAGTAGTCGACAAGGCGGCTACCAACAGAAGAGACCAATCAGATCGGAAATATGTCATAGTCTCCCGCAGATAGTCCTCGGGGAGCTATGAGCTAGGCATGGAATAATCAGAAAAGTGGAGCTCTGCCTTGCGAGGACCGTCAAGGAGAGCAGACTTAGATGAGTCCAATACATTGGCCTCGTGTACCGACAGGTCAGGCATACAATCACAGGGGGAAGCCAATCATGCATATTATCTGACTCGGTTCCGGGTCCCATCATAATGGCGACCCAAGCAGTGAATGAAACCACAGTCCTAGAAATTGTCGCATTCTCCCGCAGATAGCCCTCGGGGAGCAATGCGAGCTAGATAATTGTAGGTCATGGTAATGCTGGCAGGTCATCTCAGGTCCTCAAAAGCAATAAATCACTCAATCATCCGAAGGGCATAAGATCAAACAAGGGAGCAAATAATCATGTCATTCACCAAACATCCCTTGGGTCAAACCAGTCCGTTGAGATGGCACGAAAAATAGTCAGGAATCCTCTAAGTGCCAGGGTGGATTTGAGAGTCAGGAGATCAAGGATGGGGCAAATAAGAAGATGAGAGATCATGTAGGGTCCGCACACCTATATCAGGGAGTCTAAATCAGAATAATCATTCAATCCTCAAAATCAAGATGGGTGGAACCTCAAGATAGATAGATAAATCAATACTCATGAACTCTTCATCAAATTATCGCATCATATCACATCCTTAATCCGGTGTGCGAGAACTAAAATTCCTCAATAATGCATCACACCTATGCTCTATGCATCATCAAAAATCCTCAATAAGCTCGTATGCATGTATCAAAGACAAAATCCATCACATCAATCTCAGCAACCTCAACATCATAGGCCCAGCTTACATAAATAATCTGTATAAATAATCCTCAATGCGGGCCTCATCATTATGCACGGCATTCCCGGGTAAAGGGAGAGATGATACGGGGGATACGAGGAAGATGGATAAGAAGGGTAACACAGTGAAGTGGAGAAGCTGATTGAGCGGGCGTGCCAATATCATGGATGGTAAAAGGTGATACAGAGGGAACGAGGAGGGAGGGTGAGAAGATCGGTACATAGACAAAATTGGGTGCTCCACACAAGGCGGGAACACCGTCAAAATTGCGGTCCGAAGAGCGGTTTCTCCTCGAACCAGAAAAGATGGTACAATGGATACATAGAAGATGGTGAAGAAGCGGGAAACAAAGGACTTGGCGAAGAATGATTGAGCTCAAGCGCCAATATCATGACTCGATGCAAAATGAAGAGATATATGTATAAGAGAGATAGAGAGACTCAAAGATAGAAAATGCATGACTCACACGGTGGGACCGACTACTCTAGGGATGAAAGAAAAACACAATGAACTCCAAGTCACAATCAAAACATAAGGCAAACCCCAATTCACCTACTCAACACAGTGAAGACCATCAGGTGACGGTCATTTATCTTTTTAATTTTTAGAGTTAGGTGAGAACCACAAAAATTGTACAATCACTTAAGAGGCTTGATAGGATTTGGTCTCTACTCCTTAGTGTGTACGTGAGCATTTAAAATGCATCCAATGAGGGGGTTGCTCTCCCCAAGACAAGGAATCCATTACGTTTTATTTTTAAGTCCAATAGAGTTAGCAGTCCTGATTTTATTTAAGTTATCACTTTTTTGGGGTATTTTCAATGCACATGCCTATCGAGTTTCCAATTTCCATTAAGCACCCTAGGTTGGCAAAAACAGAGGGAGAAGATCGGAAAAGCCATGCAAGTCGGAAAACGATGATGCATGCCAAGTAAGAAGACTTACAGTGCCTCCCAGCTCTCTCCATGCGGGATGCATAACAGAATTTGAAACCTATGCTATATGCAAATGCAAACCGAGGAAATCGCCCTAGGTTCAGAAATTGCTATTATCGTGAAGCACCACAAGTCGCTCATTCATCTTTAGCCTCAAAAAGTTCGGTCTTGGCTCACCCCTCCTCTGTGCTCAACACACTTGAGCTTAGGAGAAAGCGCTTTGCGGGGCTCGCTGTGGCACAAAGGCTAGAAGATAAATGAGCGGATGTTTAGAGTTTGATCTAGGTCCAAAGCGAACTATAGGTACATGCAAATATTAGGGGGTTTGGACCTAACTCTACGAGAAAGCAACTCCTAAGCTAAGGCTCATTCACACAAAATAATAAAAATGAAAATAGAAAAAAAAAGCGTCAAAAATTATCGAGGCCCCCAAGGGAACAATCCCTCGGGCAATGGACCTCGGGAGTCTTCGTGTACCTGTGAGAGCCCTGTATTATTACATGTTTCTAAGTGTCACTCTCTCACATGAATATACATAATAAAATGAAATAAAATAAAATAAAATGCATAAAAATAGAGACTGTCTTCAAAAATTCTCCTTCTTCTGTCTTGGATACTCTCTCCTGTTGGCTTGGCATAAAAGAGCCAACTCCACCTTGCTTGGGTGCCTAGGTCCTCCTAAGAGGTCCTCCTTCGCTTGGCGGTCCCTCACATCCAAGACAAAGAAAGAAGATGGGTCAGAACAATCAATTAAATAATATTAAAATAAAACTAAAAATCACACAAATAAATAAATGATGGACATGAGCAAATGATTGAATAACTGAACAAATACGCTCACAAAATCATACAAAATCCATTACCTCCCCGGCAACGGCGCCATTTGATGAACAGGGATCTCATGAGGGTCTAGAATAATCCGCAAAAGGCGGGATCACAATGTCGCTGAGGCGACCGCTCAAGAAATCTCGATCAATCAACAATTAACTCACAATAATATATGCAATGAATATCCAAAAATGTGGAGTTAAATCTTATTATAACTCTACATGCAAATGTGTATAGGTGTAAGTACAGGTAGAGGTCGAACACTGGGAGGCGAATGGTTGTATGTTATGTGTAATTTAATTATTCAATCAATCGTTCATATCCTTTTATTGTTTTTGTGGGTTTTGGATTTTGTGTATATCATTTTTATATTTTTGTTTTTATAATTTTTTTATTTTGTTTTTATATTTTATATTTTTTTATATTTTTAATTATAGAATATAGATATGTATATGTTTATATGTATATATAAATATATATAGATATATATATATATAAGAAGAGAGAGAGAGAGGAGTAATATGGTATATTGATATATATATAGATATAAATACTTAAAATATATATATAGATATAATTTTTTTATCTTTTTTATATTTTTCTAATTTTTTTGTTATTTTTCTGAAATATTTCTAATTTTTATGTATTTTTAATTTCAAAAATGTCCTTAATATCGGACTAAATAGGTAGCCGATTATAATTTGGGTTTAGAAATATAAAATAAACTCCAAAATTCCCAAATTAATTTTAATATATACATAATAATATATATTTAATTATAAAAGAGAAAAATGTATTTTTGGTATTTTTAAAGGTTTTTTTATTTTTTGTTGGATTTTTGAGCTTTCTGATTTTTTTATTTTTCCTTTTTCATATTTTTAGGTTTTTTTAATTTCTGGACTCAATATAGATATAAATATATCATATATGATTTTTTTTGGAATTTTTCAAAATCATTTTCTAATTTTTTTGTATTTTATAATTTAGACAGTGCAAAAAGCGCTTCTTTTTCATTTTTAATAATTAGGAAAATGCAAAAAATGCAAGATAAAATATGGGCGTGTAAGAGCATCACATAGAGCATCTATCCTAATTTTTCTGA
Organism: Ottelia alismoides; assembly: GCA_037367405.1. Classification (NCBI taxonomy): domain Eukaryota; kingdom Viridiplantae; phylum Streptophyta; class Magnoliopsida; order Alismatales; family Hydrocharitaceae; genus Ottelia; species Ottelia alismoides. The sequence goes on along the minus strand of JAZKJV010004210.1, from coordinate 326,156 downwards.
ATGTTTAGAAGCCTCATAGGTATTTTTAATAAATGGATAAAAGACACAGAAATATTTAAACCTGGCAGGGGCATTTTTGCAATTAAAATAAATGACAAGGGCACAGGTGCAAAAATCCCTTCTGAAAAAAACATTTATTTTAAATTTTAGAACTATTTTACAATAAACAAAAACCGCCAGGGCTAAAGTGAAAATTTCACGCGCCTCACGTGGGACTACACGTGTGGTGTGGAAGGACCTAAATGCAAATCTCATAAACTCAGGGTCCTTTCTGCAAAATTTACATTTTATTTACAACGTGCTATATATTTTACAAGATTAAAAATTAAATACAAAAATGACGGGGGTTAGATGTGCAAATTACCCCCAACGTGGGCGCTGATGGACGGCTGATCTGCATTCACTAATACACGTGGCGCCTCCACGTGCGCCGATGACGCTCCGCCGATGAGCGGTGCGGATTAGATCTCGTGGGAGATCTGACGGTCTGAGCGCTGCTCCATCGGACGACTGTGATTGAAATTGGGACCTGCTCTTCATCCAACGGCGGAGACGACGGCTGGAAGAACGGGGAAGAACGCTCGCCTGGGCGAGCTTCCTTCGGTGAGAACTCGCGTCTCCGTCGACCTTTGCTGCTCCACAGTGTCCCAAAAGCTTCCTGGAGGTTGGCTCTCTCCGCTGGAGGTGGTAGGTCGACCGGAGGTGCCCTGGAGCGGCGCCACGAGCTCGGTGAAGAACTGCGGCTCCAGGTACCTCCACCCGCGTGCGAATCGACTCCTGGTGCTCCTCAACGCACCTGACCTGCACAGGAACGAAGCTCGGCTCGAGGCGATGCTCCTCGGCCCAAAACTGAAGCTGTTAGCATAAAAAATGGGTGAGGGCGGTGATGCTCCGGCGATGCGGAGGAGATGAGCATCGATTCGCGGATCCAAGTGATAATCCGGTTGGACAAGGTGGCTGGAAGGTGGAGAAGGCGAAGAGGAACGAAATGAGGGTGAAATGGTGTCGGGGCACAGTCGGGAACAAGATGAAAAGCTCGCCGGAGCGGAGCTCCGGCGAACTACGAAATCACTAAACTACGCTAAACTAAGATGTGAAATATGAAACTAATTGCAGGAATGCAATGCTGGAAGTAAAAGCTACCTAGAAAGATAAAATGCGCAGCTCTTATACCTGGGGGCCTCCAGGGAGCAGGGTGGCCGCCAGAGCGCCACCGCGACAAAATTTCCTCCACCATGGACCGAATCTAGGTGCTGGGAAGCGCCTCCTGTCACTAGGGATCCACCAGGAGCTGATTCAAGCTCAAAGAAGGGGATGAAATTGGCCCAATTCGGCTGAGGAGGAGGAAGACTTTATTTATACACATTCCTGAGGATCCCCAGTGACCGGCGATTATTAAGGAATCGGGGCTATGTACAATGGATCCAAGATCACGGCGAGATTCGCGGATGATCAGAGAACAAAATCCGTGAAGGATTCGAGGGTTATTGATGAAAGGGACGCCCAGGAAAAAGGCATGAAATTGGGGGAATGGACAGTCTACGTCAAGTCAGACGCCTGGGGGCACAGTTGACCGAGCGGTCAACAAATGCCAGGACCTGATTGGTCCACGTCAACCAGAAATTGACTTATTTATTTAACGTATTAAATGAATTAATTAGGTTTTACTTATAAAATAAAAATTGTTTGTAAATTAATATAGTATTTATTTATGATTTTTATTTATTTTTTTGAAGTATTTTATTATGGTTTTATTAAAATAATGTATTTATAAGTATATTTATATATATTTATTTTTATTTTGTTTATTTTAGTTAATTGTTTAATTTTCTTATTTTATAAATTTATAACTTATTTTTATGAGTATAAATATATTTTTATTTTATTTTTATGAGTTTATTTATATTTTTAAATAAATAGGTATGTGTATATGTAGGTATATTTATAGGTATTTTACCTATATATTATAAACATTTTATTTATTTAATGAAGTTTATTTGTTTTTATTTTAGATTTGTATTTTTAATAAGTTATATATGGTATATACATTATTATAAAAATATAAAAGAATGAAACAATTAAAGAATGTTTTCCTTTTTATTTATGTGCATATAGACATCATAGGTATTTTGCCTAGGTATTACCTAGGCTTATTTTATTTTACAAATTCTTTTTAGTTTTTCTTTTAACTTTAATATGTACATGTATTGTATACATTATTTACAAATGTCTAAAAATATGAATTTATAAAAATAATGAATATTGAATAAAAATGAATATTTTAACAAGGTATTATGTACAAGAAGGGCCAAAAACCTAACTTCCACAGATGGGCTCCAAAAATTATGATACCAATTTTATAAAATAGCTCTTGGAATGTTGTATACAATTAAAGTGTGAGTTTGGGTGATTTGGAGTTTTTATTTGCAAGATATGGGTCTGTGAAGTTGAGATTTTGGCTTTTTATTCTGTGTATAAAATGTACACTGTGTGTTATTTTTGTACAAACTCAATTCTGTAATTTTATTTACATTATTATCTACAACTTTTATGTACAAAGTTTCTTTATTTGATGAATAAATAATTTTGTACAAAATAGGTGTCAAAAATGCATAAATAAATGAATTAATAAATGAAGTATTTATTGAATACTGGCCCTTATCTCCCCCTACTTTATTCCTGGTCGACCAATTCCATGCTGGCCTTGGTCTCGGGGTTAGGGTCATAAAATATTTGCAATATTTTATTCCTTTTTCTTTTCTTCTCTTTATTCTATAATTTTGGCATTAAAAACCTTATTTTCTGTACAATAAATACAAGAAACAATGAATGCTATTATATACAAATTAATGCTATTTACATGCATTTGCTGGGGTTTTTAAGGCCAAAATGATAGAATAAAGGTGATGAAATGGAGATTCATCAATCAGGCCACCAAGAAGGATCATTTCCTGCTTCCTTTTATTGATCAGATTATAGAGAGGCTAGCTAGGAAGAGTCACTACTTTTTTCTTGACGGGTACTTCGATTACAATCAGGTGGCCATAGCGCTCGAAGACCTGGATAAGACGACATTCACCTGTCCGTTTGGGACTTATGCTTTCAGGTGTATGCCCTTTGGTCTACGTAACGCCCCGACGACATTGCAAAGGTGTATGTTTGCCATTTTCTCGAACATGGTGGGTGACTGTTTATAAGTCTTCATATGACTTTTCGATCTACGGCAATGGGTTGACTGCTTGTCTTGACTGCCTAGATCGTGTTCTTCAGCGTTGCATAGAAGTTCATCTTGTCTTGTCTTGGGAGAAGAGTCACTTCATGGTGACTCAGGGGATGGTGCTTGGACATATCATCTCCAACAAGGGTATGGAGGTTGATCCGACCAAGGTGGATATCATCAGGAAACTCAATCCACCGTCTAACTTGTGGCAGTTACGGTCGTTTCTGGGGCATGTCGGTTTCTACCGATGTTTTATTCATGACTTCAGTAGGATTGCCCGACTGTTGACTGATCTGCTGACGGAAGATACCGAGTTCATTGTAGATAATAAGTGTCTTGCAACTCATTTAAGACTCTCAAGAGCTTAGTTATTGAGGCTCCTGTCCTTCAACCGCCTGATTGGTCTCTCCCATTCGAGATCATGACGGATGCATCTGATTTTACTGTAGGAGCTATGCTAGGACAGAGGAGGGATGGAGTACCATTTGCCATTCACTACGCTAGTCGTACATTGTATGCCGCTCAACGGAACTATACTGTTACGGAGAAAGAGATGCTAGACGTAGTTTTTGCCTTGGACAAATTCTGATCATTTATTCTTGGATCCAAAGTGACTATCTATACAAATCACACCACCATCAGGTACCTCATGGCTAAGAAGGATGCCAAAGCTCGATTGACTAGATGGATCCTTCTACTCCAGGAGCTTGATATCGGGATTAAAGATAAACATGGAGTTAAGAATGTGGTGGCAGATCATATCTCTTGTTTAGAAAATCTTGAGGAATCTAAGCAGACTGATCCCATTACAAAGACCTTCCTAGATGAGGCGATCCTTGCTATCGCCTCTCTCCCATGGTACGTCGACATTGTGAACTATCTTGTCGCCAAGAAAGTCCCACAAGGTTGGCCCAGACAACGACTTGAGACCTTCCTTGCGAAGGCCAAGTCTTACCATTGGGAGGATCCCATCCTTTATCACGAAGGAGGGGATAACGTCTAGCGTCGGTGCATTCCTCAGGAGGAGCACCACAATGTCCTCACATAATGCCATAAGCTTGAGGTGGGAGGACATCATTCTGGGAGGAGAACAACACAGAAAGTGCTCCAATCCGGCCTATGGTGGCCTACCTTCTTCATGGATTCTGATGAATTCGTGAACAGGTGTACTGACTGTCAGAAGATGGGCACTTGTGGACAACGTGATATGATGCTGATGTAGCCCATTCACTTTTGTGAGGTTTTTGACACATGGGGCATCGATTTCATGGGTCCATTCCCTAAGAGTCAGGGATTTGAGTACATTCTGTTGGCTATTGATTATGCCATTCGTTGGGTTGAGGCCATTCCCGCCCGAACTGCAGAAGCTAAGAGTGTTTGCAAATTTTTGAGGAAAAATATCATTTTACGGTTCGGGGTGCCTAGAGTATTGATATGTGATGGGGGGGTCTTACTTTATCAACGACAAGGTAAAGGCCCTTGCTAACGAGTTCATCATAGACCATCGAGTTGCCACTCCATACCATCCTCAGACCAATGGTCTTGCTGAAGTATCGAACGGGGAGATCAAGACGATACTGCAGAAGGTAGTCCGCCCAGACCGAAAGAATTGGTCACAGCTTTTGGACTCGATCTTGTGGGCATATCAGACTTTCTTCAAGACTCCTTTGGGTACACCTTCCTTTCGTCTCGTTTATGGCAAGCCATGCCGTTTACCTTTTGAGATTAAGCATAAGTCACTATGGGTTGTCACTGATATATTATTGGATCTAGAGAGTATAGGTGATCAAAGGAAGGCATAATTGGTAGCCTTTGAGGATCTTAGAGATACAACCTTTACAGATAGCCTACAGTACAAGGAGTGAGTAAAGATATGACATGATTCTCATATTAGTTATAAGCAGTTTGAGACAGATCAGAGGGTATGGTTGTTTGATGCCAGGCTTAGACTCTTTTCAGGGAAGTTGCAGAGTAAGTGGAAGGGACCATACCTGGTCCGAAAGGTGCATGACAATGGTAGTATCGACATATCTGAGATGTCATTGAGTCTACCATTCGCGTCAACGGTCAGCACCTCAAGCCATATTTAGATCATGATCCACTGATTGTATATGTTGCCCCAATTCATTTTGCATGAGATGTGGTCATTGACTCACATCAGTTGCATCTCGTGCCTGATTATCACTGTCTTCTACCTTTTATAGATCCAGATGCCCATATCATCTCATTCTTTAGTCTAACACCCCATCTGCATCTTGTGAGTATGTTATACTTAGGGTGTACTTTACCCTAAGCATAGGAGGGGTGTCCGATTTTTTATTTTCTTTTGATTCTTTCTACCTCTATTTTGTTGTCTATACTTAGGGATATTTTACCCTAAGTATAGGGGAGGTAGACCCTATACATTCTTTCACTCAGTTTTCCCTTTGAGTACAATGTTCTATACATAGGATTACTTGATCCTAAGTATGGGGGGAAATCATCGAGCTCTATTCATGTTATTCTTTTATTCGTCATTATAATATAGCCCTTTTTTTCACTTCTCGATACTAAGAATGAGTTATGTCTTCTTCATTGCTCTTTGATCACTCTTAGGACATCGTTCGAGCTAAGTATAGGTGGGTGTCATATATATTACATATATACTTTAGCCATAACTCGTACTTTGAGTGAGCGTGTTAATGAATAAAATGGCTAAAAATCACTTATTAAATATCACAAAAATTTCATAATTTTTCTAGTATATAAAATTCTTTCTTGCACATATATAGCTATTTATAAAAACTATTTTTGTGCAAATGTTTGTAAAAATGTTTTGATTGTAAAAAGTTTCTAAATACTTTTGTATCAAAACTATGTACATAATACACAATTTTTGTAAAATGTTTGATAAATAAAAGTTTGCAAAAATTCCTATGTAAATGTTTGTAAATAGTTTGCAAAACCTCTGCATTCATGCATGCATTCAAACATTTTCAAAAATTTTGCACATTTTCAAAAACTTGAAAAGATTTTTGTATATACTTGTATATTCTTCTGAATCATAGTTGACATTTAAACTGGTCTGGAATTAAATTAGAAAATGGAGCTTGGTTAAGACCTTAATCCACCTAATTCTCAGAGGAACCTTATAGGATTTGGGGTTAAGAGTTTTTAGGTCCATTAGTTACTTAATTCTTTTAGTCCACTAGGCTATGTTCACATGTCATCTTGATGAGCCTAAGTAGAACACTTAACAACGTATGCATGACTCTCACAGACAATGGCTTTACTTGGACCAACACTTTACACTCAACTCCACACAGATGAGGTGGTGAGGAGGCAGTTTTCCTTGGCTTGGGGTAGCATACGAGGGTAATACTTCTAGCAGAACCTCTCGTCTTCCTTTAGGGAGGAATGTGTGCCTCAACTTGGTCTGGCAGTGTTGAAGTCTAAAGACAGGAGTTGTGGGTTGCAATAATGCTTCAAAAGAGGGATAGTCTACTGGCTCAAGAAGAAAAAGTCCTTATAAATATATGATGCACCATGTAGATATGTTGTACATATGCACATAAAAAAGTGCAAAAGAAAGAAAAACTCCAAAAAAAGTGTCGGGCCTGATTGAAAATAAAATGCCTGCCAGAGTGTATAGTAAAATAAAGCAAAGCTTATGCTACACCTTGTCATCTCATGAAGCTTGCAGCGGGAGACTTAGCTAAACTGGTTGGGCTCCCAGGGATACGTGGCTACACTAACCACAGTCTATTCTCTTCTTTCCCCCTCTTCTTGAGCCGGTTGAACTTGAACTTAGAAGGGATTACCCCGCTCCTCGAAGAAAGATCTGCTGGACTAGGGAATTAGAGTTACCATGCTTAGGGAGGCTGTTGCGTTGTCATTTTCGAGATGGGGAGCTACATATCACTTACATCGTACAAGAAAAGATTCATGATCATTAGAGTTTCTATATGTAGACTTGTTCTGATCTGGTTTATTGAGTAGTCTTGACCATAGATTGGTGGAACTTAAAGTCTATTAAGTCTTAAACCTAAGTCCAAATAAGGTTCCGACAAACTAATAATCCAAAGGTCTAACGGAGCCCCATACTTCAATTTAATGAAAACAAGTTTAATAATCAACCTTGATTGTCCTTCTTTTTCTTTTCTTTTTCTTTTCTTTTCCTTTTCACCTCTTTTTCAATTGAGTGTTTTCTAAGGGACTAGCAAAGGTAAAGTATAGGGGGTGGTGAATCCCTTATTCTCACTCTTTATTCTTTTATTTTAGGTATTTATCTTGGCAAAGCATCATGTAAATAGGTGTAAATACAATAAGCTAGCATTCAACATGCATGTGTTAACATTATATAATTAGCATGTATTTGTGCAAAAATAAAAGAATAAAGGGAAAGAAGAAAGGAATGAGTTATTTAGAATAAATACAGAGTGGCCCGAACCCCAAGAGAAGGTCAAGCCTTGACCTGATCTCCAAATAAAATAAGTAGAGAGAGAGAGAGATAGGGCCTACTCTATATTGTACATATTACCTAGATATATGAATAATTATTATTTTGATAAAATAAAATTAAAATATTATTATTACCTCCTTGTATATATTTCTAAAAATAAAACAAAAATAAAATAAGAATCAGAAAAATAAAATAAGAATCTGAAAAATAAAATAAAAATGAAAATAAAATCATTTCTCACTTGTACAAAATACATGTTATATGTCTCACTCCCTATTTATTCTATACCTGCAAATAGATCATAAAAATAAAATAAAAATTATTTTGTACCCCTAAAAACTTGTTGAAAATAAATAAAATACCAAATTAGGGTATTTGTGTAAAAATAACAAAATAAAAATAATTATGCAAAATACATAGGTATATTATACACATATAACACATCATCAGATCAATCGCCGAGATCTAATCTCAGCCACTTATTAGCGAAGCATCATCCACCGTCCTATGCACGACACATGGATAAATGATTGCATACCAACCGTCCGTCAGTGCGCGTTTGAGGGTATTTTGCAACTTAAACCCCTTCCCCCTGCATTTTTGCATTTGATGCTCAGTCTTTAAACTTTCATTTATCATTGTAATAGTTTTGTAATATTTTCCTTGTACACCACAAGCTTCATTTATATTGCACTTTGGTCTTGTGTCACGTCACCTCAAGTGCCTTTGCGAATGAGGGAGCGAGCATTTTGTGTGGCTCCCTCTGGGATTTATGTTAGTATTTAGTCCAGAAACATTGAATATCAATATAAATATTTTTGGATAATTTGCATACTTGAACTTGTTGTTCTATTTATTTGCATTTATACTTCTATTAGCATGTATTATATTTTTTATTGTGCAAACTTTGCATGAATGCCCCTATATTTTGTTGAACTATTATTAAATGCCCTGAAACTTTATAGAAATTACAACTAGGTCCATGCATTGTTGATTAAATTTTGTACTTGTTTTTAAATTATTAAAAATATCATTTACATCTAAAAATTATATAAAAATTATTTAAGGTGTTAGGAACCATATTTTATCACATATATTTTTGTAAGGCAACTTAAATTATTTTCCTATTTATAAAAATATTGCATTTTCAATTATTGAACATTTAAAATCCATAAAAATAACAAAATATTTTGAAAAAAAATCCAAAAAAGTTTGTATATCTATTTAATTATATTTTTTTCTAACCAAGTATTTTTCAAGATATTAATTAAAACACCTAAAATTTCAAAACAAAGGAAACATTATAAAAATTCTAAAAATTCATTGCAAAATCACAAAAAATATGTCCTAAGTTTGTTATTTATATTATGCTCAATCTGATTTGATAAGTACTAGTTATACCCATTTCAAATTCTTGGATTTTCTGTTTTCTTTATTTTGTATATTTCATTATTTAAAAATCCATAAAAAACTCAAAATTGTCCAAAAATCACCAAAATGGAGAAAAATGTATAAAACCCTAAAACATTTTATTTATGAAATTTTGAGTATATTTACTATATATTAAAAATCCAAAAGCATTTCTTTTCTATTCCTTTTCCATATAGTATATTATATATATATATATAAACCTCTATTTTATTTCTAAAATCAAAATTTAAATTTTGCAAATTTAATTCCAAAAATGATATAAATTAGTAATAAATTTAGAAAACATTTAGAAATAAAAATTCAATAAAATCCCTATGTAGTCTATTAACTTTTGCTCTACCTCTTGTGCTTCTTATTGTTCGACCCCTATACTTGTCTACTATACCCATTTTTGTAGGGTATAATAAATTTTAGCTCAGTTCTTTATATTACTTAATCATCACAGTGAATTGTTTAAACTGTCACGCTTGGAATGGGTGCCTACTGCACCAAGAGAGCAGTCGATACAATGATTGTCAGATCCGATTTGTCGGACACCGCAGGCCCTCAAAGACCAAACTTTGGTACTATGATCCTTGTGCTTTTCAAATGGTGCCATTGCCAGGGACCATCGATTATTAGAGCATAGAGTAGTCTCCTTAGCTTATTTTGATATCATCTACTTTATTTTATATTTCACCCTTTATTCTATTTCTATCTTAGACTGTTATGGCCATCTTCTTATTTGAATTTGCTACGAGGAACTGCTTATCGAGGGTGGATTTCTTTGGAGATTCAATGCACCCAAGAGCAGTAGAGACCACTAACTAATGGATGAGGAATTTTACAAAATGATGGAATTCCTAACACCTTGTCTTGGAGGGCATGCAGTGCCCGACAAATCAGATATGACTATCATTGGATCAGTGCCTTTCGCAATACTCGGATACAATCACCCAACTCTGTTGATCAATGATCAAACCCACATATGTGTATCTGTAAAATGGATCATACATTTGTAAGAGAAGAAATTTATTTAACTCTACATGAAATTTGTATTAGGCAAGTAGGTAGGAGCAAACATGGATATACGACAAAAATGAAACCCAACTCAAGGAATCAAGAACAAAATCGTTGGTTTTGCAACCAATTAGGTTTTTATGTATTTTTATGGGTTTTTCATTTTTTACTATTTTATTTATTTTCTAATTTTATATTTTTGATGTATTTTAATTTTGCAAATGTTTCTTTTTTCTTTAATTAATAATATATAACAAATATATAATAATAATAGATATAATAATATATATGAGAGATATATAAAGAGATATAAAAAGAGAGTCTTTTTGTAATTTTCAAATATAGCAAATAAAGTCAAAATACATAAAATAAATTATTTTCGGATTTTTTTACATTTTCCTCTTTTTATGATATTTTTAAGGTATTTTAAGCTTTTTATGGATTTTTAGAAATTAAAATACACAAAATAAAATAAACAGAAAATACAGGAACTTTAAGTCGGCCTAAAATATATCTTCCAGATCAGAAAGAGCCCAAAATTATTTTCCTATATTGTAGTTAAAACAAAGAAAATTTGATACTTTAGAACATATTTTTCTAATTTTCTATAATTTTTATGATTTTTTATGGTTTTCTGTATTTTGCGATTTTTATGCTTTCTGTTTTGTATTTTATGAATTTTAGATATGTGATAAAATATAGAAGAATACACATGCCCTAAGATTTTGGTGAATTTTGGGTCTATATTTTAATTTTATGCCTTTTCTAAGTCAAAATAGTAAAATATAACTAGTTTTGTAATTTTTAAATTAGAAAAATAATATTAAACAACTTTATAAATGTATATGTGGATATAATATAATATAAGTTATTTAAAGTAATTTTCCTAAGAGTTTTGGAGTTAATTAGCTAATTAATATAATTAAAAATGAAACACACTATAATTACAAATCACATGGAGTATTATACAAATAAGGAAACCAAAGGCATGTAATTTTAACAAAATAGCAAATTCCAAACAGTAATATACAAAATTACCAATTAAATTAACAATATAAAAGCATTTGGTAGGGTCATTTATGGATATAAAATACTGTCTAGGGATATCTAGGCAATTTCCCAATAACATATCAATTCCAATAACACTAGCATGGATTAAATTGCAAATTCCAGAAATATTTCCAAACTTTCCAAACAAGTCCAAAATCCACATGATAAATAGTACAATTAACCCCCCAAAACCCCCACGTGGGACCGCACGTGAGTGATGTGGACAGTGACTAAAGTGTAAATAACATAAACCTTAAGGTCTAAGATGCAAAATATCCAAAAGTTTTTGAACTGCTATATATATTTACAATATCAAATATTAAATAGCAAGAAAGAGGAGGGAATTAGTGTGAAATAACCTCACTTTGCATGCTGGGTAACGACTGAGATCCATTCACATGAACATTTATCGCGCTATCAACGGTGGATACTCCTTCGCATATGAAGGGGTGAGATTAGATCTGAGGCCTGATTTGAGGGTGGAGGCAACCTCTCATCAGACAACTGTTGTAGAATCTGGGCAAGTGTTCTTCATTATACGGCGGCTGAGGCTCTTGGAAGAACATATGAAAACACTTGGTCAGCGACCTTTTATTCAAGATCCTGAGCTACTCTAGCCATCTTCCTCTATGCTAATGATCCTGAGCGACTGATGGTTAGAAGAAGGTCCGGACCCACTGAACGGGTTCTAGAGGTCGAAGAAGGGAACTAGACTTGGAGCTCCTTTTCCAGTGTAAGGGACCCCTCAAATGGGGTCTGTTGAGCCAATACCTGTACAGTCAGCACAAGTGCTTGGAAGCTCTAAAAGCAATGGGGAGGTGTGGTGAATGAAGTAGGTGGAGGCGTATTCGACGAGGTGATAGAGGGAAACTCATAAGACCCAATCTGTGCAAGATTGAGGTGCAAGAGGTGGTCTGGGAAACAGAGAAGTGAAGGGGAAGCTAATGGTGTCAGAAGGGGCGGCGGAGCGAGCTTGTTTGATCAGTAGTGAGTGCCAGATCCAGAAGTAAATGATATGGAAGAATCCTTAAGCGCATCACGGAAGCGTGAGGATCGCATCATATACGATCGAGAGAGACTAGTCACACTAGTTGCTCAGTGTGGCAGAATTTAAAAAAAATCAACGATGAAAGCACATGATCCAAGAACATTTCTTGGATCGTTTCATCTAACCACATGATATATAAATGAATACCTCTTGTATCTTGGTTGTGATCGAGCCTCTAAGAGAAGAGACCTCCTGTCTCAAGTCCGATCTGTCGGAGGAGACGCTTGCGAGCGTAGAGATGAGTCACATGCTTCTCGCAATCCAAGTCGATGATCCAAGAAATGTATCTGCCAATACCTTCTCACGAGATCGAATGCATTCCTCAAGAGAGAGAAACACCAAAGAAGGTGGAGACCCAAGAGTTGTCGAAGCGGCAACACAACAGCGATGCCAAGCCTTCTCCTTCTCCTTGAGCGGTTGTCCACTACTCTCTAGGAGAGGAGTGGACAACCGCTCAAGGAGAAGGAGAAGGCTTGGCATGAGAATGTGATAGAGAGAGAGTCATCATAATCATTCTGAAGAGCAAGGGGTACCTCTTCTTATATAGGGTTTTGGGAGTCCATGGATCTCAATCCATGGACAACACAAAATCAATGGATGAGATTGATTTGTGTTGATTTCAATGGCCATGATTTTATTGTAAAAACACAACAACAATTAATTTAATTTTAATTAGTAAATATTGATAAATCAGTATAATTAAGTTTGAAATTAAATCATTTAATATTGTAGATAATGGAGGAAGAGATTGCATCATCCCTAAAAAGGGAGGGACAACCACCAAGTCCCTTTAGGACAATGTGGTCGTCCACCCTCTTGACTTGGAATGAGTCAATCTCATTCCAATTTATGAGATTACATTTTCTTCTGAAATTTCCAAGATTATCTCACAAAAATAATTAATAATTATATTGCGAAGATTGCAATCATTCCATTGGAATTATGTGAATCACATTCACAACCCAAAACAAAATGTAATTATATTTTCAATTAATCATTCAATATGAATCCAATTCACATTAATAATTAATCAACATATATAAATCACAATTTATCTCTAACTAATATATTATAAATCACATTTATAACATATATGAATGATTGGATAGTGCTATCCACATTTTTCATATCCATAATAATTAAATCACATTTAATTATATTGGACTATCAATCTCATGCATTTAAATAATATGAATAAATTCATATTATTCATGATAATTAAATCACATTTAATTATACATTTCTTAATGCTTACATATAATGCAACAATGGAATTATTCTTGAACTCTTCCAAGAATAATGTGCTTTCTCCGTAGATTCTTGGAGATAAGGACAGGGCGATTGTACGTTCCTCGTATAGTGACCTGGATATTGAGATCACATCTCAAATCAAGATCTCATGGAGCTCTCATAGATGCTTGATTTAATCAAGGCCGCAAATCAAATCTTCTCACTGCATCTGAATCTCATTCAAATCAATGTCCAACACATGGACCAAGATCAGATTACTTCTCTACTGAGAGGAGTCACTAAAATCCAGACCTGTTTCATCACTCCCTTAGAATCGAAGCGTCATGGTTATACAATCATTTATGATCACATCACCTCAGGTATTCGTAATACCTGTACATCCTGCATACTGGAAGACCTATGATAAACCCAAAGATATAGATCAATTTTGCACTGTCATCTTTAGGGTTTCATCGTCAAGTTTCTCATTCTTGGTTATTAAGAGTTGGTATCGATTATATGCTTTCCAAAAGCATATATCGTACCTTACAAATTCTTGTCATGCTTCCAAGAACGATGATCACGCATGGAATTTGAGTGGTCCCAATACCTCATGAGTGAGCTCATGTCTTCCAGTTCACAAGCAAACCTGTATTATCCCTTTGAGAGATCGTATTACTCATATGCCCTCATGTGCACACCAGCTCGCCGGTTTATAGACCTTGGTTAGGTCATTAACCTATTGGTCTACCAAATGTACATTCTTAGATATATAGTAACACATCTGTCTCCAGTCGGAGGATGTGTGCCTATATCATGACAGTATACGACATAGGACTTTGGTTATCTCGATCTCGTTAAGTCAACTCTCTGACCTAACTGGTCTAACACTTCTGAATCTCTATTCCCATGCAGAGGACCAGCATTAAGAGGTCGGTCAGATATCAACCTAATGAGAAAGGATTGACATCTCCTACTCAGGCTGGAGATTGCCTCTTAACAATCATTTGACAGTGCTTGATGAGTCCTCAATCTGACTCCTTAGATATTCACCAAATCACCAGCCTCTATGATTCAATTATTGAATCAGCAGCTGTATGATCATTAAGATGGCCATGGTACATAACCCTATTTGTACTAAGGGACCTATTATGCAAATTAATTATTCTTCATTTCAGATAAAGGAATGATATTTGTAATAACATTTATTGCATAATGGCTAGCCGTGGGCTCGCATGTCCAACAATCTCCCACTAGCACAAAGAGGCATTAATGGGCTAATCTTTAAACCACACTCATGTGATAATCATAGGCTAGTTAGAAAAATAACTAGGTAAGTTGATCAGTCACTCTATTCCTGAGAGATTACGCCATGTTCTTTTATGACACTTGCATAACTCCTAGTAACAATCCTCGCATCCAATGCAAATGTTGCATCTTGTGGAACCTATACTCAATATTGAGGCAGTTATAGTGTCTCTGACACTACAACTCAATAATCATCATAACCAGTATGTAATTTCTATTATCCTTATAAGAATGCCCTTATTCCTAGAGATCTCCATCTCCTAAGGTATCTGCAGTTAACACCTTTTAGATCACTATATATAAAGTCTTAAGTTCTTGAAGATAAGACTTTGAGATTACTATCTCTAAGTCTTGTCTTCTTTGAAGATATTGTTATTACTACAATCAAAGTGTTTTATTGCCATAGATGAATTAGTAACATTTTACTTCTCCCACTGCATTGCAGACATCTGGCTTTCATACATGTCAAGTATAAACCCGGTTTCTCGTAATTGATGCACAAGGGCAAGCAGTTTTAGCTTTAATTTCCTAAACTCCTTGAGGTGCTATCCCTTAAGATAGGTCAGTACCATATCTTTAGGAAAAGAAGCCTTTATTGGAATTTTTCAGAAAGTGGAAATGTCCACGGTGTACCACTAATGTGACGATCCCAATATCCTATTCTCTTTGCTTCTGAACAACTTCAGAACTAAGATATAAGAGGTATCCTTAATATCATATCTCAACGTATGGAATAGCAAGTCTATAAAACACTTATTATTATCCTTATATAATTTAAAATGATTAGGATATCATCTACATTTAGCATGATGAACACAATGACACTCCCACTAAGCTTCACATGGTTCATCAAGATTCTATCTGAAATCATAACATTTATAATTTCATCAAATCGTATTTTCCAACTATAAGAAGCTTATTTGAGTCCATAGATGGAGTTCTTTAGCTTACATATCTTGCTTTGCTCAACCATGAAGCCCTAGGATTACTTCATGTGAATATCCTTAGAGAGGTATTCATAGAGGAATGCAATCTTGATTTCCATCTTGAAGATGTCATAGTCAAGCTATGTAACTATATTTAGCAATAATATGATGAGTTTAAGCATGGTCACTAGAAAACAATTATCATCTCAAGCGATGTCTTCTTTCTTCGTGTGTATCTTGTGGATACAAGACATGCCTTGAAGGTCTTTACCTTCTCATCAGGTTCTCTCCTTATCTTGAAGATCCATTTACACCTTAACGGATCTTACCCTTATAGGTGGATCCTTTAGTGGTTTATATACAACACTTGTATATGAAGTCTACTTTAGAATTTATTGCTAACATCCATCTTTTTTTATCATGATCCTCAGAAGCTTCATCACATGAAGTTAGGTCATTTTCAGACTTAACTGTCACATGGAATCCATCCTCAAGCTCATTTGAAGAGGTATTAGTGTTTCATATTTAATTGTCCTTTTAATTTTCAACTTCAAGAGCCTCATTATCTTCTCAAGATTAAATGAGTTCTTTCACTTCATTTTCATCTTGATTCTCAAGAGAGTCATCCTCTAAGAATGGTATCCTTAGAGGTGAGATATTTTAAGAATCTCAAGGTCATAAAGTAGGTATCCAATACTGTCCTTTTTTCTAATGAAGTAGTACTTTTTGGTGTTAGATTCCTGCTTACTTGCATTCATGACAAAGTTATGAGCCAAGCAACCCTTAATCCTCAAGTGTCCAACACTAGGATAGGTTCCAAACCACAACTTATGAGGTTGTTTGAGTTTATATATGCATGGAATCTTATTAAGGATATATATTGTAGTCTCTACTACAATATACACCTGGTAACTAAGAGGTAATTATGCTAAGATTCATCATTGATCATATCATGTCACACATGATCCAATTGTATCTCCTTACAACTCCATTGAGTTTAGGTGCATAAGGAGGATTAAGATAGGAATGATATTCCTTTCTCCACAACGTATTCTTTGAATTCATCTAATAGGTACTTGGTACCTAGGTTAGATCAAAATCATTTCATATTCTTCAAACTTTGGTACTAAAACAAAATTGTTAAATCTTTGAACATTTCAAAGGTTTCTAAGGTGAAGGGATGAAATCTCATATCACAAATAATCATCAATAGATATCACATATCATTAATGTTTATTATAATATAGATGATCTACATACATCAATATGTATGAGATATTGAATACCTTCGCATCTAACACCATTCCCAGAGAAGGGTGAATTGGATACTTTCTACTTTGAATACAATATTTAAAAGTATGTATGATTTGAAATTTCAGACATTCTAAAGGTTCATCTCTTACCAGTCTATTGATCTCATCAATAGATATATGTCCAAGGCTAGATGCCAGATCATCATCAAATGATCTTCATCTCCCTATTGATATTTTAAGATTTAATTTTCAGTATTAGAAATGTTAATCAACCATTCACTAATTTTCTAATTTAGTAGAGTTCTCCATATATTAGACTATTATTTGAAATATATCCATCATAACTCTTTATGATAGGTCTATTCCAGAATTCATGTTTATTCCTAACATTTAGAAATAAACAATGAGTAAATTATAGTATATAGGTCGTAGACACATTCTCTAAGACTAAGGGCTTCCCTCTGAAATAATGAAGTCTATTCATCCAACAGAGATTGTTGTAACAATTGCATCAATATTCATGTGGATGACTATTAAACCTTATGATCAAATTTTCTAGTCTTCTAAAACATATGCAACTAATTGCAAATGCCATTAAAAGAATGAGATACAATTGTCAGACTTTGATCGTATCAAATAAGAAAGTCAATTTCAACAATTATATGTAGATGTAGATTATTTCGATGCAATACCCGAGTCATTCTCTAAGGATTCTAGATATACTTGATAGTCATACTATCAACACATCAGCTTATTGCAGTATTGGCATTCATTTAACTCTTTGGATGTCATATGGAAGTCACAGATGTACAATCAACTCTTTGACTTTTCTTCTTACTTGGGTCCGACCCATGTTTCCACTGTGCTGTCTTCATCTATAAACAACCATGGCTTAAGACAAAGGACCTCTTATGTTGAATTCATAAGATTTCAATATAAGAGTATTTCAACATCTATACATGCTTTATTTAATTCATACAATATGGTTATTATAAAGCTTCATGAATTACTTGAGTATAGACAGTAGAATTATGACACACATCGTATCTGCATACATCTTAACTCTTAAAGACTTAGGTTCAGGTAGGTATTCAAACATTTTGAATACATCATCTCTTATATAGCCATCATTCTGCATGATGCAGTGAACCATGCCATTCATGATTAAATGTTTAGAGCACATATGTATGACAAAAATGTTTTCTTAGATTTTTATAAGGATTTTTTGACAATTACGATCATCATCGATATGTCATTTTTAAAGTATATTCGATGAGAGATCAAGACTACAAAGACACACAAACCCTAGGTTGTTGTCCTATCGTCTATTTAATTGTCTCTCCTCACTATTATAAGGAAACTTGCACATTGCAACCACATATATTATGTGTCCAACTGCAAGTACAATATCTTGATCATGGATCCAATGCATGACATTGTACTGATTATTATTGATTATAGTATTGACTGGGTTTAATGAAGGATTATATGAAATAACAAATTTGCATATTTATATATACACATATATTTTACTTTGATTTAGGAATTTTTATATCAAAGTTGTCTTGCCTTGTCAACACTGAAAGTTAATTCCCTTAATCACCTTTAATGTAAGAGATATACTTACCATTATATCTCAAGCAAGATCCGGGATCTCCTTTATGATCATGGATCCAATGCATGACATTTTACTGATTATTATTAATTATGGTATTGACTGGGTTTAATGAAGGATTATATGAAATAACAAATTTGCATATTTATATATACACATATATTTTACTTTGATTTAGGAATTTTTATATCAAAGTTGTCTTGCCTTGTCAACACTGAAAGTTAATTCCCTTAATCACCTTTAATGTAAGAGATATACTTACCATTATATCTCAAGCAAGATCCGGGATCTCCTTTATGATCATGGATCCAATGCATGACATTTTACTGATTATTATTAATTATGGTATTGACTGGGTTTAATGAAGGATTATATGAAATAACAAATTTGCATATTTATATATACACACATATTTTACTTTGATTTAGGAATTTTTATATCAAAGTTGTCTTGCCTTGTCAACACTGAAAGTTAATTCCCTTAATCACTTTTAATGTAAGAGATATACTTACCATTATATCTCAAGCAAGATCCGGGATCTCCTTTATGATCTTTTATCACATCCCAATAATTTGAGAACCTGTAACTCAGATAAAACGGGAACACATTCCGCCTTGCAAGTACAACTTGCATTTCCTAATTCATTCTTTAACGCCCGAGCCCACTGATGATGTGTCTGAGCAACACGGGTTAGGGAATCAGATAATCAAAGGTCATTGCAACCCAGATCACAAGGCACAATCAACAAGAAAAATAAAAACCACTCAAATCAAGCAATCAAAGCACAAAAATAATGTCATCGGTCTCCGCTATTTATTTTAACCTGGTATAGCGACCAGGATCGAACTCAAGGAACACGAGAAATCCTTCAAAGTAGTCTAAATTCAGAAGCTAAAATGCAAATTATTATTATTATTTATTTTTGCAAAAAAAATTTAGAGTTTTTAATTAATAAGCAAAAACAAAGAAATAAGAAAACTATACACACAATCACAACTTTTAAATTTTTATTTAGACCTAATGCTCAAAAATTAAGAATTAAAATATTTTTGTGTTTTCAAATATTTACGTATTTTTTGTGATTTTATGAGATTTTTATGATGCTTTTGTTATTTTATAAAAATCAAATAAGAGATAAACAAGGAAACAGTGCATAATTAGGAGAAAATTACAAATTAAAAATAATTAAAGTGTCCTAATGTCCTAGTTATGAATTTTATGGTAAAGTAGAAAGAAAATGTGACAAACATGATCTGGAATTGTATTTTTTTAAAATTTCTAGAATTTTTTTTATTTTTTAGAAGGTTTTTAGTCTTGTCATTTTTAGGGTTTTTAGGAGTTTTTGAAACAAAAGTGGCTCTAAAAGGAAAATACATAGATTCAAACATTCACTAAGTTTTTTGTAATTTTTATAACAACTTTTACATTTTTTATGTATTTTATAAAATAGACAGTAAACTTTTATGGGTTTTTGATTTTTACAAAATATCAAACAGTACTTAACTAATCCATAAAAATTACCATAAATATTATGTGTTAACGTGAGCTAACAGTATTTTTTATCAAAAATTTTGGAATTAATTAGGTATTTATTTGATCAAAAATAAAACACACAGCTTGTAGGGACCTAATTGCAATTATAAGATAGTTCACGACCAAAAGATAACACGGAGGAAAAGCAAAGAGCCAATAGTGCAAAAAGTCTAGAGAATTCACACACATGCACAATATACCATATATAGGGGCACAAATGCAAATATCAAAAAATATTCATTCAAAACAGAACACTCAGATGTTCAGTATAAAGCATGCAAATACACCAAAAAATCACGTACATGAGCTCACGCAAGCCGGACTGAAATGCAAATATAGGAAATGGCAAGGGTCCACATGCAAAATTACCACACTATTTTAAACAATGACAAATAATTACAGGACTAAACAATAAAGACGAAATAGGGAGGTGCCTAGGGATAAATTATCCTTTATTAGGAGCGATCCAATGGCCGATGACGCTCCACTTTTGATCAGACGGCGGGGATGCAAGGATGCCGCTTCAACGATGGACGACGGAGATGGGATCCTCGAATTGATCTGACGACGGAGGTCCTCCTGAAGATGAACGGTCACGATTAGAACTGGAGAGGCCTCGACCGGACAGTAGAGGTGATACCTAGATGATCGGGGAAGAACTCACCGCCGGCAAGTCTCAATCGCCGATTCTGCATGGTTCAGACATCGTCACGAGCTGCAGGGACATGGAGGAAGTCGGCGATGATACTCTGTAATAGCTAGGTAGTTAGAAGGGCCCAGGACCAAGTAGAGGGTCCTGGGGAGGCATGGGGGTCCCGGAGTTGTCCAGCGATACCTATGACCTCCAGATGAGGTTTGGTTACACGCAAACCCTGCAAGACACGATATATTCTCGGAGAGTGGTTCTGGTAAGGGTTAGAGCACCATATATAACCAAGAATAGAAGATGGGGGTGAACGGGCAAGTCTCCGAAGATGTGAAGGAATCGACCTATAGGGAGCTCCAAATTGATGGCTGGAGCTATGATGGAAGGTTGCAGAGCGAACATAGAAATGATAAAAAGTCAGAGCAAGGTGGATAAAAGTTGGAGTGCGACAGAATGATGGAAAACAGAGGAAGGTCGGCGATGCTCTGTTTGACAATGAAAAGATCTATTTGATGGAAAATGGGGGGTATAATGATTACCTAGAGATGGAGGAAGGATGCCTGGGGACGCAGATGGAGGTCTACGGTGGTCTTGGCCTCGATTGCTGATGCAACTAGAGGCTGGGCTCCTCGTGGCGGAGCTAAGGCAGAACCTCGTCGGACCTAGGGCTTCACGCTTCAAAAGGATTCCCTCTCCCTCCCTCTCTCTCGTTGTTACTCTGGGAATGGTGGGTGGGTGCAACGGAAGAGGTGGCGCAAACAGAAGGTAGAGGAAAAGGACGAGGGGGTGGTGGATTTATAGGTGCACAGGTCCGAGAAGATGGGAGAGGCACCCATGAACCGAGGCACGGGTCCCAGGATTTGGCAGTAGGAGTGGAATAGAGATGCACCCTCTCAATTCGGAGCTGGAGTTCTGGTGAAATGGAGATCGGATCAGGTCTGGAGAAATAGGGGATATCTAGGCGAAACCCGATCAGGCAAAAAAGGGTCTGGCGTGGACCAGTTGACCAGAGTCAACAAATCCCCACTGGCCCAATCAGAGGTGGGCTGGGAAAAAGACAAAACCCGCTACATGACAAAATAGAGGAGAAAAATAAATAAAATTAAATTAAAAATAATAAATGAATTTAAATTAAAAAGTGAATAAAATAGAAAATGTTTCTTATTTTTCAAAGAATTTTTTGGTGAGTTTTAATTATTTTTATGAAAAATAAATTAGTGTATATAAAATATATAGTATTGTATACATGTATAATATACATATAAATTATTTACAATAATTTTTATTTTGTTTTTTTCATAAATAATCCAATTTTATATTTTATTTATTTTCAACATAATTTAAAGAGTACAAAATAATTTTTATTTTATTTTTATGAGTTTTTTACAGGTTTAGAATAATATGAGATATAGTACACATACATAAATTTTGTACAATGGAAGGGGAATTTTTATTTAATTTTTATTTTATTTTCTATTTTTTATTTTATTTTCTAATTTTTATTTTATTTTAGTATTATTACTAGAATTATATACAAGGACGTAAAAATACTAATTTAGTTTTATTTTATCAAAAATAACTATTTACACATATAGGTAATATATACATCACAAAGCAGACGCTATCTCTCTCTACTTGTTTTATTTAGAGATCATGTCAAGGCTTGACCTTCTCTACTTGTTTTATTCTAAATACCTCCTCCCTTTTTCTTTTCCTTTATTCTTTTATTTTTGCACAAAAACATGCTAATTATGCAATATTAACAAATGTATGCAAAATCCCATGTTATTGTATTTACAAGTATTTACATGTTATTTTGACAAGATAAATTGCTTAAAATAAAAGAATAAAGAGTGAGAATAAGGGATTCTTCACCTCATACTTTACCTATGCTAGTTCCTTAGCAAACACTTATTTGAAAAAGAAGTGAAAAGAAAAGAAAAGAAATAGAAGGAGCATCAAGGTTGATTATTAAACTTATCTTCATTAAATTGAAGTATGGAGCTCAGTCAGGCCTTTAGATTATTAGTTTGTCTTAACCTTATCTAGATCTAGGTTTAAGACTCAACAAGCTCTAAGTTCCACCATTCTATGGTCAAGACTCCTCAATAATCTAGATCAGAACAAGTCTACATACACAAGTTGTAATGACCATGAATCTTTCTTTGTACTGTGTAAGTGATATATAGCTCCCCACCTCAGAAATAACAAAGAAACAACCTCCCTCAACAAGGTAACTCTAATTCCTCAGTCTAGCAGCTCTTTACTCGAAGAGCAGGATATTCCCTTATAATTTCAAGGACATTCGGCTTGAGAAGAGGGGTAGAGAAGAAAATAGACCGTGGCAAGTGTAGCCACGTATCCCTAGGAGCCCAACGAGTGTAGCTAAGTCTCCCACTACAAGCTTTATGAGACGAGAAAGTGTAATACATAAGCTTTGCTTTATTTGGCTATATACACTCTTGCAGACATTTTATTTTCAATCAGGCCTTTCCAACTTTTTGGACTTTTCTTGATTTTACATTTTTTTATGTGCATATGTACAACATATCTACATGGTGCATCATATACATGAGGACTTTTTCTTCCCGAGCCAGTAGACTATCCCTCTTTTGAACCATTATTACAACCCACAACTCCTGTTTTTAGACCTCAACACCGCTACACCAAGTTGAGGTGCACATCCCTCCCTAAAGGAAGACAAGAGGTTCCGCCTAGAAGTACTACCCTCATATGCTACTCCAAGCCAAAGAAAACTACCTCCTTATCACCTCATCCGTGGAGAGCTGTTTGTAAGGTGCTGGTCCATGTAAAGCCATTATCTGTGAGAGTCATGTGTGCATTGATAAGTGTTCTACCTAGGCTCATCAAGATGACATCTGAACATAGCCTAGTGGACTCAAAGAATTAAGTCACTAATGGACCTAAAAAGTCTTAACCCCAAATTCTATAACGTTACTCTAAGAATTAGGTGGATTAAGGTCTTAACCAAGCTCCATTTTCTAATTTAATTCCAGACTAATTTAAATGTCAACTTTGATTCAGAAGAATATACAAAAATATGTACGAGGATCTTTTTATGCAATTTTCAATATATGCATTTTTTTTTAAAACATTCAAAATTTTTGAAAATGTTTGAATGCATGCATGCATTAGTGCAAAAGTTTTGCAAAACTATTTACGAACATTTACACACGGATTTTTGCAAACTTTTATATTGCAAACATTTTTCAAAAATTTTTTACCATATACAAAAATTTTTTACGAAAATATTTACTAACATTTTACAAGCAAAACATTTTTACAGACATTTGTAGAAAAAAAGTTTTTAGAGATAGCTATTTACAGAAATGTATGTGCAAGAAAGAATTTTACGTGCAAGAATTTTTTAATTTTTTTGTGATTTTTAGCTTGTAATTTTTAGCCATTTTATTTATTAACACACTCACACAAAATACGAGTTATGGCTAAAGTATATATACAATATATACGACACGCCTAAACTTAGCTCGAACGATGTCCTCAGAGTGTTCAAAGAGCGATGAAGAAAACATAACTTGTGCATAGTATTGGGAAGATAAAAGAAAGGCTATACTACAATGACAAATAAAAGAGCAAAATCAATAGAAATCGGTGGTCCCCCTATACCTAGGATCAAGTAATCCTAAGTATGAAGACTGTACACAACGGGAAACTGAGGGTTAGAATGTATAGGGTCTACCTCCTCTATACTTAGGGTAAAATATCCCTAAGTATAGGCACTAAAACAGAGGTAAAGTAAATCAAAAGAATAATAAAAAATCTGACACCCCCTATACTTAGGGTAAAGTACACCCTAAGTATAGCATAATCATCCAATGCAGATGGGGTGTTAGACCAAAGAATGTGCGAAATGGACATCTGGATCTATACAGTTGTGGGAGAAAGTGGTAATCAAGCATGAGATTCAACTGATGTGAGTCAAAGACCACATCTCATGCAAAATGAATGGAGGCGACATCAACAATCAACAGATCATGATCTAGATATGGCTTTGGGAGTTGACCATTAACTCGAAAGGTGGAATCCAACGATATTTCAGATATGTCAATGCTGTCATTGTCGTGCACCTTTCAGACCAAGTATGGTCCCTTCCACTTGCTCTAAAACTTCCCTGGAAATAATCTCAGCATGGCATCGAATAACCATACTCTCTGGTTTGGCTCAAACTGCTTATGGCTGATATGAGAATCATGCCATATCTTCACTCGCTCCTTATACTGTAGGCTACTCAAAAAGGTTGTATCTCTAAGCTCCTCCAGGGCTGCCAATTCTACCTTTCTTTAATCTCCTATACTCTCTAGATCCAATAATATCTCAGTGACAATCCAAAATGACTTGTGCTTTATCTCCACAGGTAAATGGCATGGCTTGCCATAAACGAGACGAAAGGGATATCTACGTCCGATATGCCCACAAGACTGAGTCCAAAAGTAGTGACCAATCCTTTCGGTCTGGGCGGACTTCCTTCTGCAGTATCATCTTGATCTCCATGTTTGATACTTCAGCAAGACCATTGGTCTGAGGATGATATACAGTGGCAACTCGATGGTCTATGCTGAACTCGTTAGCAAGGGCCTTTACGTTTTCGTTAATAAAATGAGACCCCCCCGTCATATATCAATACTCTAGGCACCCCGAACCGTGAAATGATATTCTTCCTAAAATCTGCAAACATTCTTATCATCTGCGGTTCGGGCAGGAATGGCCTCAACCCAACGACTCACATAGTCAACAACCAATAGAATGTACTAGAATCCCCGACTCTTATGGAATGGACCCATGAAATCGATGCTCCATGCGTTAAAAATCTCATAGAAGTGAATCAGTTGCATCGGCATCATATCGCAGTGTCCACACGTGCCCATCCTCTGACAGTCAGTACAACTCTTCATGAATTCATCAGAATCTTTGAAGAGGGTAGGCCACCACAGGTCAGATTGGAGCACTTTCTGTGTTGTTCTCCTCTCAGAATGATGTCCTCTTGCCTCAAGCTTGTGGTAGTATGTGATGACTCTATGGTGCTCCTCCTGAGGAATGCACCGACGCCAGACGCTATCCCCTCCTTCATGATAAAGGATGTGGTCCTCTCAATGGTACGACTTGGGCTTCGCAAGGAAGGTCTCAAGTCGTTGCCTGGGTCAACCTTGTGGAACTTTCTTGGAAACAAGATAGTTCACAATGTCGGCGTACAATGGAAGAGACGTGATTGCAAGGATTGCCTCATCTGGAAAGGTCTCAATGATAGGCTCAATCTGCTCAGATTCCTCAAGATGTTCAAATCGCGAGAGATGATTCGTCACCACATTCTTGACTCCAGGCTTATCCTTAATATCAATATAAAACTCATGGAGTAGAAGGATCCATCTAGTCAATCTCGCTTTGATATCCTTCTTTGCCTTGAGGTACCTGATGGTGGTATGATCAGTAAAGATAGTCACTTTGGATCCAAGAATATATGATCTGAACTTATCCAAGGCAAATACTACAGCTAGCATCTCTTTCTCCATGACTGTGTAGTTCTGCTGAGCGGCATCCAATGTATGGCTAGCATAGTCAATGGGAAATGGTAATCCGTCCCTCCTCTGTCCTAGCACAGCTCCTACGGCAAAATTAGAAGCATCCGCCATGATCTTAAATGGGAGAGACCAATCAGGCGGCTAAAGGACAAGATCCTCAACAACTAGATTCTTGAGAGTCTCGAATGACAAAAGATACTTATCATCTACAACGAACTCAGTTCTTTCATTAGCAGATCAGTAAGCAGTCGGGCAATCCTGCTAAAGTCCTGAATAAAACGTCGATAGAAACCAGCATGCCCCAGAAAAGACTGCAACTGCCGCAAGTTGGACAATGGATTGAGTTTCCTCATGATATCCACCTTGGTCGGATCAACCTCCATGCCCCTGTTGGAGATGATATGACCAAGCACCGCCTCGTGAGTCACCATGAAGTGACTCTTCTTCCAAGATAGAACAAGATGGACCTCAATACAGTACTGAAGCACATGGTCTAGGCAATCAAGACAAGCATCAAACTTGTCACCGTAGACCAAGAAATTATCTATGAAGACCTCTAAGCAGTCACCTACCATGTCCGAAAAGATGGACAACATGCACCTTTGGAATGTCTTCGGGTTATTACATAGACCAAAGGGCATCTGTCCGAAAGCATAAGTGCCAAACGGACAGGAGAATATCATTTTGTCCTGGTCTTCGGGAGCTATGGCCACCTAATTGTAACCGAAGTACCAGTCAAGGAAGCAGTAATGACTCTCCCCTACTAATCTGTCAATAATCTAAAGCTAGGGTTGAATCTGCAAAAGTCTAATTAATTCGCGCACAAGCTCAATATCCAATGCACATGGGTATAAATGTAATTTCTGAAAACTTAACTTTCATTCATTAACAACAGAAAAGTTCAAGGCAAGAAATGCAAATAACCCAACATGTGAGCACACACATGCTTCAGACTTGGGAGGACTAAAGTGTAAATATTAAAAATACGAGGTCCAAACTGTAAATGTTTTTAACTACACATTTTATTTAATAGACTAACGATAAAAACAAAAACATGCAGGGCTGGAAGTGAAATATACCCTTAGCAGGGGCACGTGTCGCGCACAAAGGAGGGCGCTGGCGTACGACTCTGATCGTCTGCAGTTGTAGCACAGTGCAGGAAATGTCGTGGACGTGCAGGGAAGATATGTCAGAAACTCAGATCTAACGGCCCAAAAGATGCACGGTCGGATTAGATCCGACAAAGGTGGGCAGATCCAACGGTAGAGAAGGGGTCCGCATGAATAGCCCTCCAACGAACCTCAATCAAGCATCAGAGGAGATCCAATGACCCGATGAAGAGTCCGAGAGGCCTGACAAGATCGTGGAAGTGAGGCGCGTCTGTTGGTGGGCTCCGATGAATGCAACTAAGGCTGGATGGATGTAGCGGTGACGGGCTCACCTAGAGCTGCTCCGCCTGAGCAGCTGGGGATCCAAAGTGGCTCATAGCACGCGATTATGCCTGCAAAGGATGCGATGATGGAAGATGAAGCTCCGACAGGGGTTCTTGAAGAAAACAGCAAGAGAAGCGACGGGGATGGAGTTTTGGGTCTCCGATGAAGGGGGGATAGAGACCCATCCTAATCTCGACCTGATGGTCGAGCTTCCAGATGGTAGGCTGCGGAAGAAGGTGCGAGGTGAGACGATGAATCGATCTGAACGGATGAAGGGGTGCTACGGAGCTCCGACCAGCTCCGACCAGCTGGTCGGAGCGGATTAACTAGCGGGTAGGTGAAATAAAAGATGTGATCGAAATGGGAAATGCAGAAGAAAAGATAGATACCTGAAGGTTCAGATACGCTCCTAAGCTTCAGGCAAAGGTGGGCGTCGAGGTTTTGGCCTCAACCGAGCTGTGGCTGGCATTCAATATTTTATTCAAATATTCTTTTTATTTATAGTATAATTAAATACATATTTACAATTTTATCTTCTTTTTATGACTTTATCTGTATACTTAAATAATTATGCGTATGTACATTATTGGTATAATATACATATATACTTTATTCTATTATTTGTTTAATGCATTTTAAATATTTTTATTTTGTATTTATATTTTTATATTTTTTAAAAGATATTTACAGGTATTTGAAAATATAAAAAGAGTAGAAATATAAAGAATAAATTAAAGAATAAAATGTATATGTATATATAGTACAATGTGACCCAAAAAGTCAACTTTTGTATTTTAAATCAATTTCTAATGAAACCACCTTTATTAAAATAGATAATTTAATTTTAGGAACAATAAAGGTGAGTTTGGTGAATTTAGAGTCATATGGAGGAGATGTTGATCGTTGTAGTCCAGTTTGCGGCTTTTTTATCTGTGTGTCCCAGTCACATTGTACATTATTTTATATGCAATTATTTTTATGTTTTCCATGTGTTTTTATGTACAGGATTCATGATGATTATTTATTTATCTGAGATGTATAAACAGAAGAATAAAATAGTGTAAGAATGGCTATATGCAATGCGTTCAACACCTAGTGTTTCTAGGTGTTTGTGTTACTTTGTATGTATTTCTTTGCCCTTATCTCTCCTACTTTATTCCTTGTGGACTAAGTCAATATTAAGTTAGTCGCGTGGTTTATGGTCAATTGGTATTTACAATACTTCCTTTATTTTTATTTTATCGTCTTTATTCATTTATTTTGTGTTTAAGTATAGGTGTTTATGCACTATTTACTGACAATAGTCAGTGTGTCAATTTGTACAAGTTAGATATGTTTACATGTATTTATCTAGGGATTTAAGGAAAAATATATGAATAAAGGTGAATGAATGGGT
Organism: Ottelia alismoides; assembly: GCA_037367405.1. Lineage (NCBI taxonomy): Eukaryota > Viridiplantae > Streptophyta > Magnoliopsida > Alismatales > Hydrocharitaceae > Ottelia > Ottelia alismoides. Next base: position 297,069 of record JAZKJV010004210.1, on the reverse strand, counting down.
ATTAATTCCCTTGTTATTTCCATAAGATGATCATCCTTGAGCTTAGACAGACAATTTTGTCATGGAGTATTGATAACTCGGGTTTTGCGAGGGTCAAAATAGTCCACACAAGGCGGAACTACAGTGTCGCTGAGCGACCGCTCACGAAACCCGAATTAATCAACAATTAACCCACGACAAATAAATCAAGCAATGAAAGTAAATGTACGGAGTTAAAATTTATTATAACTCTACAACAAGATGTGTATAGTGCAAGTATGTGTAGAGGTCGAACACAGGGAGCAGACAGGTAGAACGGGGCACAAGTGCACAAAAATGTGTGTGAATGTAATCAAATGTCTATGATGCTATTTTTTTGTGGGTTTTTAATTTTATATTTTTTTATTTAATTTTTAATTTTATAATTTTGTATTTTGATTTTTAATTTACTGATTTTATATCTTCTTTTTGTATTTTATATTTTTATATTTCCTTTTTCAATATTGGAAATTAAAGACAATGTAATAAAAGGGAAACTAAAGTATTTATAAAAATGGATAAAAATACTCAAAAATAAGCAAATAAAGTCTTTTTGGTCTTTTTATACTTTTTTACTGTTTTTGTGATTTTTGGGTAATTTTTAGAATGTTTTTGGTATTTTTAATTATCAAAATAAAGAAAACAGTAGTAAAAAGCAAGGCTGAAACTTAAAATGGAGAAATAAAATAGAAATCAGTGGCAAAAATTCCCCAACTTAATTTTCACTCAAAGATAACAGAACAAAGAAAATTCAGGAGAAGAAAACACTATTTTTGAATTTTTTATGAATTTTATAAATTTTTATGAAGGTTTTTAGAGTTTTGCAATTTTTTGGAGTTTGGATTTATATTTTTTAATGATTTTTAATTGGAAGTTAAAACAAACTAAAAGACACAAGATATATTTTTTTGGGATTTTTCTGGAGTGTTTTTATATTTTTTAGTGCTTTTCTAATGCAAACAGTGCTGAAAATGGAAGTTTTTGATTTTTAATAAATATAAAAATAAAATAAAATCAAAATCTAAATGGATGGCGTGGAAGCACAGGTGCACAGGAGCCTTTGTCCAAAATTTGAGAAAATTTGGAATTAGAATGATGCTTCAAATAAATGGACAAACAAGCACAAATTAAAGGGGCTGGCAGGGGCGTTTTGTAATTATCAAGGAATGTGGGGGCCTATGCGCAAATATTCCAGAAATTTTATAACTGAACAAAAACTTTGCTAGACTAAATAACAATGAACAAATGCATGAGGCTGAACTCGCAAAAACGCCAGGGCGCACGTGACATGCACGCGCGCCTGGCAGGGGCTCAAACGCAATTAACAACAATATGAGGGCGTGATTGCAAAACTTGCACAAAATTTAAACTACAATAAAAGGTTTTTGGATGAAAAACAAACAAGTAAACGCCCCGGGGGCCAACTGCAAAAACGCCCAAGCCACGTGCAACGCACGCGCCTGGGCGGGGGCCTCTGTGTAATTACACAAAAATCCGGGGAGGCAACGTGTAAATTCTACCAAAGTTTAAAAACGCAGATGAAAGATTTATAGTTAAAGATCAATTACAAAAACCGGCGGGCGCGTCTTGCAAAATGCCCAAACCCGGGGGTGATCCAACGGTGCGCAGTCTCCACTTAAGACACGTGTCGCGCTCTGGGGCGTGATACCCCTTCGCAATCGACCGCCATGATTAGAGTATAACTTGAAGATCTGACGGCTGGAGTGGCTTCAGCAGCGGACGGCTGCGATCAAAAGGGGGGGGCGAGATCGACGGCAACTGTGCGTTGCCCCCTCCCCCTCGTTCTCCTTCCTGCGCGGGTGTGCGCAGGCGGCTGCTGCGCGCGGGTGGCGGCGTTCTTCTCCGGCAAGCCTCAAGATCTCCCCCCCCAGATGGTTGGCGAGATATCCGGCACCTGCGAAAGAAAGAAAGGCTTGAGAGCGATGTCTCGGCCGGGTGGTTATGGGGGGAAGATGGCGGCGGGTTGATGGTAGACGGTGGTGGCTTGCCGGAGTGAACTCCGGCGATGAGTGTGACGATTGATCGTGAAGCACGCAAATAAAGAGGTGGAGTTAATCCGAGGGCTACAACGATCCTACAACATGGAAAAGATAAAGAAAAACAAAGAAAAATGCGACCTCACGGGTTGGAATGCCAGAGGTATGACCTCGACGGCGGCACGGCCACCGGAGGTGGTGGAAGCGCCAATTCAACCTCTAACCTTGCCTCCGGTGAGCTGGAGGACGAGCTGTCACCCCGTCCAGTCCGGAGCTTCACCAAGAGAGGGAGAAAAGGGGTCAAAATGGGTTCAAAGAGGAATGGGGGAAATGAGGTTGGTTTTGAAACATGGTCCTGGAGCAACCTTCGAGGCAAGATCACGGGCGGCATGATGATCCAATCCCCGAGATGAAGGCTAGGCGTGATAGATCAGTCATAGGGCTACAAGTTTCGTGAAGAGGCCGACCTGATTCGATGAAAGGAACGGCCTCCAAAAATCCTCGAAGTCCAAGAAATATCATGTTCTGACACAGCCCAGGTGTTGGGCAGAGAGTTGACCGAGGTCAACTCTCCTAGCCCCCTGGTTGGTCCACGTGGACCAACCAGGAAAAACCTAGGGAAAAAGATTTGTAAAATCAAATTAAAATAGAAAACGATTTTATTAATTTTTGATTATAAAATAAAAAATGTTTATTATTTTATGAGTTAATTTATGGTGATTTTATTTATTTTTATGGATTATATTTTTACAAGTTTGCATTTATACCCTTATAGGTATCTATATCTATGTATTTAAGTGTTCTATTTTTATTTAGGTATTTTTAATTTATTTTATTTTGGTTTTTATTTTCTAAAATTATAAAATACTTTTATATACACAAATATATTTTTATTTTAATTTTCTTATATATTTTATACACTTAATAAAATGAAAGTGTTATTTGTATAGGTATAGCTACATGTATTATACCCATGTACAAGTATTTTTATTTGTATTTTATTTATGTTTTTATTCTGATTTTAATGCACATAATTATTACAAGTATTATTTACAACATTACAAAAATATAAAATTATAAAAATAATAAATAAATAATAAATTGAATATTTTAATATGTACAAATATACAATGAGGGTCCAAAAGTCAACTTTCAAACCGTAGCTCCGCCAAATGCGAAACCACCACCAATGGATAGATTATTTTCTTCTATATACAATTAGAGGTGAGTACGCTGCATTTGGAGTTGTCGTTTGTGAGTTACGGGTCTGGGAAGTTGGCATTCTGGATTTTTATTCAGACCATAACTTTTTATCTGTGCATTATTTTTCTGTGAAATCAATTTTGTATTTTTCTTTATTTAATTATCTACAACTTTCATGTACAAAGTTTCTTTATTTGATGTACAAAAAGTGGAACCAAAAATAGGTCCCAAAATGAATAAAGAATAAATAAAATGTATAGGTATTTACACTGTATTTCTGACCTTATCTCCCCCTACTTTATTCCTTGTCGACCTATCCATCAAGATGCCTAGGTCTCGGGGTTTCGGGTCATAAAATATTTACAATATTTTATTCTTTTTCTTTTCTTTTCTTTATTCTATAATTTTGGCACTAAAAACCGCATTTTATACAATATTTACACACATATGCATGAATGCTAAAATGCCTATATTAAGCCTATTTACACGCATTTACTAGGGTTTTTAAGGCCAAAATGATAGAATAAAGATGATGAAACGTGGATTCATCATCCCCCTATACTTGCCTTTGCTAGTCCCTAGCAAACACTTATGCAATAAGTGCAGAAAAAGAAAAACAAAGAAAAGAAAAAGAAGAAAGGTGGACTAAACTTGATTATCAAACTTGTCTTCACAAAATCAAAGTTTGGAGCTTAAGTAGGACCTTTGGAATTTTAGTGCGGGCGAAACCTTAATGAGAACTTAATTTGAAATCCAACAGTCCCTGAGAATCCCAAAACTCTGCTCAAGTCTCCTCAATAGCCAGGTCAGAAATACTTCAACTCATACGCAAACTCTTACGACTATGAATCTGACTTGTACAGTGTAAGTGATGGTGGCTCTCCCCAACTAGAATGACAAAGAAACTGACTTCTCCAGTACGACAACCCAGTGATTCCCCAATCCAGCGACTCCATCCTCGAAGAGCGGGGTATTCCCTTCTAAGTTCAAGTGGCAACCAGCTCAAGAGGAGGGGGTGAAGAGAAGAATGGACGGTAGCCAGTGTAGCTACCTATCCTTGGATGCAAGACCAGTGTAGTCAAGTCATCCTGCTGCAGGCTCACATGATATGACTTTGGAACTCAAGCTTGCTTATTGACCTTACAACATATGTACATACTTTGCAGGCTTTTTATTTTTGTACATGCCTGAACTTTTTTTTTTCTTCTTCTTTTTTTTTTTTGAAATACTATTCACAGCAGCATTTACATAAGGAGTTTTTCCTCTTGAGCCAATAGACTATCCCTCTTTTGAAGCTTTATCGCAACCCACAGCCTCCTGTCTTTAGACTTCCTAATCACTGGACGGGTTGGGGTGCACTTCCCTCCCTAGAGGAGGACAAGTGTTTCCACTTGTGTGCGTCTCATACCGGCAAATCCAATCCCCTCAGCACTCCAACTGAGTTGAGCCATGTGAAAGGTGCAGGTGTCCAAGTTAGGTCATTATCAACAAGAGTCGTGTGTGTGCTCCGAAATACTCTACTTAGGCAGTCAAGAATCCATTGAACCAAGTCCCGTGATCCTCAAAGAATTAAGTCAACTAGACCTGAAGTACCTCAAACCAAGTTCCTATAAGGTTCCTGTTATTAGGTAGATTATAAGGTCCAATCAAGCTCCAATCTCCGGATTTTACTTAGACTTGTTCAATTATCAAACTCAATCCGAAAAATGCGAATGCCATGCAATGCAATGCAGAAAATATTTTTGTGATGCAATTTTCAAGATTTTGAACTTTTTATGGATTTTGAAAAGATGATGCATGCATTTTTTGTATTTTTCAAAAAGATTTTTCAAATGTTTTTGGATTTTAATTTTTGCAAATGTTTTTGGGAATTTTTGAAAACAAAAAGATTTTGGCTGAAAACAAGGTGAAAATATGTACACGGGAGTGCTTCTTATATTTACAAGAAGTGGATTTTAGAAATTTACAGGGTAAGTGATCAATTTTATACATATAGATATATATAGTGGATTTTGGTGAGATGTAAGTATTCCTCAAACTTATTTGAAAACAATTTACACACAATTTTTGAAAACTATAGTCCAAAATAGTTTTTACAAACATTTTACACACATTTGAAAACATTTTGCAACGGCTTTCAAAACAGTATATATAGGTTTTTCAAATCATTTTTGCAACAATTTTTCAAACCATTTGCAAATCATTTTTCAAACATTTTATTTCACACAAAGAAAAGAAATTTTACAAACCACACATTTTTACACAGGTTGAAAACATGAAACAAAATATTTTCAAAATAGTTTTCAATAGATGTTCACAAAGATTTTCAAACTATTTTTCAAATATTTTGCAAAAAACATTTTCACCTGATTTATTAATCAGTAGATACAAAAAAAAATTGAGGAATAACCACATCTTTTTATTAAGGATTTTAATGAATTTCAAAGAATTATTAGCCATATTATTAAGAAAATACGAAAGTACGAGTTATGGCTAAAGTATATACGTAGTATATACGACCCCCCTATACTTAGCTTGAGCTATGTCCTCATAGATTGGAGAGAAAAGAGAGACATAACTCGTACTAAGTATAGGCAAGTCTAAAGAGTAAATGAATGAATCAATGAGAAGTTGACCGTCCCCCCTATACTTAGGATCAAATAATCCTAAGTATAGCAGACTGTCCACAAAGCAGGGAGGGTCAAGGGTGGGAATGAACAGATCGTACTCAGATTGTCTCCCCCTATACTTAGGGTAAGATATCCCTAAGTATAGACAAGAAGAGGAGACAATGGAGAGGATCGAAAAGAATAGAAAAACTCAGGGTGCACACCCCCCTATACTTAGGACAAAGTACGTCCTAAGTATAGAAGACTGTCTACAAGGGGCGGCACCTTTTCGGTAGATGAAGAATATAAAAAAGGAAAAGAAGAAAAGAGGAAAAGAGATGAAGATGGAAGAAGAGATCATGAGGATGTACACACCACTCCCCCTATACTTAGGGTAAAAGAAGCCCTAAGTATAGGCAACAACAAGAGTGATGACACGGACGAAGAAAGAGCACTCGGCTTGTCCACCCCCCTATACTTAGGATAAAGTACGTCCTAAGCAAGGCAAACACGAGAATGGGTGGATGAGTAAAGCGGGAGAAGGACGAAGATGAACATATGAGAGAATATACAACAAAGATGGATGTACACATGATCAAGAAGGTTGAAAGCGAACCTTCTTGCGAGACCGCTGAGGAATGGATCTGGTGTGATGCAGGTCGATATCGGGGTCCACAGTGGACGGAAGCCAATCAGGGTCGACAAAAAGTAAATCCTCAGGGGCCCTAGGGTGTGAAGGCACAGACTGGGTAGTGGAAGAAGTACGGCTCAGTCCGGCCTTGGGAGTCTCGCTGATATCAAAGTGGAATGGGACAAACTCATCATCATCGGAAGTGGTGTACTCGGAGTCGTCCTGCGAGGTGTCGTCCAAGTCAAAATCAAAAGGCACGAACTCATCGGTGGAAGTAGTCGAACTCTGTTCGTCCTCTATAATCTCAACTGGATCATCTTTTTCATCAAAAGGCCCGAATCTCTGAAGAAAAGCAACTAAATCAAATTCGGCCTTTGGCTCATCAGTATCTACATGAACAGGAGCGGACTCATCAGTGGAAGTAGTCAAAGCATGTCAGTCCTGTATAGTCTCTAAATCTGCCCTCCGCTCAACGGTATCAATCGTGTAGATCCCGCGGATGTCATCAACACACCGCCAAGTCACAGAAGAAGGAACGTCGAGGTCCATGCTTTCCAAGTTTTCCTCAACCGGGAGGAATTCTCGGGTCTCAGTGGAATCCAATAGACAACAAAATTCTCTGATAGTATCATCAAGGTCATGGTCCTCGAGGTCAGCCAAGATAGGTGTGGTCACATCAGGTGCAGGTCTCTGGTCAGCAGTGGGTGCGGTGATCACTGCTTCGCCCTCATCAGCAGGACGGAAGCGAATCTCTCCTGATCCGTAATCAATAACGACTCTCGCAGAGGCGAGGAACGGTCGTCCCAGGATGATTGGAGATGGCTCCCCTGTGGAGGTCTCCATGGGCAATACGACAAAATCAACGGTGTAGCTCGTGCCCTGAATTGAAATGACGGCGTTTTCAAGGATACCCTTCGGCCTCTTTATTGATCCATCAGCAAACTGTACGATCATCCTGGTTTTCTTGAGAGGCCCTAAGTGAAGAGACTGTACCAGCGAGAAGGGTATGATGCTAATCGAAGCACCGCCGTCTAGGAGCGTGCGATCACATGTGTGGTCAGAGATTGCGCAGCTAATGAAAGGTGTGGCAGTGTTCTTCTTCCGAGGAATGGGACGGTGTGTGATGGCATGGGCAGTGGCCATGGTCAAGATATGACGCTCAGATCTGCTCCTCCGCTTTCTCTTCTTGGGAAGAGGAGCAGATAAATCGGTCATGGCCTGCTGAAGTGGGGCACGGATGATCTCATGAATGGTGGCCACCACTTCGGGTTCACTCAATATTTTTTTTTTGAATTTTTGGACTTCCTCCATACAAGGGAGGAAGTCGGAATAATCATATACACGAGGCATGCCAAGAGCAGTCTGTACAGCGGCATCCTCGGGGTCAAAGGTGGGACCGGGTGTGAATGTATGTGTGGACCAAGGATCTGGCACTTGGTCTCTCTCCTCACAGTCTGACTCGATCGTGTGTCTCCCGAAATCTTTTTGTGTTTTTGAATTTTTCTCATTTTTTTGTATTTTGGGCGATTGCAAGCTCTCATGATAATCCTCAAATGATTCCATATCCTCAAAGACTGGAGCGGCATTCTGGTTCTTATTTAAACTAGTAAAATCAGTGATCCTCGAATTCATATGCTCCATCATCTGGTTCAAGGTCTCAAGTGTGGATATCATGAAAGGTGACTCCAAAATCTCAGGATCGGGTGAGTCGAATGTGGGCGGTGGGGGTGGACAAAAATCACATTCCGGATCAGGATACTCAAGGAAGAGCGGGTTGTCGAAATGTGTAGGAGATGGTGGTGGGAATGACTGGCGAAGGTCAAAGTCCGGATCCTGAAATAGTGGGTTGGTCGGATATGTACAAAAGTCAGGAGCAAAGTCCTCCTGGAAAAAAGGAGGTGGACCGGCTGGAGTGAGCGAATGATCCGCAAAGTCCGGATAAAATACGCTCCAGTCGGCCATCTCGAAACAAAGGAAAAATGATCGGGAGAGCACGATGGTCAAGTCAAGAGAGTAGAAAAGAAGGCGCAAATGCGCAGGGATGATCTAGGACACACACAAAACAATCACAGACAAAAATGAAAATAATACAAACCCTCAATTCACCTACTCAACTCGGTGAAGACCACAAATGTGATCTTTTTATCTTGTCTGTTTTAGAGTTAGGTGAGAAGTCCAAAAGTTGCACAAACACTTAGGGGGCTTGATGGGATTTGGGCACTAATCCTTAGTGTGTGCGCGAGCAAGTAGAAGCGAAGACAATGAGGGGATTACTCGCCCTAATACAAGATGTTTCTTTTTTGATCGGTTTTAGGGTCAAGTAAATTAACAGTCCCAATTTTATTGATTATCACTTTTTTGGATTTTTAATAAGAAATGCACGCGCCTAATGAGGATTCAATTCCTTTATGATCCTAGGTTGGCAAAATCAGAGGTAGAGAGGCGGAAAAGCAATGCAAGCGGCAATCGATGATGAATGCTAAAGAGAAATGCTCACCTTGCCTCCAGCACTCTACATGCAAGGATGCTCAGCAGAATTGAAACCTATCTATATGCAAATGCAAAGCCGATGAAATCGCCCTAAGTTTCAGAAATTGCTATTAGCGGGAAGAACCACAAGTTAACCACCAGTCCTCAACCCTAGAGTCTGGTCTAGGCTCACCCCTCCTCTGCTCAACAAATTGAGGGTAGGAGAAAGCGCTTTGCGGGGAGAGCTCGCGGCGCGACGGATTGAAGATGATGAATCAACTGTTTAAATTTGACTAAGTCCAAACGATACTATAGGAGCATGCAAGGTATTAGGTGTTTGGCCTTAGTCTATCGCAAGCAATCCTAAAAGCTAAGGGCTCAATCACACAAAAGAAATAAAAATCGAAAAACAAAACAAAATAAAAGAATGCGAGAAAACCGTGAAAACCGCGGTGAGCCCCCAGGTGAACAGACACCTGGAAGTTAGGCTCAAGAGTCCAAGTCCGAGTACCTGTATTATTACAAATATAGGTCGCTCTCTCACTTAAATTACAAAAATAAATGCGGGAAATAAATTCTACAACTAAGGGTGGAGCTCGGTCTTCAAAAATCTCTCCTTGTCTCCTCGGTGCTTAGCTGGCAGAAGCCGGCTTCACGTGGGTGCGTAGGCGCCTAGGGTGGAGCGCCTCCCTCGATCCGCGATACCTCGCACAAAGTCAAACAGGAGAGGGGGTTAGACAGCTCAACAGATATATCAAAAATAAAGAAAATAAAATAGCAAAAATAAAAGCCGCGAAATAGACAAATGATCACAATCACGAACAAGACCCGAACTAAGCGTTGTTGCTCCCCGGCAACGGCGCCATTTGATAACTCGGGTTTTGCGAGGGTCAAAATAGTCCACACAAGGCGGAACTACAGTGTCGCTGAGCGACCGCTCACGAAACCCGAATTAATCAACAATTAACCCACGACAAATAAATCAAGCAATGAAAGTAAATGTGCGGAGTTAAAATTTATTATAACTCTACAACAAGATGTGTATAGTGCAAGTATGTGTAGAGGTCGAACACAGGGAGCAGACAGGTAGAACGGGGCACAAGTGCACAAAAATGTGTGTGAATGTGATCAAATGTCTATGATGCTATTTTTTCTGGGTTTTTAATTTTATATTTTTTTATTTAATTTTTAATTTTATAATTTTGTATTTTGATTTTTAATTTACTGATTTTATATTTTCTTTTTGTATTTTATATTTTTATATTTCCTTTTTCAATATTGGAAATTAAAGACAATGTAATAAAAGGGAAACTAAAGTATTTATAAAAATGGATAAAAATACTCAAAAATAAGCAAATAAAGTCTTTTTGGTCTTTTTATACTTTTTTACTGTTTTTGTGATTTTTGGGTAATTTTTAGAATGTTTTTGGTATTTTAATTATCAAAATAAAGAAAACAGTAGTAAAAAGCAAGGCTGAAACTTAAAATGGAGAAATAAAATAGAAATCAGTGGCAAAAATTCCCCAACTTAATTTTCACTCAAAGATAACAGAACAAAGAAAATTCAGGAGAAGAAAACACTATTTTTGAATTTTTTATGAATTTTATAAATTTTTATGAAGGTTTTTAGAGTTTTGCAATTTTTTGGAGTTTGGATTTATATTTTTTTAATGATTTTTGGTTGGAAGTTAAAACAAACTAAAAGACACAAGATATATTTTTTGGGATTTTTTTGGAGTGTTTTTATATTTTTTAGTGCTTTTCTAATGCAAACAGTGCTGAAAATGGAAGTTTTTGATTTTTAATAAATATAAAAATAAAATAAAATCAAAATCTAAATGGATGGCGTGGAAGCAAAGGTGCACAGGAGCCTAAGTCCAAAATTTGAGAAAATTTGGAATTAGAATGATGCTTCAAATAAATGGACAAACAAGCACAAATTAAAGGGGCTGGCAGGGGCGTTTTGTAATTATCAAGGAATGTGGGGGCTGATGAATACCCATTCATCACTCTTTATTCTTCTATTTTAGCTACAAAAACCTTTGCAAATACATGTAGATATGTGTAAATACCAATAAATACCAAAAGCATGCATTGTGTAAAAACCTATAATTAGCATGTTTTTGTGCACAAAATAAAAGAATAAAGAGCAAAAAGAAAAAGAGGGAAATATTTAGAATAAATATTGAGCAACCTAACCCAAGGGAGGGCTCAGCATGGGCCTGACCGCATAAAAGCCAAAGTAGAGGGAGATAGGAGCTCACTTGTTTATATTTGTAAATACATAAAACTTTATATTTTCCTCACCCAAAAATATACTTGTACATATTGTGTGTATATTCTATTAAAAACAAAATAAAAAGATAAAAATCAAAATTCAAAAAAATATCACTCCTTCACCATGTGTATAAACCACACCCTTGTATTTATTTAACCCTATAAATAAATTCATTTATTTTCTAAACTTTTTGTGAATATTCTATGGCTTATTTTGTAAATAAAATAAATAAAAAGAAACAAAACAAAAATCAAATAAAAATCACAAAATCAAAAATACAAAAATACATTGTATTTATACCATGTATATAAATATATATATTTATTTATTTCACCCTTGTATATAAGTAATAAAAATAAAATAAAAATATTCTTTTATTCTATATTTCATGTTGTAAATAAATAAAATACAAAATGAGCATAAAAACACAAAAAAATAACAAATAAAAAAATCAAAAATAAAAATTCATGTAGTGTACATATACCTATATATAGAGCTAACCTATTTTTATTTCCAAAAATTAAATAAAAATCACCAAAAAATAGAAAAAAATAAAAGAAAAATATTTCATGTTTTAAGTTTTTCCTAATTCGACCTATTTCTACCCTAAAAAAATAAAACAAAAATCCGCTACACGTGGCCGCTCCTGATTGGGCCACGGGGGAATGTTGACCCCAGTCAACTCCCCCGCGCCTCCTTCCTTTTCTGGCCAACGCGCGCCGCGCCCATCTTCCCCGATTTTTCCCACGCGCTCCAGGCTGTCACCCACTCAACCCCCGCGCCCGGATCCTTCGCCGCACATCCCTCTCCCTCGCCGGATACTTCGCCATCAAAATCACACTTTCCATCGCCGTCCTCACTCAACCCTAATCGCCCGGTCACATTATAAAACCATCACCTCCGCCGCCTCCGCGCCGCATCTTTGGCCCATCTCCTTCTTCCCCGTGACCTCCATCGGCAAGGCGAGAGTGACAGCAAGCTTTTGCCCGTGTTGCAGTGAGGCGAGAGGGCGATTCCATCGATCCGGCGTAACCTCGCCGTCCTTGCTCCGCCGCCGCGTCGAGCACCGAGCTTCAGGCCTTGACGCCCTTCGAAGCTACGACCCGGAGATAGCCCATCTCCAGCCCAGTCTACTTCAGCCACCAGGTAGCCTTAATTCCTTCTAGTTTAGCTTAATTTCCGATTACCCCCAAATCTACCCTCCGACGTACATCTCCGATTCCGACCACTCCGATATCCCATCGTCCAATCCGACTCGATCAGCACCTTCGCCGTACCCTCACGCACCTTCTACGCCCGATCATTCAACCCAGATTGCACCGGATCTGGGATTCGAGTTCCATCGCCGTCGCATCGCCGGAGCTCTTCCGCCACGCCGCACAGACCATCTTCACGCCACCTAACCGGGTCGAGGCACTTTGCCCTCGACCCGCGAAGCTCCTTGACTATTTTGCAGGTCTAAAGGGAGGTGTCTGAGGCCCCCCAACTTCCAGCCAGGAGCTTCTCCTCCGCCGGCCTTGCTCGAGCTCCTCGGAGCTTGGTCTGACCGTCGGAGACCACCAGCAGACGCGGGAGCCTCCCACGATTCTTTTCCGACCTTCAGGAGGCTCACCGGAGGTCCCTAGCGCACGCACGAGCCCGGCGAGTCTCGCCGGGGACCTGTTCTTCGAGGACCCTCCAGAGCCGTCCGATGCATCCTCTGCTCCAGATCTGATCCTAGCCATCCATCTGTGGAGGAGCAGCGACCGTTGATCCACCCGAGGAGCGCATCTGGACCGTTGCAGCCGAGGAGAGAGGCACCCGAGCCCAGCACCGCTCGATCGTCCACGTGCCTCTTCCTTGACCGTCGATCAGAGCCGAAGAGGATAAGAGAGAAGAGGCGCCGCCATCCAGACCGTTCGATCACCCACGTGGCGCCTATCCAACCGTCGGCTATTAATAAAGGGGTAAATATCATAGGGCCCCCCCTCTGTTTGTCGAATTTCGTTTTAGTCCTGTAATTTCTAATTTCAGTTGTTTATTTTCTGGGTAATTTGCATCAAGGACCTCGGACTTAATTTTAATTGCACTTATACCCCTGCCAGTAGAGACCCACGTGCTTGGGCACGTGTTTTGTTGGGTTATTTGCATGCTACCCCTTGTAGTTCTGGATGTTATTAATTGAATGAAATGTTTTGTTTATTTGCATTTATGCCCCTGTGAGCACTTTATATGCGCATGTGCGAATTATTTTGGGAATTTTGCAACCATACCCCTGGGCTTTTGATACGAGTTATCAATTAGCCCTAGGACTTGGTTTTTATTACATTTAGGTCCCTGTGTGCCCCAGACACGTGCTTGGCACGTGACTTCTTGGGTAAATTGCACCAGGACCCCAGAACTTTTGGGTATTTGCACTTAGGTCCCTGTGCACAGTGCCCCACCTTTGTTTTTGAATAAAATATCAAACGACCTCCAAATCCAATGAAATTTTGACACATGGCTCCTGCCATGGTGTAGGAATTTCTATGATTTTTGGGGACATTTTGGATTTCATTTATTATTTTTAAAAATTCAAAAACCCCTAATTTTGCTACTGTTTGACTTTAAAAATACCAAAAAAATATAAAAACTCCACCAAAAATTCCAAAAAAATTTGACATTGTTGTTTACTGTTTGCTTGATTTTCTAGCCAATTTTGGCTACTTTTCATCACATAAAAACCTTAAAAATTGAAAAACCCCTAAAAACCCATAAAAATTGTAATAAATAAATTAAAAATCCAAAAATAATAATTAGGGTGCCTAAATCTTCCTTATTCTTCATAGAATATAGGAAAATTACCTCTAGGGCTTTTTGAGATCCAAAATTATTTTATTTTTGGGTCTTAAGCCTTGCTGGACAGTACCCTACATTCTTTGCATTGTTTGATTTTTAATAATTATTTCATCCATTAGAAAAATTCCAAAAATTCACCAAAAACAGTAAAAAACTTGAAAAACATAAAAACCATTTTTTCCTAATTTTTGCATCATTTGTGTGTCTTGTATAAATTGTTGAATTCCCCTTGTATTCCCTTTTTCTCATTTTCTCACCTTTAAAAAAAATTCTAAAAAATTTCAAAAACAAATAAAAACCCTAAAAAAGACTTCCTTGGATACTTGACTACATCGTAGGCTTTTTAAGCCAATCTGTGCTCCTTGTGTTCGACCCTGGGAGCTATACCAGGTTAATCCTATAGCAAGATCGCTCTATTGTGTGTTTGCTTGTTTTATCTTATTTGAGTGATTGATTTTTCTTGATTGACTCCGTTTTTGTGATAGAGGTCGCAACGACTTAGCATTTATTTTACACCTTTACCTCATCGCATTCTCGGGCCGATCAGAATGGCGCCGTTGCCGGGGAGCACGGCTTTGTAGTCAGATTTCATTCTTGTATTTTTGTCTCTCTATATTATAACTGTTTTCTAACACTCTCTCTTTCTATTTTTTGTGCGAGGTACTACGTGGAGCTCTTGAAGTACACTTTTTGAGGACCCGCACGGGAAGAGGAGCAGGAAGAGAGAGAGAGGAGCAGAGATTTTCATTTTAGAGAGAGAGAGAGAGAACATTATTCGTTTTGTAATAATTTAGGACTTGAACTCTGGACACTTTTGGACATTCGTAACTTAGCGGGTCTGTTTCGCCGAGCACCGGTGTGCTCGGGGGACCCATCTGATTTTCGCGGCTTTTATCGTGGTTTTCATAGCTAGCTGCCTTTTCCGGTGTTTACGCGGTTTTCCTCGAGCCCCTAGATTTAGGAATTTATGTTGATTGTGACGTAGATTTTTAAGGCCCAACACCTAATAGAATATCTGTTCCTATAGAACGTAATTGGACCTTAATAAAATTCATTGAAAAAGTTAGTGAAATTGAATTTGAGACCACGTGCCGTGAGGAGTCACATACAGCGCTGGCAGGACCCGTCGTGGCGGGCACCGAGTGACTCCCAAGATCGGACTCCGGACTCAATTCGATTAGCTAACTATTGTTCTTCACGATCAATAGAAGTTGCTCATCTAGGACTCGGCTTTTCCCGCTGCACCATTTAGGTAGTTTATTTCTGTATTTAATTTCTGCGCGGATCACTTGCATGTAGAGCGCTGGAGACAAGGTACGCATTTCTTTCTCTGCATGCATCATTGATTTCTTCGCGCATCGGCTTTTTCGTCTTCTCTCTCTGTTTTTGGATTATTAATCATCAGGAGAATTGGAAAAACCGTTAGGCCGCCTGTATTTATTTTGAAAAATATTTAAAAAGAAAAACAAAAAAAATTGGGACTGGATAACATTATTGACCCTAAAAGACACTCACATTGAAAAATTTGTCTTGGGGAGAGCAACCCCCTCATTGTTTGGTTTGATTGTGCGAGAGAGTGACCCGAACACTAGGTAAAGCCCTCCGGTACTCATCTCGACTGATTACCGACTCTTCTGTGCGGGACAGTCGGTTGAGAGAGTATCGGGTATCCTAACAGGTCACGTTAATCGCTCTGATATCTTGTATGTTCACCAAATAAAATTGACAAGATAAATTGACCGATCTCTCACGGTCTTCACATTGTGTTGCGTTGGTGAACCGGGGGTTTGCTTTGCTATCATATTTTCTCCAGATCTCATTCGCCCAACTCGCCAAGATCAAGATGATGGGCAGACGATCTCTTAGGCAGCCTCTGGCTGCACCGCTTTCAGGCGCGTCTACTCCATCATCTAGGTTGGCCCGTGAGAGTCGAGACCAGCTCTCCGGGCCCGAGTTCGAATCCACCCTGTTCCCCCTCGATTCCCTTTCTTCTGTTCCTGAGAGACATGAGCCCGAGGAGAGACGAATTAATTTGACCGAACCTGAGTTGGGCTCTTCTGATTTTGCAGACATCCCTATGGCTGGAGCCGGTAGTTCAGACGATCGCCAGCCCGAACATTTTGTCTTAGACCAAGGGGCGATCAACTCCACCCTGATCGCGTCGTTAGAGACGGTTCAGAACCAGTTACGCGATCAGGGGGCTTTCATGATAGAGATGAGGAGGGAGTTGGAGAGACTCCGAAGAGAGCGAGAAGAGCCGAGCGAGCCAGAGGACATCCCTGATGCTGATGCAGAGGCAGCAGCCGCAGCAGCAGCAGCCGCAGCAGCGGCAGCCGCCGATGCAGCAAGACCGATGCGGGAACTACACAACCCCGGATCTACACTGATGCACCAATGGGTGGTGATTCCTGCTATCGTGGGGGATTTCAAGTTCCCTCCGAACACCCTGCAGATGCTTCCGCACTTTCATGGACTCGCCACTGAGGAACCACACCTCCATCTCCAGGAGTTTCTGATGATCTGCAGCACTGTCCACGACCGTCGTGTGGACCAAGATACGATTCGAATGATGGCCTTCCCTTTTTCACTGGCAGATAGAGCAGCCGCCTGGCTGAAACATCTAGGGAAGTTTGTGTACACCTGGGATCAGCTCCGCACCGAGTACTTGAACAAGTACTATCCACTCGGGCGGACGAATGCAGCAAGGGCCCTGATCAACAACTTCTCCATGCTCCCTAACGAGCAATTTCACGAGGCATGGGAGAGGTTCAGAGAGCTTCTGGATAGATGCCCACACCATGATATCTCGAAGCCGAACCTAGTTCAGAGCTTCTTCAGTGGGCTAACACCAGAGCTTCAGGGTCTGGTGAATGCTTCTTGCGGCGGGTCCTACTTTGCCAAGGACCACAACCAAGTCTGGGCCATCTATGAGGAGATGTCCGAGAATTACATGGTGATGTCCCAGACTCGGTTGTATACACAGAGATCTCAGCAGCCGCCAGGACCCGTGCAGTATCAGCGGATAGCACGGGTTGATGCAGGTCCTTCCAGTTCGTCCACAGTTGCAGCCGCACAGGCAGAGTCGGCCGCTGCGGACATGGGGATTATTAGCGAGAAGTTGGACCGCATGGAAATCATAGAGAAGAAGCAGTGCCAGGGCATAACTCAGATGGAGGAAATGGCGCAGACTCTGAGCGACATGAAGACCCAGCTCTTGTGTCTCCAAGAGGCACAGACGGCTCCTCAGCCCCGTCTTCTGTCGCGAGGCGATTCCGGTGGCAGCCGCAGCTCGTCCCAGCGCTCCAGCTCCTTGCAGCAGCCTAGACAAGTTCACCTTGTACAGGCGGAGCCGTACCAGCAGCAGCAGCCCTCTTACCAGGCACCACCATCTCCAGACTTACAGATGGTGGTATATCAGCCGGATCAGCCTCTGGATGTACTCCCACCCGCCCCATACGATGCAGAGCCGTTGATGGATGTCAACGGGATTTGGTATGACCGGCCCCAGCCTGGAATCCGACGAGACCATCCCGGATTCAGGTGGGGGAATGGGGGTAACCAACCCCAGCAGCAGCCAGCCGGTCAGGGAGGGCAGTACTCCCAGCAGAGGGATCACCAGCAGCACCCAGCACACCAGCCATCATCATTCGTATCTCGTCCCTATCAGCAGCAGGGACAGAGTTGGAGACGTGAGCAGCAGGCTCACCAGCAGCAGCATCATTCCTCTTACCCCTCTCAGTCACAGCAGCACCAGGTCCAGCAGCCTCATTACCAGAGAGGCAACCCGTCGGGCTCCCATGAGAGCCCCGCCATGGATGATATAGCCCGCCTCTTCACAGAGCAGCAGGCTACATTTAGACGGGAGATGGACGAGTTCCGCCAGGAGATGCGGGACCTGATGAGAGGGAAGGCCGCCATCCCTGCACAGATCGAGCCGAACCCGAATAATTTGAAGAGGAAATCTGAGCAGGTAGTTCACACTGAGCCTACCACTTCTAGTGACTCATTTGATGTTATCTCGTCGGATTTATTTGATGCTGATTTTGTCACACTTAGGAGCGGTAGAAGACCAGCAGGAGGCGCCTCATCTGAGCGACCACACGAGGATCCATCTAGAGCGCCAGATGAGGAAGAGGAGAGCGGTACTGAAGCCGCACATCATGATGACGGTGGTACTGATGCCACCCGAGATGCTGATTCCACCGGCGGTACTAAGGCCGCCATTTCACCACATAGAGGAGGTGGCACTGACGCCACCAGGAGAGCCGAGCCAGCCAGAGGTGGTACTGAGGCCACCAATATTCATTTTGATAGAGATGTTGTCTTTCCTCGAATAAATGTATCTCAGAACTCTGATTTGAATAAAGGAAAAGGTTTAGTTTACTCTGATCCCACTGTTGTGAATGATGTTATTGAGGATCCAGTCATTGAATCATCTAGACCTATTCCTAGTCCTTCATCTGAGAAGGACCCTGTGATCCCCTTTCCTAGAGCCCTTGAGTTAGGGAAAGGGAAGAAAAAAGAAAAAGACCCAAAAAAGAGAGAGCAGGAGGAGTTCAGCCAGAGCATGATAGACCGATTTCACATCCAGCTGACCCTCAATGAGGCTTTGAAGCACATCCCTCTTCTTCAGCGGTCCTTGAGAGACAGGACCACCGTCAGGAGGACGAAGAGGAACAAGACCGCAGAGATCCATGTGCTGACCAAAGCCACGTGTTACGCGATCCAGAACCATCTGCCGACTAAGAGGCCAGATTTAGGGGCCCCGTATGTCAGATGTCAGATTAGTGAGCAGAGGTTCGACCGCACTCTATTAGATAGCGGATCGTCTATTAACCTTCTTCCGGCAGCCCTTCTCGACCACTTAGAGTTGGGCACTCTTAGACAGAGCAGGACATACCTTCAGTTTGCTGATCGGTCTGTCAAGAGGCCAAAGGGGTTGTTACGAGACGTTGTCGTCACGATTCAGGGTTTGCAATTCCCCGTGGACTTCGTAGTGCTGGACATGGAGACCCCTGACTCGTTGACCGATTCCCCCATCATCCTCGGTCGCCCATTCTTGGCCACAGCCAAGGCAGTGACTGATCATGATAGCGGGAAGGTGTACTTTCGCGTCCAGGGCGAGAGTATACAAATAGAGACGGTTAAGGACCACAGAGCCAGATCCAGATCCCGCTCACATGGCAGTACAGATTCAGAGCAGCTGACAGACCCAGAGCCAGACATCCACCAGGACTGTGATTTTGTGATCACAGATGATGAGGCAGCTTGGGCAGATCCTGCAGCACAGACTATCCTCTCATATTCAGTTACATCTGATGCAGAGATGATAGCAGAGGATAGTCTGGAAAGCACAGCCCTGGTACAGGATACTATTGAGTCAGCAGAGTCGGATCTTGATCGCGACACGATTTTCAGTGATGGTGGTACTGAGGCCACCCTGCTCTATGGTGGTGCTGATACCACCTTGTTCTCCAGTGGTACTGATGCCACTGAGTCTGATATAGATCCCTCGGATTCAGAGTCTGATTGGGCAGATTGTAATGATCAGATGCCAGATCTGGATCCACCTGAGCCTATAGATGAGGAGGAGGTAGAGGCAGAGCAGATCAGAGACAATGTAGAGGACCCGCCTTCTCCAGATCCAGTTTGTGAGAGTTCATTATCTTTTTCCCAGGCAAATTTGGCAGAATTATCCGCATACACACATCTTCTTCAGAAGCCAGATTTGCCAGCACCTAGCTGTCCAGAGCTAAAGCCGCTCCCTACTTCGCTGAAGTATCGATTCCTTGCGGGAAAGTCTGAGATGTACCCAGTCATCATCTCTGCTGATCTAACTGAAGAGCAAGAATCCCGTCTGATGGGGGTTCTTGAAAAGAACCGCAAGGCAATCGGATGGAGCGTAGCAGATCTCCAGGGGATTAGTCCCTCGTTGTGCTCCCACCATATCTATCTCGAGGAAGGGGCAAAGCCGTCGCGTGAGTTCCAGCGGCGACTGAACCCCAACCTAAGAGAGGTTGTTATGAAGGAAATATCAAAATGGTGGAGTGCAGATTTTATTTATCCCATTTCCGACTCCAAGTGGGTCAGCCCCTTGCATGTGGTGCCCAAGAAGACGGGCATCACGACTGTGATCAGTGAGTCGGGAGAGGAGATCGCTACACGAGTACCCACCTCTTGGCGGGTCTGCGTTGACTACAGGAGACTCAACCAGGCCACCAAGAAGGACCATTTCCCCCTGCCCTTTATAGATCAGATCATTGAGAGACTGGCAGGGAAGAGCCATTATTGCTTCTTAGATGGGTACTCAGGCTACAACCAAGTAGCCATCGCTCCTGAGGATCAGGAGAAGACCACCTTTACCTGTCCCTTCGGTACTTACGCCTTTCGACGCATGCCATTCGGGCTATGTAACGCCCCTGCGACTTTTCAGAGATGCATGCTGTCGATATTTTCGGACATGGTAGGAGAGTGTTTGGAGGTCTTCATGGACGACTTCTCGGTTTACGGCGACGGTTTCGATTCCTGTCTTGACTGCCTAGACCGAGTACTCCAGCGATGCATTGCTACCCGCCTAGTTCTGTCTTGGGAGAAGAGTCACTTCATGGTGACTCAAGGGACGGTGCTTGGCCACATCATCTCCAACAGAGGTATGGAGGTTGATCCGGCCAAGGTCGATGTCATTAGGAAACTCACACCACCGTCCAATCTGAAGCAGTTACGGTCATTTCTGGGGCACGTTGGTTTTTACAGGAGATTCATTCATGATTTCAGCAAGATTGCCCGACCGTTGACTGACCTATTGACGAAAGACACCGAGTTCCTTGTCGATGACAAGTGTCTTTCGTCCTTTGAGACTCTCCAACAGTGCGTAATTGAGGCTCCTGTCCTTCAGCCACCCGATTGGTCTCTCCCATTCGAGATCATGACGGACGCCTCTGATTTTGCCGTAGGGGCCGTGCTGGGACAGAGGAGGGATGGAATTCCGTTTGCCATACACTATGCTAGCCGCACATTAGATTCCGCCCAGCGGAATTACACGGTTACAGAGAAGGAGATGCTAGCAGTAGTGTTTGCCCTAGATAAATTCAGATCATATATCATTGGATCTCGAGTGACCTTGTACACAGACCACACCGCCATCAGGTACCTCATGTCAAAGAAGGATGCCAAGGCCAGACTTACTAGATGGATCCTTCTACTCCAGGAGTTCGACATTGAGATCAAGGATAAGCCTGGAGTCAAGAATGTGGTGGCGGATCATTTATCCCGATTAGAGCAGCCTGAGGATTCTGAGCAGATTGATCCCATTTGTGATACATTCCCAGATGAGGCGATCCTTGCTATCGCCTCACTCCCATGGTATGCCGATATTGTGAACTTTCTCGTTGCTGGGAAAGTCCCACAAGATTGGCCCAGGCAGAGGCTTGAGACCTTCCTTGCGAAGGCCAAGTCCTACCACTGGGAGGATCCCATCCTTTACCACGAAGGAGGGGATAGCATCTGGCGTCGGTGTATTCCTCAGGAGGAGCATCATAGCGTCCTCACTTACTGCCACAAGCTTGAGGCAGGAGGACATCATTCTGGGAGGAGAACGGCACAGAAAGTGCTCCAATCCGGTTTGTGGTGGCCTACACTCTTCAAGGACTCTGATGAGTTCGTGAAGAGGTGTACTGACTGTCAGAGGATGGGCACTTGTGGACAGCGTGATATGATGCCGATGCAGCCCATTCACTTCTGTGAGGTTTTTGACGCATGGGGCATCGATTTCATGGGTCCATTCCCTAAGAGTCAGGGATTTGAGTACATTCTGTTGGCCGTAGATTATGTTAGTCGTTGGGTTGAGGCTATCCCCGCCCGAGCCGCAGATGCAAAGACAGTTTGCAGATTTTTGAAGAAAAACATCATTATGCGGTTCGGGGTTCCACGAGTTCTGATTTCTGACGGGGGATCTCATTTCATCAACGACCAGGTGAAGGCACTTGCTAGAGAATTCGGCATAGACCATCGTGTTGCTACACCGTATCATCCACAGACAAATGGTCTAGCCGAAGTGTCGAATAGGGAGATTAAGAATATTTTGCAGAAAGTCGTCCGCCCTGACCGAAAGAATTGGTCACAGCTTTTGGACTCGGTCTTGTGGGCATATCGGACGTCTTTCAAGACTCCATTGGGTACGTCTCCCTTTCGCCTCGTTTATGGCAAGCCATGCCATCTACCAGTTGAGCTGAGGCACAAGTCACTTTGGGCAGTTACAGACATATTGATGGATCCAAATGGTATAGGAGACCAAAGGAGGGCAGAGTTAGCCGCCCTGGAAGAGCTTAGAGATGCAGCTTTCTCAAACAGCCTACATTATAAGGAGAAAGTCAAAGAGTGGCATGATTCTCATATCAGCCACAAGCATTTTGAGATTGGACAGAAAGTATGGCTGTTTGATGCGAGGCTTAGATTATTTCCAGGGAAGCTACAGAGCAAATGGAAAGGACCCTATTTGGTCAGAAAGGTACACGATAACGGTAGCATTGATATATCTGAGTTATCTTCTGAGAGTACCTTCCGAGTGAACGGTCAGCGGCTCAAACCATTTCTAGATCATGAGCCGCGGGACGTTATTATTGCTGCTATTCATTTTGCGTGAGATGTGGTCCGTTGACTCACATCTTTTACATCTCACGCCTGATTTTCACTGTTCCTCCGCCTGTATAGATCCAGTTGTCCATATCATTCTATTCTTTAGTCCCACATCCCATTTCTCATCTTATGATTATGCTATACTTAGGGTGTACTTTACCCTAAGTATAGGGGGGATGTCGGACCTGCGAGTATTCTTTTCATTCTTTCTGCTCTTGTTTTTGCTGCCTATACTTAGGGATATTTTACCCTAAGTATAGGGGGGGCAGATTCTGTATATTCTTCACTCGGCTTTCCCTTCATGTACAGCTTTCTATACTTAGGATTAGTTAATCCTAAGTATAGGGGGAAAACACCGAGTTCCTTTTATTCTATTCATTTATTCGTTCCTTTTCACTTCCCTTTTACTAAGCACGAGTTATGTCTTCTTCATCGCTCTTGATCACTCTGAGGACATCGTTCGAGCTAAGTATAGGGGGGGTGTGTATATATTTCATATATACTTTAGCCATAACTCGTACTTTGTGTGAGTGTGTTAATAAATAAAATGGCTAAAAATCACAAAAATTAAAAATTTTTCATGTACATAAACCTCTTTTATTCTTGCACAGACATAGCTAGTGTATAAAGTATTTTTGTAAAAATGATTTCAAAAATCTTTTGTGTAAAGCTTGTGTAAATATTTTGTATCAAAATTATGTATATAGTACAAAATTTTTTCAAAATGTTTTGAAAATCAAAAAGTTTGCAAAAATCTTGTGTAAATGTTTGTAAATATCTTTTTGCAAAACCTGCACCTCATGCATCATTCATTCATGATTTCAAAACATTTTTCAAAAATTTTTGCATGATTGTAAAATATTTGTAAATAGCATCTTTTGTACATATATGTATATAGTTTCTCCTGGATAAGAGTTGACATTTAAACTAAGCCTGGAATTAAATTGAGAAATGGAGCTCGAATAAGATCTTAATTCACTTAACTTCAAGAGGAACCTTGTAGGACTTAGGGTTAAGGCTTTTCAGGTCCATAAGGACTTAATTCTTTGAGTCCACTAGGCTATGAGCATATGTCATCTTGATGAGCCTAAGTAGAGCACTTAACAACACACGCATGACTCTCAGAGACAATGGCTTAACTTGCACCTGCACTTTACACATGGCTCTCCATGGATGAGGTGGTGAGGAGGCAGTTTCCTTTGGCTTGGGGTAGCATATGAGGGTAGTACTTCTAGGCGGAACCTCTCTTCTTCTTATAGTGAAGGAAGTGCACCTCAACTTGGTCTAGTGGTGTTGAAAGCTAAAGACAGAAGCTGTGGGTTGCAATAAAGCTTCAAAAGAGGGATAGTCTACTGGCTCAAGGGGAAATTTCTTATATATGCTGCACCATGTAGATATGTTGTACAGAAGTTGTTGAAAAAAAAAAAAAAAAATGCAAAAATGCAAAAAGAACTCCAAAAAAGTGGTGGGTCGGATTGAAAATTTAATAACCCCACCGGAGTGTAAAGATCTCATGAAGCTTGCAGCGGGAGACTTAGCTACACTGGCTAGGCTTCCAAAACTCTATACTTCTATCCCCTCTCCTTGAGCCGGTTGCACTTGAACTTAGAAGGGAATACCCCGCTTCTCGAGGAAAGAGTTGCTAGACCGAGGCATTAGAGTTACCAGGTTGAGGGAGGTTGTTTCTTTGTCACTTCTGAGGTGGGGAGCCACATATCACTTACACTGCATGGAAAGATTCATGGTCATTAGAGTTTGTGTATGTAGACTTGTTCTGAGCTGGTTTATTGAGGAGTCTTGCCTATAGATTGGTGGAACTTGGAGGCTGTTGAGTTTTAAGCTTAAGTCCAAACAAGGTTCCGACACATTAATAATCCAAAGATCTGATCGAGCTCCATATTTCAAGTTAATGAAGGCAAAATTTAATAAGTCAACCTTGATCCATGTACATCCTCTTTTTCTTTTTCTTTTTCTTTCTTTTTCACTTCTTTTTCAAATAAGTGTTTGCTAAGGGACTAGCAAAGTTAAGCATAGGGGGGTGATGAATACCCATTCATCACTCTTTATTCTTCTATTTTAGCTACAAAAACCTTTGCAAATACATGTAGATATGTGTAAATACCAATAAATACCAAAAGCATGCATTGTGTAAAAACCTATAATTAGCATGTTTTTGTGCACAAAATAAAAGAATAAAGAGCAAAAAGAAAAAGAGGGAAATATTTAGAATAAATATTGAGCAACCTAACCCAAGGGAGGGCTCAGCATGGGCCTGACCGCATAAAAGCCAAAGTAGAGGGAGATAGGAGCTCACTTGTTTATATTTGTAAATACATAAAACTTTATATTTTCCTCACCCAAAAATATACTTGTACATATTGTGTGTATATTCTATTAAAAACAAAATAAAAAGATAAAAATCAAAATTCAAAAAAATATCACTCCTTCACCATGTGTATAAACCACACCCTTGTATTTATTTAACCCTATAAATAAATTCATTTATTTTCTAAACTTTTTGTGAATATTCTATGGCTTATTTTGTAAATAAAATAAATAAAAAGAAACAAAACAAAAATCAAATAAAAATCACAAAATCAAAAATACAAAAATACATTGTATTTATACCATGTATATAAATATATATATTTATTTATTTCACCCTTGTATATAAGTAATAAAAATAAAATAAAAATATTCTTTTATTCTATATTTCATGTTGTAAATAAATAAAATACAAAATGAGCATAAAAACACAAAAAAATAACAAATAAAAAAATCAAAAATAAAAATTCATGTAGTGTACATATACCTATATATAGAGCTAACCTATTTTTATTTCCAAAAATTAAATAAAAATCACCAAAAAATAGAAAAAAATAAAAGAAAAATATTTCATGTTTTAAGTTTTTCCTAATTCGACCTATTTCTACCCTAAAAAAATAAAACAAAAATCCGCTACACGTGGCCGCTCCTGATTGGGCCACGGGGGAATGTTGACCCCAGTCAACTCCCCCGCGCCTCCTTCCTTTTCTGGCCAACGCGCGCCGCGCCCATCTTCCCCGATTTTTCCCACGCGCTCCAGGCTGTCACCCACTCAACCCCCGCGCCCGGATCCTTCGCCGCACATCCCTCTCCCTCGCCGGATACTTCGCCATCAAAATCACACTTTCCATCGTCGTCCTCACTCAACCCTAATCGCCCGGTCACATTATAAAACCATCACCTCCGCCGCCTCCGCGCCGCATCTTTGGCCCATCTCCTTCTTCCCCGTGACCTCCATCGGCAAGGCGAGAGTGACAGCAAGCTTTTGCCCGTGTTGCAGTGAGGCGAGAGGGCGATTCCATCGATCCGGCGTAACCTCGCCGTCCTTGCTCCGCCGCCGCGTCGAGCACCGAGCTTCAGGCCTTGACGCCCTTCGAAGCTACGACCCGGAGATAGCCCATCTCCAGCCCAGTCTACTTCAGCCACCAGGTAGCCTTAATTCCTTCTAGTTTAGCTTAATTTCCGATTACCCCCAAATCTACCCTCCGACGTACATCTCCGATTCCGACCACTCCGATATCCCATCGTCCAATCCGACTCGATCAGCACCTTCGCCGTACCCTCACGCACCTTCTACGCCCGATCATTCAACCCAGATTGCACCGGATCTGGGATTCGAGTTCCATCGCCGTCGCATCGCCGGAGCTCTTCCGCCACGCCGCACAGACCATCTTCACGCCACCTAACCGGGTCGAGGCACTTTGCCCTCGACCCGCGAAGCTCCTTGACTATTTTGCAGGTCTAAAGGGAGGTGTCTGAGGCCCCCCAACTTCCAGCCAGGAGCTTCTCCTCCGCCGGCCTTGCTCGAGCTCCTCGGAGCTTGGTCTGACCGTCGGAGACCACCAGCAGACGCGGGAGCCTCCCACGATTCTTTTCCGACCTTCAGGAGGCTCACCGGAGGTCCCTAGCGCACGCACGAGCCCGGCGAGTCTCGCCGGGGACCTGTTCTTCGAGGACCCTCCAGAGCCGTCCGATGCATCCTCTGCTCCAGATCTGATCCTAGCCATCCATCTGTGGAGGAGCAGCGACCGTTGATCCACCCGAGGAGCGCATCTGGACCGTTGCAGCCGAGGAGAGAGGCACCCGAGCCCAGCACCGCTCGATCGTCCACGTGCCTCTTCCTTGACCGTCGATCAGAGCCGAAGAGGATAAGAGAGAAGAGGCGCCGCCATCCAGACCGTTCGATCACCCACGTGGCGCCTATCCAACCGTCGGCTATTAATAAAGGGGTAAATATCATAGGGCCCCCCCTCTGTTTGTCGAATTTCGTTTTAGTCCTGTAATTTCTAATTTCAGTTGTTTATTTTCTGGGTAATTTGCATCAAGGACCTCGGACTTAATTTTAATTGCACTTATACCCCTGCCAGTAGAGACCCACGTGCTTGGGCACGTGTTTTGTTGGGTTATTTGCATGCTACCCCTTGTAGTTCTGGATGTTATTAATTGAATGAAATGTTTTGTTTATTTGCATTTATGCCCCTGTGAGCACTTTATATGCGCATGTGCGAATTATTTTGGGAATTTTGCAACCATACCCCTGGGCTTTTGATACGAGTTATCAATTAGCCCTAGGACTTGGTTTTTATTACATTTAGGTCCCTGTGTGCCCCAGACACGTGCTTGGCACGTGACTTCTTGGGTAAATTGCACCAGGACCCCAGAACTTTTGGGTATTTGCACTTAGGTCCCTGTGCACAGTGCCCCACCTTTGTTTTTGAATAAAATATCAAACGACCTCCAAATCCAATGAAATTTTGACACATGGCTCCTGCCATGGTGTAGGAATTTCTATGATTTTTGGGGACATTTTGGATTTCATTTATTATTTTTAAAAATTCAAAAACCCCTAATTTTGCTACTGTTTGACTTTAAAAATACCAAAAAAATATAAAAACTCCACCAAAAATTCCAAAAAAATTTGACATTGTTGTTTACTGTTTGCTTGATTTTCTAGCCAATTTTGGCTACTTTTCATCACATAAAAACCTTAAAAATTGAAAAACCCCTAAAAACCCATAAAAATTGTAATAAATAAATTAAAAATCCAAAAATAATAATTAGGGTGCCTAAATCTTCCTTATTCTTCATAGAATATAGGAAAATTACCTCTAGGGCTTTTTGAGATCCAAAATTATTTTATTTTTGGGTCTTAAGCCTTGCTGGACAGTACCCTACATTCTTTGCATTGTTTGATTTTTAATAATTATTTCATCCATTAGAAAAATTCCAAAAATTCACCAAAAACAGTAAAAAACTTGAAAAACATAAAAACCATTTTTTCCTAATTTTTGCATCATTTGTGTGTCTTGTATAAATTGTTGAATTCCCCTTGTATTCCCTTTTTCTCATTTTCTCACCTTTAAAAAAAATTCTAAAAAATTTCAAAAACAAATAAAAACCCTAAAAAAGACTTCCTTGGATACTTGACTACATCGTAGGCTTTTTAAGCCAATCTGTGCTCCTTGTGTTCGACCCTGGGAGCTATACCAGGTTAATCCTATAGCAAGATCGCTCTATTGTGTGTTTGCTTGTTTTATCTTATTTGAGTGATTGATTTTTCTTGATTGACTCCGTTTTTGTGATAGAGGTCGCAACGACTTAGCATTTATTTTACACCTTTACCTCATCGCATTCTCGGGCCGATCAGGGGCCTATGTGCAAATATTCCAGAAATTTTATAACTGAACAAAAACTTTGCTAGACTAAATAACAATGAACAAATGCATGAGGCTGAACTCGCAAAAACGCCAGGGCGCACGTGACATGCACGCGCGCCTGGCAGGGGCTCAAACGTAATTAACAACAATATGAGGGCGTGATTGCAAAACTTGCACAAAATTTAAACTACAATAAAAGGTTTTTGGATGAAAAACAAACAAGTAAACGCCCCGGGGGCCAACTGCAAAAACGCCCAAGCCACGTGCAACGCACGCGCCTGGGCGGGGGCCTCTGTGTAATTACACAAAAATCCGGGGAGGCAACGTGTAAATTCTACCAAAGTTTAAAAACGCAGATGAAAGATTTATAGTTAAAGATCAATTACAAAAACCGGCAGGCGCGTCTTGCAAAATGCCCAAACCCGGGGGTGATCCAACGGTGCGCAGTCTCCACTTAAGACACGTGTCGCGCTCTGGGGCGCGATACCCCTTCGCAATCGACCGCCATGATTAGAGTATAACTTGAAGATCTGACGGCTGGAGTGGCTTCAGCAGCGGACGGCTGCGATCAAAAGGGGGGGGGGGGGCGAGATCGACGGCAACTGTGCGTTGCCCCCTCCCCCTCGTTCTCCTTCCTGCGCGGGTGTGCGCAGGCGGCTGCTGCGCGCGGGTGGCGGCGTTCTTCTCCGGCAAGCCTCAAGATCTTCCCCCCCAGATGGTTGGCGAGATATCCGGCACCTGCGAAAGAAAGAAAGGCTCGAGAGCGATGTCTCGGCCGGGTGGTTATGGGGGGAAGATGGCGGCGGGTTGATGGTAGACGGTGGTGGCTTGCCGGAGTGAACTCCGGCGATGAGTGTGACGATTGATCGTGAAGCACGCAAATAAAGAGGTGGAGTTAATCCGAGGGCTACAACGATCCTACAGCATGGAAAAGATAAAGAAAAACAAAGAAAAATGCGACCTCACGGGTTGGAATGCCCGAGGTATGACCTCGACGGCGGCAAGGCCACCGGAGGTGGTGGAAGCGCCAATTCAACCTCTAACCTTGCCTCCGGTGAGCTGGAGGACGAGCTGTCACCCCGTCCAGTCCGGAGCTTCACCAAGAGAGGGAGAAAAGGGGTCAAAATGGGTTCAAAGAGGAATGGGGGAAATGAGGTTGGTTTTGAAACATGGTCCTGGAGCAACCTTCGAGGCAAGATCACGGGCGGCATGATGATCCAATCCCCGAGATGAAGGCTAGGCGTGATAGATCAGTCATAGGGCTACAAGTTTCGTGAAGAGGCCGACCTGATTCGATGAAAGGAACGGCCTCCAAAAATCCTCGAAGTCCAAGAAATATCATGTTCTGACACAGCCCAGGTGTTGGGCAGAGAGTTGACCGAGGTCAACTCTCCTAGCCCCCTGGTTGGTCCACGTGGACCAACCAGGAAAAACCTAGGGAAAAAGATTTGTAAAATCAAATTAAAATAGAAAACGATTTTATTAATTTTTGATTATAAAATAAAAAATGTTTATTATTTTATGAATTAATTTATGGTGATTTTTATTTATTTTTATGGACTATATTTTTACAAGTTTGCATTTATACCCTTATAGGTATCTATATCTATGTATTTAAGTGTTCTATTTTTATTTAGGTATTTTTAATTTATTTTATTTTGGTTTTTATTTTCTAAAATTATAAAATACTTTTATATAAACAAATATATTTTTATTTTAATTTTCTGATATATTTTATACACTTAATAAAATGAAAGTGTTATTTGTATAGGTATAGCTACATGTATTATACCCATGTACAAGTATTTTTATTTGTATTTTATTTATGTTTTTATTCTGATTTTAATGCACATAATTATTACAAGTATTATTTACAACATTACAAAAATATAAAATTATAAAAATAATAAATAAATAATAAATTGAATATTTTAATATGTACAAATATACAATGAGGGTCCAAAAGTCAACTTTCAAACCGTAGCTCCGCCAACTGCGAAACCACCACCAATGGATAGATTATTTTCTTCTATATACAATTAGAGGTGAGTACGCTGCATTTGGAGTTGTCGTTTGTGAGTTACGGGTCTGGGAAGTTGGCATTCTGGATTTTTATTCAGACCATAACTTTTTATCTGTGCATTATTTTTCTGTGAAATCAATTTTGTATTTTTCTTTATTTAATTATCTACAACTTTCATGTACAAAGTTTCTTTATTTGATGTACAAAAAGTGGAACCAAAAATAGGTCCCAAAATGAATAAAGAATAAATAAAATGTATAGGTATTTACACTGTATTTCTGACCTTATCTCCCCCTACTTTATTCCTTGTCGACCTATTCATCAAGATGCCTAGGTCTCGGGGTTTCGGGTCATAAAATATTTACAATATTTTATTCTTTTTCTTTTCTTTTCTTTATTCTATAATTTTGGCACTAAAAACCGCATTTTATACAATATTTACACACATATGCATGAATGCTAAAATGCCTATATTAAGCCTATTTACACGCATTTACTAGGGTTTTTAAGGCCAAAATGATAGAATAAAGATGATGAAACGTGGATTCATCAAGTATATGGATCTGAAATTCG
Organism: Ottelia alismoides; assembly: GCA_037367405.1. NCBI lineage: Eukaryota > Viridiplantae > Streptophyta > Magnoliopsida > Alismatales > Hydrocharitaceae > Ottelia > Ottelia alismoides. The sequence goes on along the minus strand of JAZKJV010004210.1, from coordinate 266,115 downwards.
ATGATGAATTCCACGATCCTTGAACCAAGATCGCATATTTAAATAATCACTACATCCATCAGACCAGAGGTGCTAACTTTATTCTCTTTGAGCATAAGTAATTGAGTGAAGATCTGAAATAATTATGGTTTCATTTTGAAAGGAAAAAAACCTAAGCAAAATTAGAATTATCATCAATGCAAGAAAGAACATATATGTAGCCTTCATTTGATGTAGTTGGAGAGAACCATGCATATGTATGTATTAGATCAAACAGACACTGACTAGTACTGTTGTCAGATGGAAAGGTAGTTTTGTGAGTTTTGGCCTCAAGGCGTACAACACAATGAGAATGACTTTTTGAGGAGGTAAGAAGAAGCTTCTTTGAATGACAAAGTTTGCTTAAATCTTAGAAGTGTATCTGGGCTAATCGTTGTTTCCAAGTGGTTATTGGAGCTTGAGTTGCTGAGTTTTCTTGAATAGAGATAGAGGTTGATGATAAAGGAGGAACTTTTATATATAAACAAAGCTGATACAATCCATTCCTAGCTTTTCCTTGAAAAATAACCTTCTTGCTCACCACATCCTTCACAAGAGTTCCATTAGGACTGAATGTAAAGTATCAATTGTTGTACATTGAGAACTTATTAATGGATAAAAGATTTTTGACATTTGTGTCAGCAAATAAAATGTCAATCATATGAAGGTTTCTAAAAGTAGGAGAGTTAACTTTTGTGAAACCAATAGAATGAATAGGCACACCTTTGACATTGCCTAATTTGGCCCTCATCACTACCTTGATGTTTGGCTGAGGTCGAGATTGACTACCGAGTGAGTAATATGATGGGATGCACCAGAACTTAGGTATAGTTCATTATTGTTGTCAACATCAATATTGTGAGAAGCAAGCGGGGAAGGGACTGGAGTAATGCAATCATTTGAGAAGCAACAATCTCTCGCAATGTGATCATTCCAGCTGCATATATGCTAGGTAGACATATCTAGTTCTTGTGAGAAATGACGGCATAAGCTTCTACATTAGTAAAAGGAAGAGCAACCATGAGGATACCATCTGCCTCCGCCATGATCAAGAATTTCAAGTGTGTAATGTTGTTTGTTGTTGTTTTAGAATAGCGTGTACATGAGTTAAGAGAAAACCAATAACCTCTTTGTGAGAAAGGATTTCATGATGTCCATTAGATGATATAATAATGACTATATAATCATGTTCAAGAGGTAATCCATTGATTATGGAGAAAATGAGCTCATCATTATAGATAGGTTTTCCAGATGCAAGCGTTAGATCTATGGTAAGGAGCTTCACCTTGTTAGTGTATGAAGGAATAGTCATATCACATTTCTTGAGATAGGTTAGTTAAGCTATGTAATGAAAAGTTGGGGCCATTGTTTTCTGAGTAAACAATAGCTTGATTGATGCCCAAACATCTCAAGCGGTATATGTTGGAGATGCGAGCCCACAGCTAGCCATTATGCAATAAATGTTATTGCAAATATCATTCTCAGATTTGAACTGAATAACTAATTTGCATAATAGGTCCCTTAGTAAAATTTGGGTTATGTACCATCACCATCATAATGATCATACAATCATCGATTCAATTGTTAAATCATAAATGTTGGTGCTTGGATGAATATCTAAAGAGTTGGATTAATGTCTCATCAAGCATCGTAAAATGATTATTAAGAGTTGATATCCACCTTGAGTAGGAGATGGAAATCATTTATCTTTTGGTTGATATCTGATCAACCTCTTGATGTAGGTCGTCTACATAGGAATAGAGATTCAGAGGTGTCAGATTAGTTAGGTCAAAGAGTTGACTTAACGATATCGAGATAACCAAAGACCTATGTCATATGTTGTCACGATATAGGCACGCATCCTTTGACCAGAGACATATGTGTTACTATATGTATGAGTATGTACATTTGACATATCGATATGTTAATGGCCTAATCAAGGTTTATACACCAGCGCGGCAGTGTGCATATAAGGGCATATGAGAAATACGATCTCTCAAATGGATCATACAGGTTCATTTACTGAATTGGAAGACATGAGCTCACTCATGAGATATTGGGAATCAAATTTCATGCATGGTAGTCTCGCTTTGGAAGCTTGACTGAATTTGTAGGTTTGACATATACTTTTGGAAAGTATATGATTAATACCTAGGTATGATATATGCTTTTGGAAAGTAATTTATCGATATCGACTCCCAATGATTGAATGAGAAACTTAATGATAAAACCCTGAAGGAGACAGTCTAAACAGATCTAAAACTTCGGTCTTATCCTAGGTCTTTCAGCATGCAAGATGTACAGGTATTTGAAATACCTGAGGGTGATGTGATCATAAATAATTGTATAACCATGACGCTTCCTTTCCTAGGGTGTGGTGAAATGGGTTTGGATTTTAATGACTCCTCTCAATATAGAAGTAATCTGATCTTGGTCCAAATGTTGGACAATTATCTGAATGTGATTCAGATGCAATAAAAAGATCAGATTTACGATTTTTATTTAATCAAACAACTTTGGGAGGTCCGCAAGATCTGGATTTGAGATTTGATCTCAATATCCAAGCCATTATATGTGAAACATCCAATCACCCTATCCTTATCTCCAAGTATTCGTGGAGAAAGTGCATTATCCTTTAAAGATTTCAAGGATGATTCCATTGTTGATAATGTATCCAAGCATTGAGAAATGAATAATTAAATGTGATTTAATTATCATGAATAATATGAATTTGATTCATATTATTTGGACATATAAGGAGAGATATCTGTGATAATTAAATGTAATTTGATTATCAAAGATGTTAATAATGTGAATGTGATTCATATTATTTGGGCGCATGAGAATAGAGATTCAAGATGATTGAATGTGATTTAATTATCATGGATATGAATAATGCGGATAGCACCATTTATATTAATCATATATATATATATATTGTAAATGTGATTTATAATATATAAAAGAGAGTTATTTGTAAATAACATTTACAATTTTAATGTTGATGTGAATTGGATTCACATCAGACAATTAATTGAAAATATAATTTACATTTTATTTTGGGTCGTGAATGTGATTAACAAATTTCCAATCGCATGATTGCAACGTTCACAAAATAAATTGGATTTATTTTTGTGAGATAATTTACAACAAATGTTGTTATAAATATTGGAGATTTTCTTGGGATAATGCAATCTCATGGATTATGAGGAGATAGACACCTTCTTTAAAGGAAGGTTGGACAACTGCGAACTCCTATTAGGAATGGGTGGTCGTCCCCCCATTTATGGAAGGAGGCTAGTCTCCTTCCTATTATATCCATGGATAATTTATTTAATTTGAAATTAATTTATATTGATTATTCTATATATATACATATCTAATTTAATAAACTAATTGTTGTGTTTTTACAACAAAATCACGGCCATTGAAAGAAAAACAGATCAATCTCATCCATTGATTTTCTGTTGTCTATGGATTGGGAACCATGGACTCCCAAAATATTATATAAGAAGAGGTAACCCAAGCTCTTCTTTACACAATTGCAATATGCTCCATCCTTCTCTCTCCTACACGCTGCCTCTCACTCTCTCATTGTGAACATCCACCACGGAGCCCTAAAGAGAGTCGCCATTGTCACCGCATCGTCATTATGCTATCGGATCATTTGTTCGTGGATCTCTGTCTCCTTCTGTGTGCCTCTCTCATGAAGAAGATGTTGGATATCGTGTGACTACATCAAGAGATTTGTCGCTTGGTTCATCAACATGGATTGCAAGGAGTACATGTTTCATCAACGCGCTCGCAAGTGTCTCCTCTGCGGGATCGGACTTGAGACAGGAGGTCCCTTCGTTTAGAGACTCGATCACAACCACGCTTCAAGAGGTAAGCCTAATACTTGTTTGTGGTTTAGATGAAACGATCCAAGAAGTGTTCTTGGATCATGTGGTTTCATCGTTCAATTATTTTTTAAATTTCGTTGTCCCGAACTACTAGTATGACTAGTCGTCCTGATCGCATGCGATGTGACCCTCAAGCTTCCATGACGTGCTTAAGGATTTTTCCATATCCTTCAAGTGGTATCATAGTCAGGTTAGAGGTTTTGGAAATGATCAATAAACCTAAGATGACTTAGGCATTTTTTGGTTGTGTGAAATTTTATCGCATTTTGTTCACATAATCTTATTTCATCTAATTTTTTGCCCTATTTAAATTGAATAACTCGAAATTATCATTATATTGTGTTTTCCATTAAATAAGGAAACTGCGGGACTTGAGTTTGCATGATTTGGAATCTGTATACTCAAGTTATGTTTTTTTTATTGAACATGTATCTATTGTTTCATGAAGACGAATTATAATGTGTTTAAAGAGTAAACCATGATTTGATTCGCCATGAAATGCATGCAATCACTTGGGTTCTATTGTAAATCAAATTATCAAACTATAGAAATTTATTTTTCTTGATTCGGATTTAAATTGATTGAGATATGCTAATTTTAGTAAGTAGGGATAACCATTGAAAATTACTTTCCCAATCAAGAACCTTGTTATTGTCATTTAATCAATTAGTAGAAATTAATGATTAATTTCCTAAAATAATTATTTATGAATATTTATGAAATATTTATGATGATTGTTTCCTTAACTGACATTACCTTAATCAAAATTGATTAGATATGATCTTGATCACAATCGGTTACATCAATCCCAACAAACATAGTTGCTTGAATAAGATTGGGGATTTATTTAGCAAATATCCTTATAATAATAATCAAGATAGTTTTGATAAATATTATATAATACAACTTCGATTGAAAGACCAATTATCAGCTCACATACAAAATGATCAAATCGTATTATCTTGACCTAAAGCGGATATGGTGTCTAGTCGAGGAGCATTGGGGTGGCAGGTTGCTCCGTGAGCAGTTTGTACCGTCTCGTCGGTACTGGCCATGACAACGGGTAAGGAAAGGATAATGCTTGAAGTGATCATGATGTATTTTTGTAATTATTAAAATTGGAATAATATGCATTTTGAGATTATATGATCCTTCAAGTAACAATTAGAATTATTTGTTGGTTTATAAATTGGATTGATAGTTGATTAAATATGATTGAATTAATTATATACAATTAAAACACTCTATTATGAATAGAGTAGTAATTCCCTTGGAAGAATTAATCATACGAATATGATTCATAATGATGAATTAAAATTTGAATGGGATATGGTGGATCACATAAAGGACATCAATGATCTTTTGTCAAGGCAAAGTGTTTTGTCGTAAGGGATTGTATGTAGGAGATGCATGTCCTAAGTGACAACTCCTGCATACAAATGCATATGGATTGGGCTCTTTGCTTCTCAAAAGAGTAAGGTCGTATGCGTAGTGACCTCTATATCGAGTCCTCATATTATTGGGGCGATATTGGTTTCTGCATAGCGAGTTCTAATCATGTTGATGTTGGTTCAATTAACGACGAGTCAACATCAACTTAGGGGTGGTGGGCTCGGGTGTTAAAAACTGATTCGGGAATGCAAGTTGGACTTGGAAGGCGGAATGGGTTCTCGTTGCTTTTTATCTGAGTTGCATGTTTTCATATTATTGGGATTTAACAAAGATAAGAATGGAAATCCCAAATCTTTCTTGAGATATAATGGTAAGTATATCTCTTACATTTAAAGTGAATAAGGGAATGAACCTTCAGTGTTGACAAGGAAAGACAACTTTGATATAAAAATTCCTAATTGGAACAACCAGTAAAATATCATGTATTGGATCCATGATCAAGATATTGTACTTGAAGTTGGACACATAATGTATTTAGTTGCAATGTGCAGTTTTCCTCATAATAATGAGGAATGACAATAAATAGATAATAGGACAACAACCTAGGGTTTGTGTGTCTCTATAGTCTTGATCTCTCATCGAGTGTGCTTTGAAAGTATCATGTCAATGATGATCGTAATTGTCAAATAATTCTTATAAAATCCAATAAGATATTCTGGCATACATTTGTGCTCTCGGCATTTAATAATGAATGACATGGTTCACTGCATCATGTAGAATGGTGGCTCTATAAGAGATGATGCATTCAAAATGTTTGAGTACCTACCTGAACCAAAGTCTTTAAAAGTTAAGATATATGTAGATATGATGAGTGTCATCATTGTACTATCTATACTCAAGTCATTCATGAAGCTTCAGAATATTCATATTGTATGAATTGAATGAAGCATGTATAAATGATGAAATACTCTTATATTGAAATCTTTTAAGTTCAACATAGGAGACCCTTTTTCTTAAGCAATGATTGTTTATAGATGAAGGAAGCGTAGTGGAAGCATGGGTCTGACCCATGTAAGAAGGAAAGTTAAAGAGTTGACTATACTTCTATACATATGACATTCAAAGAGTTGAATGAATGCCAATACTGTAATAAGCTGATTTATTGATAGTTTGACTATCTGGACTATCCAAGATCCTAAGAGAAGGACTCTGATAGTGCATCAGAATTATATACATTTACATATAATCATTGACATTGACTCTCTTATTAGATAAGACCAAGTCTAACAATTGTATCTCGTTCTTCTAATGATGTTTGCAATTGGATGCATATGTTTTAGAAGATTGGAAATTTTTTATCTTAATGTTTAATAGTCATCCACATGGATGTTTATGTAATTGTTGCAACAATCTCTATTGGATAGATAGACTTCATGTCTTCAGTCGGATACATCTTAGTCTTAAAGAATGTCCGTATGACCTAGATATTAGAATACACCCATTGTTTATTTCTAAATGTTGGAAATAAACAAGAACTCCGTAATAGACCTATCATAAAGAGTTGTGATAAATATATTTCATATAGTAATCTAACATTTAGAGTACTCTACTGAATTAGAATTAATGGTTCATTAACATTTCCAATATTGAAAATTAAACCTTAAAAGATCAATAGGAAGATGAAGATCATTTGACAATGATCTAACATCAAGCCTTGGACATATGTCTATTGAGGAGATCAATATATTAGTAAGAGATGAAACTTTAGAGTGTCTGAAACTTCAAATCTTACATACTTGTGAACATTATATTCAAAGAAAAATGTCCAATACACTCTTCTCTAGGAATGGTGTAAGATGTCAAGGTATTCAAGATCTCATACATATTGTATCATAATAAACATTGATGATATGTGATATCATTCGATGATTATTTGTGATATGATATATCTTCCCTTCGCATTAGAAGCATTTGAAATGTTCAAAGATTTCACAATTTTGGTTTAGAACCAAAGTTTAAAGGAAATGAAATGAATTTGATGTATTCGAGGTAAACTTCACCTATTAGATGAATTCAAGGAATATCTTATGGAGAAAGGAATATCATTACTATCTCACTCCTCCTAATACACCTAAACTCAATAGAGTTGTAGGGAGATGCAATTGGATCATGTGTGACATGATTTGATCAATGATGAATATTAGCATAATTATCTATTAGTTTCCAAGGTGTGTATATATATAATATAATATTTAGTAAACTACAATATATATGCTTAATAAGGTTCTATGCAAGTAAGTTGGAATCTAGCACCTGAGAGTGGTACTTCATTAGGAAAATAAAGGATGGTATAGGATACCTACTTTATGACCTTAGATTCTTAAAAGATTTCATCTCTAAGGATATGATTCTTAGAGGATGACTCTCTTGAGAATCAAGATGAAAATGAAGTGAAGGAACTCATTTAATCTTGAGTAGATAATGAGGCTCCTGAAATCGGAAACTAAAAGAATATTTAGAGATGAAACACTATACCTCTTCAAATGAATTTGAGGATGGATTCCATGTGTCAGTTAAGTCTGATAATGATCTGACTTCATATGATGAAGCTTCCAAGGATCTCGTCATGGAGAGATGGATGTTAGCAATAAAGTCAAAAGTAGACTTCATATACAAGTGTTGAATATGGACCCTCGAGGATCCACCGGTATGGGTCAAACCCGTTAGGTGTAAATGGATCTTCAACAGAAAGAGACAAACTGATGAGAAGGTAGAGACCTTTAAAGCACAGCTCGTATCCTCTAGATACACACAGAAAGAAGACATCGCTTTTGATGAGACTTGCTTTCTAGTAACCATACTTAAAGTCGTCAGATTATGGTTAACTATAACTACACAACTTTATTGTGACATCTTCAAGATGTGAGTCAAGATTGCATCCTCTATGAATACCTCTCCGAGGATATTCACATGAAGTAGATCCAGGGCTTCATGGTTTATGAAAGCAAGGTGTACAAGCTGGAGAACTCCATCTATGGACTCAAATAAGCTTCTTATAGCTAGAACATTAGATTCAATGAAATTATAAATGTTATGATTTCAGATATAATCTTGATGAATCGTGTGAAGCTTAGTGGGAGTGACATTGTGTTCATCGTGCTAAATGTAGATGATATCATAATCATTTGGAATGATATAAGGATTATAATAAGTGTTATATAATCTACATATTCCATGCCTTGATATGAAGGATCTCAAGGGTACCTCTTAGATCTTAGTTCTGAAGATGCTCAGAAGGTAAGAGGAGGGCATTGGGACCATCACATTAGTGGTAGACTTTGGACATATTCCATCTTGAGAGAACTACAAAGGAAGGCTTCTTTCCCTTAAGATATGTAGTAACCTATCTAAAGGAATACCACCTCAAAGAGTTGAGGATGTGAATACCAGAGTTATATGCTTTAATTCATTAGCTTTAGGAAGCTTAGTGTATGCTAGATGTGTACAAAAGCCAGATGTCTACCATGCAGTGGGATGGATTGCAATAATAACAATGTCTTTAAAAGATGAAAAGATTTTTGAGATAGTGATCTCAAAGTCTTATCATCAAGAACTTAATATTTTATAGATAGTGATCTAAAAGATCATAAGTACATATGCCTTATAAAGCTCAAGGTCGGTCTTAGTCGTAGGAGATGGAGATCTCTGACAATAAGGGCATTCTGATAAGTATAATAAAAATTACATATTGGTTATAGCGATTATTGAATTGTAGTGTTAAATACACTATAACTAATAAGATTGAGTATTGGTTGCATAAGATGCAACATTCGCATTGGATGCGAGCACTGTAACTAGGAGATATGAAAGTGTTGTAAAAGGACTTGGCATAGTCTCTCGGGAACAGAGTGACTAATCAGCTTACCTAGCTATTTTTCTAAATATCCTATGATTGTCACATGAGTATGGGTTTTAGATTAGCCTATTAATGGCTCTTTAGGCTAGTGGGAGGTTTTTGTTGGACATGCGAGCCCACGGAAAGCCATTATGCAATAAATGTTGTTGCAAATATCATTCCCTAATCTGAAATGAAGAATAACAAATTTGCATAATAGGTCCCTTGGTACAGTTAGGGTTATGTACCATTGCCATCTTAATGATCATACAATCGTTGATTCAATTGTTGAATCACAGAGGTAGGTCCTTGGATGAATATCTAATGATTTAGATTGAGGACTCATCAAGTACCATCAAATGATTATTAAGAGAAGATCTCCAGCCTGAGTCGGAGATGGCAATCATTTCTCTTTCGGCTGATATCTAATCGACCTCTTGATGTAGGTCCTTTGCATAGGAAAAAAGATTCGAAGGTGTCAAATTAGTTATGTCAAAGAGTTGACTTAATGAGATCGAGATAACCAAAGATCTATGTTGTATGCTATCATGATATAGGCATGCATCCTCTGAACGGAGACAGATGGGTTACTATATGCCTGAGTATGTACATTTGGCAAACCGATAGGTTGATGGCCTAATCACGGTCTATACACCGGCATGCTGGTGTGCATACAAGTACATATGAGTAATATGATCTCTCAAAGGGATCATATAGGTTCATTTACTAAATTGGAAGACATGAGCTCACTCATGAGATATTGCGAATCAAATGCCATGCATGGTCGTCTCGCTTTGGGAGCTTGATTGAATTTGTAGGTTTGATATATACTTTGAGAAAGTATATGATTAATACCTTGGTATGATTTATGCTTTCGGAAAGTATATTATTGATACCGACTCCTAATGATTGAATGAGAAACTTAATAATAAAATCTTGAAGGAGGCAGTCTAAATAGATCTAAAACTTTGGGTTTATTCTAGGTCTTCTAGTATGCAGGATGTACAGGTAGTAGGAATACCTAAGGGTGATCTGATCATAAACTTGTATAACCATGACGCTTCCATTCTGAGGGAGTGATGAAACGGGTATGGATTTTAGTGACTCCTCTCAATAGAGAAGTAATCTGATCTTGGTCCAAATGTTGGACAGTGATCTGAATGTGCTTCAGATGCAATGAAAAGATCAGATTTACGGTTTGGTTTAATCAAACATCTATGGGAGATCCGTAAGATTTGGATTTGAGATTTGATCTCAACATCCAAGTCACTATATGTGGAACGTACACTCGCCATGTCCTTATCTCCAAGTATTCACGAAGAAAGCGCATTATCCTTGAAAGAGTTCAAGGATAATTTCATTGTTGATAATGTGGCTGAGCATTGAAAAATGGATAACTAAATGTGATTTAATTATCAAATATGTGAATAATGTGAATGTGCTTTATATTATTGGGGCACATGAGAATATAGATACAAGATGATTAAATATTATTTAATTATCATGGATTTGAATAATGTGGATAGCACTATCAATATTAATCATATATATATTGCAAATATAATTTATAATAAACAAGAGAGAGCTATTTATAAATAACATTTACAATTTAAATGTTGATGTGAATTGGATTCACATTGGATAAATAATTAAAAATGTAATTTACATTTTATTTTGGGTTGTGAATGTGATTCACAAATTTCCAATGACATGATTGCAATGTTTACAAACTAAATTAGATTTATTTTTGTGAGATAATTTACAACAAATATTGTTGTAAATATTGGAGATTTTCATTGGATAATGCAATCTCATGGATTATGAGGAGATAGCCACCTTCCCTAAAGGAAGGGTGGGCGACCACCAACTTCTATTAGGAATGGGTGGTCGTCCTTCCTATTTATGTAAGGAGGCTATCTCCTTCTATTATCTCCATGGATAATTGATTTAAATTGAAATCATTTTATATTGATTATTCAATATATTTAATTAAACTAACTATTGTTATTTTTTACAACAAAATAATGGTCGTTTAAAGAAGCACAAATCAATCTCATCCATTGATTTTGTGTTGTCCATGGATTGGGATCCATGGACTCCTAAAATATTATATAAGAGGTAACTCTAGCTCTTCTTTACACAATTGTAATATACAATCCATGGACTCCTAAAATATTATATAAGAGGCAACCCTAGCTCTTCTTTACACGATTGTAATATTCTCTGTCTACCTCTCTCCCTCTCTCTCCCTCTCTCTATCTCGACATGGTGTCTCTCTCTCTCTCTCATTGTGGTCATCCACCATGGAGCCCTAGAGAGAGTCGCCGTCACCGTCGCATCGTTCTTATGCTGCCAGATCATTTGCTCGTAGATCTCTGTCTCCTTCGGTGTGCATCGCTCGTGAGGAAGACATCGGATCTCGTGTGTCAAGATCAGAATATTCGCCGCTTGGATCATCAACATGGATTGCGATGAGCATGCTTTTCATCAACACTCTCGCAAGCGTCTCCTCCGTTGGATCGGATTTGTGAGAGGAGATCTCTTCGTTTAGAGACTCGATCGCAACCACGCTTCAAGAGGTAAACCTAATATTTGTTTCTGGTTTAGATGAAACGATTCGAGAAGTGTTCTTGGATCATGTGGTTTCATCCACTGTTGTAAAAGTCGGCCGACTAGGCCGACTAGTCGGTCCGACTAGTCGAGTCAGGGGGTACCCGACTCGACTAGGCCAAATCGGCCAATAGTCGGTCATACCCGATTAATCGCCCGATTAGTCGGCCTAGTCGGCCGACTTTTGCATAGAGATTTCTCGGCTGACTTTTGCATAAGGATTTCGGATATATGTTTCGGCGCAAACCGTAAACTCGATTACCCATTTAGAATTAGATGAGATTTAGGGCTTGTTGTTAGACAATATGATGAGATACTTAAGGTTACATGCTAACAAGTATAACTCACAAATAAATTAAAAATATAAAAACAAAAAACACTAAAAATGTTAAATAAAAATTATAAGAAAATTCTATATACTTCTGTACTTTAAATTATAGTTTTTCATCTAGATATAAAATATCAACTAATTAATATACTATCCTGGATAATTTTACTTAAAACTTTGTGATTTAATTTCATGTTGGTTAACTTATATAAGATTAGAATTGTGTTTATTACGCCTAAATGTTCGTTAACTTGGATACTTCTTGTTGATTTGCGTGATAGTTAGGTAACCTAGGTTATTTACCTTTTGTGGTTGTTGATTAGCTTTGTATTAATTTATTTCTACCTTCAACTCGTGCTATGTACCAAACATTTTGTTCTTAACATTTTGTCTGTGCTATGAACCAAACATTTTGTTCTTAACTTGCTTCGTTTTTTCTTCTATTGCTATAATTTTTTAAGCTCTCAAAAATACTAAAACTGCTAAATATATGAATATAAATGAAAGTATATGTTTATAGAACTTGGTTTATATATTTAAAATAATTAAAAAATTCAAAACCGACTAATGCCCGACTAAATCCGATTACTTTCCCGACTGCCGATTAATCCTTAGTCAGTGACCCTGCCGACCGAGTACCGACTGCCGACTTCTGCAACCTTGGTTTCAGCGTTCAATTTTTTCAAAATTCGGTTGCCCCAGACAACTAGTACGACTAGTCACTCCCGATCGCATACGATGCGATCTTCACGCTTCCGTGATTCGCTTAAGGATTTTTCCATAACCTTCAATATACAGATTAACTAATTGAGTGTCAATTTCCTTGATAACTAAAGCAAGGATCCAATCAATATGAGTTTATTTTTACAACACCATGGAAGATAACCTGAGTTAGAAGAACTCTGAGCATCAACTTCATGTGATGTTTGGGAAGGAGCAAGACTCGAGCCTTATGCAATCAAATACATATCACAGTCAATAAGGAGAGGAACAATCTCAGCATGCCACAGATTGTAATTGGTTGATGGTAGCTTAGAGGATACGAGATTGAGGGCATGCGCTCACCCCAATCTTTAGGATGTGTGGATTGTTTTATTTCCATTTGAAAAAAACAACTACTATTATCTTACATTCTTGTCGTAAATCTTTAAAATTTCACAAATGCGAAGGAACTCATAAACAGCTTTCAGGTACTTAAGGTGATTGACGATTCACTCTCCCACCAACATGAGTGTATATATTCAACCCTTGAAGGCTGACGTCCCTTGTAAATACCCCCATCGGGTCAAATTACTTTGCAACAAGAATCATTATTTCTTAATATCCCCACATCTATCTATAGAGAAATTCCAAAATTCTCTTGCTAAACACCGCATTCACATAAACACGAGCGAACTCCATCGCATAGCCACCAGAGGTAAACGATAAGCACAGACACACCGGTCCAGCTCTCTCACACAGCATACACATATGACACACAAACATCACGCTTACATATGGACATCAAACGAAAGCCACTGCTCCTCTTCTCACCGACTGATCACATGTTGCTCAGAGGCCCATCCTTCCTGGAGTGGGCCTCATCTCCCGAGAATTACTGCTCCCGTTGCTCTCGTTCCGGTAATCCGAGGAGTTGTTGTAATCGTTGGTCTCAAACTCTTCGCTCGCGAGCGCCACCTTCTCGAACCTCCGCATCTGGGATCGGTAGGACCCAGAGTCATAGTCGGAGCTCCCGTTGCTGAAGGCCGAGCTCTGCCCCGGGACCAGCCCTTCGTTCAGATCGTCGAGGGACGAGTCGCCTTCGAGGGCTCGAACTATCTGTTCAATTCATGAAAATATCACGTAATTAAATTTAAATAACAAATATCATTCCATGTCAAAGAATCTTCTGATTTTCTTTCCAACTTTTTCGTCGAATATTATATTTATTGCTATATTGCTAATAACGACTACTAAAACAAAGCACCTGGCTCATCTTGGGTCGTCTTTTAGCAGAGTGACGGACACTTGCTGCTGCGCAAGAAATAATGCGGGACATCTCATTTGTGTTGAAGTTCCTCTCGAGACGCGGATCGACGAGCTCGTCGAAAATTCCCTCCGTTAGAGCTCGCGTCATCAGTGGCTTCGCCTGTTCACAATGTAAGAGTAACATCAACTTTCTCTTGTTAGATCTCCTCATGAACATATGGTAATGAAATATATGTTCATGTTCTCGTATTCAAACTAGACGTCGTATATGAAAAGAATTGTTACGCCAGATAGACGGCTACACAGATGCAATAGAGCTGAAAACTAAGGAAGTAACTTTAAATACTTGCCGAGAGGATGAAAAAAAGTAAAATGACATCGAAGTCGCAGCTTGCTCACCCAATCAACCAAGCTATCTTCCATCGTTCCAGTTATGTCGATGGGTCGACGTCCGGTTATCAGCTCGAGAAGCATCACTCCGAACGAGAAGACATCGGACTTTTCTGTTAACTTACCGCTAGAGGCATATTCCGGAGCCAAGTAACTGATATCCAAGAGATATATATCCATAACATCAAATATTTTTATCTCAATTTAACTAATTATCGAAGAATTTTCTGGAAAAAGAAGAAGACGCGAGAAGGACAGTGAACTGGACAAACTAAATCATAGAAGAGAAGGCTACTGACCCGAAGGTCCCCATGACCCGTGTTGATACATGCGTATGATTGTCGGATGATAATTTCGCAAGTCCAAAATCTGCAACCTAGATAAGGTAAGCGAGCTCGAGAAGTCAGTATAATATGAATTAAAAATACTGAACAGCATATTGAAAATCACATAATATCTAATGCTTACAAGACTGTATCAACTGCTCTTATAGGATTTTGAAATCATACAGTGATAATCTCTATGATCATATCTTGTATCCACATATTTTTGATCAATTATTTTTAGATTCTACTCACCATGGCCTCAAACTTGTTGTCCAAGAGAATATTCGCAGCTTTGATATCCCGGTGGATGATCTTCGGGTGGCCTTTTACGAATTCGGGAAAATTTTATTAAAAAAACAGGATGTAACGAAATTTCTATTATAACAAGGATCATGGATATAGATTTTCTCTCTGCATACTTTACTGCAAGAAGGGGGAAATGCTTACAGTCTTCGTGCAGATATGCAAGACCTTTAGCTGAACCCAAAGCGATCTTGAGTCTAGTTGGGAAATCCATAGTTGGGCGATCTTTTCCTGCGTAAAAATAAGGAATCACAGTGGATCTACACACACAATGCACTGTAGGCACTTAATTGAACTAGCTTCAATGTTGCTGAGGAGGTTAGGATTAAGCTCACCATACAAATGGTACTCAAGAGTGTCATTAGACACAAACTCGTAAACAAGCATCCTCTGGCCGCCGGCAATGCAGTAGCCCACGAGGGACACGAGGTGCCTGTGGTGCACTCTACTGATGATCTCCACCTCTGCCTGGAACTCTCTCTCACCTTGCCCGCTCCCACTCTTGAGGCTCTTCACGGCCACTTCCTTCCCATTGGGGAGTACTCCCTTATGCACGTACCCAAACCCACCCTGTCCGAGGAGATTCGCGTGCGCGAAGCCGTTGGTGGCGGCAGCTAGCTCGTCGTAGGAGAAGGTGCTCTTGTTGAAACCAAGCGCAATATTAGGAGAGGGAGGAGGCAGCGGCGGGCCGTGAGGACCAGAGTAGCTCCCGCTCATCTCTCCGCTACTCATCAGCGGAGGGAGAGCGGGTGGCCCATGCCACGGCCCTCCGCCTCCTCCAGGGTTTGGAGACAGCTTCACAACATGGTCCATGGAGGGGGAGCGCCACGCCTGAGGCTGGCCGTTGTAGTAGTAGTCTCCTGCTTCAAGTAAATATGTTAGTATCTTGAAAGGTAATCTACCCTCTCTCTCTTTGGAAACAAAATCAAGCATATACCTTTATGGGCTATAGACCCAACGCGAGGAGGATCGGTGTAGTAGTTCATGCCGTGATCAGGACGCCTTCTCTTCTTCTTTCCGCAACAACAATACATGGCGAGAAGCAAGATCAAGAACACCACCACACCCGCCGTCACCCCTACCACCAGCGGCACGTTAACGTCCTGGTTACTTGATGGCGATTCGCCGTCAGAGAAGTTATCATCGTGCTGCGACTTTGGCGGCGCCAGCCGCGTCCCCGGGGCAGAGCGCCTGGGTGAAGGCGACCCCTTGCCACCCGAGGGGACGGGGATTGATGCGTTATCGCTGTTATCCGAAGGTGGTGTTTGCGCCCTGGGTCGGGATGGGGTGTTGGAGGGATTATCTGATGGGGGATCTGGTGATGGTGTCGAGGAGTCATCTGATGATGTAGGTGGTGGTGGTGATGGTGATGGATCGGTGGGAGGTGACGTGGAGGAGTTGCCTTGATCTTGTGGCGAGTCCGTGGACGGGGTTCCGGGAGGGGCTGAGGCTTCGCCGGAGTCGGGAGAGGGAGCTTCGTCAGACGGCGATGACATCTTTGCTGCTTTTATATATGGTAAAGTGGACGTCCGGTGTCTCTGTGTGAGGCTTCTCGATCGTCCTAAGAACACAAGCGAAATCAAGTAATTAGTCAAACAAATCCTACCAATCTATTCATCGTATCATGTTAGTTTGATATCCCGCAAATTACACAATGCATGGCATCATTGATCCAAGAACACCGTCTGCAAAAGAACACATTAATTATTTTGACCTATAATTAATATTGAATTCTCGACCTCCTTAACCCATGCAATTTGTAGTTATTTCACAGGCATATAATACACGCACAGATTGGAATGAAAGTATGATATGTTAGTAATTAAAGATAAATACTCATAATATTTTAGACATTCGACAATTCAAAGTAGACCATACAAGGTGTCGATCTGCAACCGGTAGGATAAGAGAGCTTGGAGGAAGGGCGACATCTATCCTACTTGAGAGAAGATCGAGAAAAATCGCCAAATCTGTAAAGTCGGACGAACATCTAATGGGCGTCTTGGATTCGAAACAATCCTGAAACATGCTCATATAAAAATATCGCAATGCTGCTTCTCAGGGCATTTTATACTAGAATATATTGGAGATGTTTCAAGATCAACCCTCTGGCTCTGTATTTCCGAAAAAGAGCGCGCATAGAAGAACACATGCATGGCTCATGTTTTTTAATAAATATTGCATGATTAGCAGAACTTTCTCTCCGTAGATCAAAGAGGGCACCTGTGCCTGAACTGATTAGGACGAGGGGCAGGCTGTGGAGGAGGGAGAGGGTGACGAGGACCGTGCGTCTGAAGTTGGGGGTTCGTCGCCCACCCTCAGTCACCTTCTCTCCCTTTCCCCTCCCCTCCTCGATATTATTTGGTTTTTGCTATATCTATTCTCCACCACCATCAAACTCATCATCTCTCCTTCCCTTTCTTCTCTCGCATTGTCTCCCTCTCTCTCTCTCCTCCCCCCTTCCCCCCTCTTTCTCTCTCTCTCTTCCCAGCCGAGGTGTCTGGGATGGAGAAGCCATACCTCTCGTTCCAATGCATGCATGCCCCTTTGGGCTTTTGCCTATTTTTGTCCAAAGGGTCGGTTTCACCGGTCTCCCTGCTCTCAGACCACTGGAGTGGCAAGTAATTTTCCCGGGTGATTTGTATGTGTACTCTTTTAGGGTGAGTTTGGTTCGCGGGTAAACTGGAGAGGTTAACCCATCCCAAGAGTTGCTAACTGAGGGGTAACCTGATTTGCAGTTTATGTATTTGGAAAGAGGATTTTACTGTTGAAAGGATTTGCATGTGATGTGACTTTTACTAGAGTTTGAGGTAATGATTGGATTTTGATAGTTTGTAGTTAGTGGGGTTGTTGGTGGATTATTACCTTTTTAAATATTTTAACTTTTGCAACTTGCATCCTTGTTATTCATGGTAATATGAACAAAGATTATGTGCATCCGATAGTTGCATTGCCATCTTTACCCCCTAATTTATCTCGAACTTGGCCAAATCGAGCATCGATGCGAAGAACTATATGGTCAACAGGACGCGTTTTTTGGCTTTTAACAGAAAACCCCCAACATTTTCGTTTCGGTGTGAATTTGGAAAATTCCCTTGACTTCGATTGTTTGATTTTTTTTGTTTCGTTTCTATGCCTCCGTCGGCAAATGAAATTGGCAACGTGGTTTTTCTGCTCAAAAAGCGACATCTTATTTGCAGAGGTGTTGTTCTCCTTGTTATCTATTTTTTTATTTTTTTATCTATGTAAAGCATTAATCCAGAATTCAAGCTAAATCTCGCAAAAAAAGAAACAAAAAGGACAGTTTTTTGAGTGGTGATTGCACCCACGTCTAATTCTCCCATTAGGAAAGTTGTTCTCATTTACGATTAAATTTTACAAGGCCCTGTCATTGTGTTCGTATATTTATGGAAGTCGTTATTATCCTTCGAAGATAAAATAGATCTTCGGATATGACAAGAAATGTTTCCATTGCAACTGAGCACAGAATCAGAAGAACATGGGTAGATGGAAACGTTGCAACATCCAAAATACATAGTCAAAATGATTCAATGTCCAACATCGGTGAATATAAACGTAGCAATGTCCATAACAAAGTTAAAATGCTGGGTTTGGATAATTATACGACCACTTGCAGTTTAGTCATGCTGTTGCAGACGTCGCAGCCTGTCGTTGTACATCGCATGTGCGATGCGATCTCGATGTCGCTCACCCAGTCGCATTTCCGTGTGCGTGACTCTAACCTCAACGCCAGGTTCAACTTCTAATTCTGGAGGTTCTGGCACCAAATACTTTTCAACCCGGTTAAACCACTTGTCTGAACCATACAATTTTATGAAATTATGAATTATTGCAGTGGTCGTAACTACGTCCCTTTGCGTCTCAAATGCGTAAGTAGGCATACAAGACAGATAACGGAACCTCTTCTTCCATACTCCAAAGATCCTCTCTACGTCACTGCGCAGCTTCGAGTACCTATGATTAAACAAGTGTTTGTGTGAGATGTACCGCTCAGCTTTGTCCAGGACCCTCCACTCTGGCAGATGATATGTGATGCCGCGATAAGGCGTCAAAAAAGAGTCTGTGTTCGTATACCCGCAGTCCACAAGATATGTACATCCCTCCGGTACGATGAATCCTCCTCGGTCAATTGCGTCCCGCAACACAGACATATCTGAGGCGGATCCCTCCCAACCAGCAAGGATGTAAGTAAACAGATAGTCAAACGATGTCGCTGCCATTACATTCTGTGAGATGACCTGCTTCATGTTACAGTAGGCAGCCTCTATACTTGCTGAGATAGTTGCCTTAATGTGAGTCCCATCGATAGCACCGATAACTCCCTATATATAAGGAGTTTATATTAGTAACGTAAACAATGGACTATAAAGGATATCATCGGGGGCACAACGACTATACCTGGAAGTAAGGAGCATAACGAGGATCAGACGATATATGTTGTGGGGTCTCTGTGGTGGGAAGACGAATCAGCAGATCCTCCAACTGCATAATCTTTTTAAGTACCCTATGGATGTGCCATGATATAGTGGACCCAGAGTGCTGGAACCATTCTTGGAGCACTCGATTCGGCTGCGCATGTCCAAATGCAAACAAGAATATACAAACTTGTTCGACGGTATCCATGTTGCGCGTGCTAGTTAAGCCTGCGCGTTGCTCAAGAAGCTGTACGAACTTCATCAAAGTTGCAGGCTCCATTCGGAAGCATCTATAAGAACACTTGACATGGCGTGACATCATATCTTCAATCCACGCAAGTCCTGTCCAAGGCCTCGTATTGAGAGGAACGGGCACTCGAGACGGCCCACCATTGCGTGTTGTCACAAAGAATATATACAATGCCAACGCGTATGACAACTCTGTTGCCTCAGTGAGAATCTCCTCGAACGGATTGTAAAGCTTATCATCCATCTAAAAAACAGGTGTAAGTTTCATGCAGCGTATAAAATTTAAATAAAAACTAGTCTACAAGTAGCATAGTAGCAAGTAGGTACTGAACATGAAGAGAAAAGGCAAACACACATAACAATGTCATAAAAACTTACAAGAGTTCAACGATGCAAGACAAATAACAACGAGATAAAGGTCTACCAATACAATGCATTATACAAATTAAAATGTTCTATGAAAGGAAAAGATTTCCAAGACACGGGGTTATTCATAACTTCCCACCGACGCCAACATTCTCGACTGCTTATGGCTGGCCTAGGATATGTTGAACCCAAGCATGTAGGTAGTCTGGATCATCCTTGATCATCTGAAACAACTCCCTTTTAGCTGGGTGGGCCAATGCATCTGCAAGCTTGACAAATGAGGTGGGAGAGACTGTAGGGAATGCCTCCTTCAACTCCCGATATGCAATTCGGACATCCTCATCTTGTTCTCTTCGGTGGGCTCCAATCCTCTCCTGGATCATGTCCACGAACTGGGACATCTACAGCGGGGTTGTCTTCCCATCCGCATTCCTATGACATTTCGAGCCTGAGGATCTTTGTGTGGCCCTGCTAACAATGGGCGATGTGGGTACCTCGGCTATGTCCTCTGCCTCATCCTGCTCTTCTTCTTCTTGGTCGGCTTGAGCATTCCATGGATCCTGTGACCTGATCATTCCTCGCGATGAGCGTGCAAATCGTCCTGTTGCAGTGCCCGCCCCGATGATGTAAGAAACTTATTCAAAGTACAAGAAGGGGCGAGTCTTGTACTTGCGATAAAAGTTATCGACCTGAAATATGCAGCATCACAGTTACAACACATGAATACCAATTTACGAGTGTGACATTCATTTTGCAAAGAAAGTCATACCTCCAACCATGCCATCTCATCCGGGGCGACTGGACGGTTGCCGACGTTATCCCATCCCCAGTCGGACTTGTTTCGTAGGTACAAGTACGCAGCGTGGTCCCTTTTGAATATCTTCCACCTTGATTGTATATGGTCCTTTGTGAAGCGAAGGCCTGCCTGTTCGTTAAACTGTTGTAGGATCCCATTCCACCCAACTGTGGTGAAAGACTTTTCGGACCAGTAGTTTTGGTCACGGGCCTCTACCATGCACATGATAAGTAATATATCCTGTACAGGTGTCCAGTTTGCAACCCTCCCTGAATGTCTGGAGTCATCACGACCACCCTCATTCACATTCTTCCCCTTACCACGAGGAGGCATATCAATTATATTCGTAAAAGTACAATCAGATTGGAAGATGTTATCATCTATGAATTGCTACAAGAATGAAGCGATTTCAAAAAGAAAAAGCTACAACGAATACCATGTTAAGCAACTGGTCATCACAAGAAGTCACATTTTCGTAAGGAAAAGGTCATCATAGGTCGTCATTGCTCCTCATATTTTCATTAATCGGGATTACCATTTCAAGTAATCCCGGAACAAACATTCTCAGAGCAAACACAAACTCGTCACCATAGAGGGAGTATTGGACGGCATCAATGAATTTAAGTTGTTAAAAAAGGTCATCACAGGAGCTCATATCATCATTGCTCCTCAGAACTATGCTCATCCGGATTATCAATCCAAGTGATCACAGAGCAAGACAACAAACGTTCACAAAGAAAACACAAACTCATCATCAATGGCAGTGTTAGTTGTTAAACAAAGCGCATCACACGAGCTCATAACATCATTGCTCCTCAGAACTATGCTCGTCCGGGTTATCAAGCCAAGTAATCACAGAGCAAGACACTAAAGTTTCACAGAGCAAACACAAGCTCATCATCATAGGGGGCGTAATGGACAGCATCAAAGAATTTTAGATGTTAAAAAAAGGTCATCACAGGAGCTCATATCATCATTGCTCCTCAGAACTATACTTGTCCGGATTATCAAGCCAAGTAATCACAGAGCAAGACACCAAACTTTTACAGAGCAAACACAAGCTCATCATCATATGGGGTGTAATGGACAGCATCAAACAATTTTAGATGTTAAAAAAAGGTCATCACAGGAGCTCATATCATCATTGCTCCTCAGAACTACGCTTGTCCGGATTTTCAAGCCAAGTAATCACAGAGCAAGACACCAAACTTTCACAGAGCAAATACAAGCTCATCATCATATGGTCTGTAATGGACAGCATCAATGAATTTTAGATGTTAAAAAAAGGTCATCACAGGAGCTCATATCATCATTGCTCCTCAGAACTATGCTCGTCCGGATTATCAAGAAAAGTGATCACAGAGCAAGACACTAAATTTTCGCAGAGCAAACAGAAGCTCATCATGGTTGTTAAAAAAGGGTCATCACAGGAGCTCATTTCATCCTCAATACCATTCACAAGTAGTCGCAGAGCAGGGTGCATAAAGCATATAGGAGCACGATTAAAGTGTCTGAAGGCAAACATCATCTCCTGGACAACGGTGCTAAAAAATACATGCACCACATCATCACAGAAGGAAGCATCAGATCCCCGTGTCAAAGATAAAATATCCAGCACCAGAAACATTCTCAAACAAACAAGCACACGGTGGGGATGTCAAGATCGCACATCCAGAGAGATGAGCATATGCCAACAACAAATATAGAACAAGATAAAATATCCAGCACCAGAAACATTCTCAAACAAACAAGCACACGGTGGGGATGTAATGAACATATTCGCAACGGCCATCGATATGCAAGCATACATCAATGAACAACAACAAAGTAGCAATTCATTTCCAAGCATACCCAGCAGGACCGACCCCATTTCCTCGCACAGGTCTCAAATTTGGATAGCAGATCCCCCACAATCACCCAAGGCCAACAACGATGGGGACATATTCCCGACAGTCGTTCACCACTGACATCAGAGGTGGCCACCATCAGGTCGGCAATCACCTCCAATTCCAGAGAAATTAGCAACCACTACAAACAGACCTCGTCCTCCAACCCCCACTGCCGTAGAGCCAACACCCCACCAGCACCGACATAGAGCCAACACCCCACCACCGTGTCCCACTCAGCACCGACGTAGAGCCAACACCCCACCACCGATAACCCCCACCGCTGGAGATAATGACCAAAGGAAGAATCGATGACCGCAACAAGAACCAAGCCTAAAATGAAGATTCCAACAACTTTCGCATAACAACAACCAATCCCAAAACCGGATCGACGTACATAGCATCAGCAAGAGGGGTCGAGAGTACCTCGGATCGAATCAAAACCTCCACGCGAGGAAGGAGACCCACGAAGGTGATCGTCCAAATCGTGCAAGAGAAGATGGAGTCCAAGAACCACCTGGTACCTTCAATCTAGCTCCGATCGTCGCCGCTTCCTCCTCAACTTGGGGACGTGCGAACAACGAGATTCAGACGAGGAGACCATCAGAGGGGGGAAATGGGGGAAAGCGAAGGGAAGGGGAGAGTTGAAACTCGCGCGGACGTGATAGACAGGACGGGTCACCTAGGGCTGCGGGAGAGGTCACGGGTGGGAGGGGCGGGGGTTTCGCCTCAAAACCCGCGGCTTAAATGGGAAGGGGGTGTGGGTTAGCGGCGAATGTGCGGGGTAAACCGCTACCCGAGCGGCCCCTTAAGGCACTTTGGATCCTCTCCTGTTACAATACTTGTTGTAACGTATGGGTTCCGTCCGATCACGATCTAGTCATAAGTTAAACTGGAAATTGATCTCAGAAAGTCGAAACGGATTGCACTGTCCAAATCGACCAAGAATACCTAGATGGAGCTGGTTGCACTACACCAACGACCTTGACCTTGAGCATTGTCAAAAGACCCTGTTATAGGTTATTAAACTTTACTATGTTGGTATTTTATTGCATCACCATAAATAGAGGATTTTTACCTGGCAGATCCTATAATCTTTGTCAATTACCTCTACGACCTTTGAAACATCGTAATTCCTCCCTCACCCCTGTAAACTTGCTCCTTCTTACCCCACTAACCCTATCGTTAAATTGATACATCTAGAGTTAACTTCCTTGAGTTAAAAACGAGATAATCTAACCAAGCTACGATCGGACGACTAAATTAACCAAGAAGAAAAAATAATCTATCATCCTTTGACCACCCCTGTGGACAGCCTCCCCTCCCACGACGCTGGACCTCTGGACCTGAACCAGAGGATGTAGGTGGGCGGCGGGCTGGGGGAGGGGAGGCGTCGCTTCGTAGGGGAGGTGTTGGGGAGGCACGAGCTTTCGGGGGGTGCGACGTCGTAGGGGGCGATGGAGGTGTGTGATGAGGTCGGGGTGGGGGGATGCTGCGGGGCCGATGGGTCGGGGGCTTCAACCGACGGGGGGCTTCGCGATTGCTGGGGGTCGCAGGGGAGGAGGGGCTTCAATCGGCGGGCAACGAGGGGCTTCATAGGGGGAGGGCGGCGGTTTGGGGGTGGGGCCTTCGATCGGACGGGACGGGACGAGCAGGGGGCGGGGCGCAGGGGTGGCGGTCACAGGGGAGGAGGGGCTTCAACCGGCGGGCGGGGGGCTTCGCAGGATCGGCGGCGGGGTCGCAGGGGCTCCAATCGGCTGGAGGGGGCTTCGCATGGGTGGATGGGGGTCGCAGGGGAGGAGGGGCTTCAACCGGCGGGCAGCGGGGGGGGCTTCGCAGGGGGAGGCGGCAGCTTGGGGGTGGGGCCTTCGATCGGACGGGACGAGTTGGGGGGGGGAGGGCTGGCGGTCACAGGGGAGGAGGGGCTTCAACCGACGGGTGGGGGGGGCTTCGCAGGGGCGGCGACGGGGGTCGCAGGGGCTCCAATCGGCGGGCGGGGCTTCGCATGGGTGGTTGCAGGTCGCTGGGGAGGAGGGGATTCAACCGTCAGGGGGGCTTCGTAGGGGAGCAGATGGAACCTATAGTAAATTTGATAACAAAATTCAGTTAGTTTTAACGGCTACATGGATGTGGTTAACCACAGGGTCTGTAGGTTAAAGGTTAACAAGTTTACGGGGGTAAGGGAAGAATTATGATATTATAAAGGTCGTTGATGTAATTAACAAAGATTATAGGGTATATCGGGTAAAAATCCTAAATATAAATAGCTACACATTTAATAGATAATGTAAACCATGGTTTTTAAGATCAAACTGACGCCAAAATGGAACACTTTATCAAAATGGATCGTATCGAGTTAGAATATGAAATCAAATCGATTGAATTAAATGATGATATAGTCATCCTTTTAAGTTTGTGGAAAAAAGTGATTGAAGCAGATGATCGAATTAGATTGGATCAAAACATAGATAAGTATAAATATTCATATAAAATAAAAAATATATAAAATGATAACATGTTGTCGTCTAGTGAGGGTGACAAGCGTTATACTAAATTTGAATGATAACATGTTGTCATCTAATGAAGTGAATTCCCTAAGCCTATAAAATAATATGCTTTGGTTGGAATGTATGTTTAACACAAAAATTGAATGATAACATGGCAACCAATAAAGCGAAACTACTTGATGTTACACATTCGAGCACATTAAAGCATGATTTATATCATTATGCTCTATTTCAAGAGTTGTATGTGTGATAGCATTGACGGATCCGTAAATGCTGCTATTAAAAGTTGTTTTTATCGTGTTGTGCGTTGTAGGCGGCAATCGGAAACGGTCAAGAAAATACCACAAATGATGTTCAATTTTTTTAATCTCGTGGTTTTATGTTTGTTTTACTTGGGCAAGTCCCAAGGTCGATCACAAGGAGGCAAAGGAACAACCTAGAATTAAGTCTATCAAAGTTCGTGTTCGGTTTTCAAGGCGGTCTTTTTTGGAATTTTTGGATGCAATATGATTTTTTTATGGATTTTTAAATGCAAACAAATTAATTTTCAATATTTAATTTTAATAAATATTAAACCTACTTATTTTCGAGAACTAAAATTATCTAAGATCTATCACTAGGTAATAGATCTTAGAAAAATCCTAGACCTCAAAAATGTGGGGCTCAATACCTATTAAAAATCAAACATTGAAATGCACAAAATGATTTTTACAGGGCAAATGATGCATGCAAATGCAATGATTTTTGGGCACAATGTTAATCAAATTAATCTCTACGATATGTGATTTTTGGGGGAATTTTTAAATCAACGGTTAATTAAGTACGAATTTCAGAGCAAGAAATGGGTAAAATATGCAACTTTCCACGAAATAATTATTTATTAATTAACCATCAATCAGAAAAAGACCCACAAGATGTCAAACAGTAGAGAATTAATTAACGAACATCATGCTATTTTTAGATTGATAAAATAATGTAGAGAGAAGGTTCGAAACTAAGGGGGAACACAGGGGTATGAGTGCAATATAAATAAAATAAATAAATTAAGCAAACTGCAGTGGGGGACTTAAGTGTAATTACCAAAACCAGGGGGGATACTTCTGCAAAAATCACCAGAGGGCACGTGCACCGCACGTGCCTCTGGTCAGCGGGGACTGGAATGCAAATAGAGGGTCCTTCAGGGGGCTTCTTGTAATTTGCCCAAGGGGCACGTGCGCAGCACGTGACCCCTGGGGTTGCTTGCTGGGGAAGTTCCCCACGCACGCGCTTCGCGCGTGCTGGGGCCTCGGGCTTCGAGCCCCCGGCGGCTGTGGCGGAGGACTGGTGGCGATGACCAGCGAGGGGGCGGTGGTGGTGCCTCGGCGGTTGTGAGCCTCGGCGGTGGCGCGCGATAGGGCCGGTGGCGTCGAAGAAAGAGTGGGGCTGCCGGTGAACGTCGAAGGAAGAGCGGGGCTGCCGGTGAACGTCGGAGTTCGCAGCAGCTGGAAGTTGATGACGATGATAACTGGGCTGTGCGGCGGAGCAGTTGATGTCGTGGCTGAGGCGAAGCTGGAGAGGCGGAGGCGTGGTTCGGTGGCGTCAGTTGGAGAAGAAGCGGAGGTGGCGATGCTTGATGGCGCAAGGCGGATGAGCTCGGTGGTCGTTGAAGACGGTCGTGGCCGACACACGGCCGGGGGGGCGTCGGTGAAGTCAGGCGGAGCCGGCGTGGTGGCGGAGCGGAGGGAGGCGGTGGTGTCGACGGCGTGGGGCGGAGAAGGCGAGATAGAAAGAGAGAGAGGGAGAGAGAGAGAGAGAGGGAGAGAGGGTATACCTGAAGGGAGTCGGCTCGACGGCGTTGGCGAGGCCGGAGCGAGCAGCGGCGCTCGGGGCGGAGCTGCGACGAGGTCTGAAGACCTCGGATCACGCCGATGGAGAGGGCTTCGCCGGTCCTGTCACTACCGGAGGAGGTTCTAAGGATGATGTTCGGCGGATGGGTTGTATGAGGGCCGGCGGAGGTTGTTATATAGGGATGGGGAGTCGGCCGGAGATGGAAGGGGATCGGTGGGATTGAGGGAGATCGGGGGATAGGATTTGGAATCGAGGATCTGATTGGAGGCGGCGAGATCTGGGAGATGCGATTGGCGCCGGCGATCGGAGCGAGATTGGCGGCGAAAATCGCGGGGGCGGCGCGGCTGATTTGGGAAAGGGGAAGGGCGGAGGAAGGAGACACACAGCGGCCGTCCGATCGGCCGAGATCGGACGGCCGTGGTTGAACCACGTGGCGCAAAAGGGAGAGGGAATGCGCACGTGCAGAGCACGTGCCCTGGAGGCACGTGCCTCGCACGTGCCCTGGAGGCACGTGCCTCGCACGTGCGTGGTTTTAATTTTTTTTTTTTTACAAAAACTAATATAAATAAAGTCCAAAAATGGCTGACACATGGCGGCACCAGGTGCTGCCACGTGTCAGCACCACAAAATTCGAGAATAAATCCTTTTGTAAAATCGATAAAAAATAGTAAACGGCCTCGGATCGGAAAAGTTTCTTCACAAAAGTTGCTCGTCTCGATGAGATCTACAA
This sequence comes from Ottelia alismoides, assembly GCA_037367405.1. Classification (NCBI taxonomy): domain Eukaryota; kingdom Viridiplantae; phylum Streptophyta; class Magnoliopsida; order Alismatales; family Hydrocharitaceae; genus Ottelia; species Ottelia alismoides. The sequence goes on along the minus strand of JAZKJV010004210.1, from coordinate 238,186 downwards.
CTTTCATGAAGACATCAAAACCAAAATCGGTCAAATGTAAAAAGTGAATTTTTGGGGTATTCTATGTACATAGAATACCTTGATTTTTGGGTTTTATAATTTTTATGTCATTTTTTAAACATGATAAAAATCCGGAAAAATTACGTTAAAATCAAAGATAAATAAAGACACATTAATCTAATTTTTTTTTGGATTTTTATTGATTAAGAAAATATATACATAAAATACAAGGTCAAAAACCGCGAAAATATACAATGTACAAAAGAGGCCAAAAACCCAACTTTCACATAAGAGCTCCGATTCACTTGAACTTGGTCTTGTTTTGAAGGTAATTGAATGTACATTAGTTCAAAAGTGAGTAGGATTCAATCGGACACTGGATGTGGGGGATATGTGGCTTTTAGTCCGAAAATCCTGAAATTAGGGTTTGGGTTTTTGGTCCACTTATTTGAGTTAGTTAATTTTTCCTTTATTCTTGTTAGTAATATGTACACAGTGGAAGTGGTTTTGAGTTATTCGGAGTTAGCATGAATGAGTTAAAAATCTGGGAGGTTAGGCTTATTTATAGGTCAATTTGGCTTGGATTTTTGGCTTCTTATTTTGTGCAGATTTTTGTGCTAAAATGCAATTCTTATGGAAACATGCATGAATGCTAATTATGCAAAATAGATGCCAGAATGCTGTTGATTTTTAGGGATTTGAGCTTAATAAATGAGATTTAGAGTGATGAATACGAGATTCATCAAGCATCTTCATACCACAAATATCAATGAACCTAATCCTTGTAGGTGCTCAAGATACCTTCTTTTAGCTTTGAGGGTCTTTGACAAATACATCCCTTTTGATAATTTCTTCGTCACACATACTAGTAGAATCCAAGTAATGTTCTTTGAGACATTCAAAGACATGATATCATCCCCCTAGAGTTGTAAACATGAATAATATGCAAATTTTGAATGATATCATATATCAATTTGGAGCTTCTAGATGTATGGTTTAGGAATATTTGTTTTACACAAAATTTGAATATAAGATGGTGTCGTCGGGTGAAGTAAATCCCATCATGTGTTATTAAAAAATATATTAAAGGATGGGGCAACTAAGTTGGCCTCTCCTTCAATTGCCCATTTTACCCTATGAAGAGCCGCTAAATACCTTGATTAACGTGTCGCTTTTGTTGTAAGGGTACTTGGATTAATAAAAAGACTACTAAATTAATTATTTAATTAAAGAGAACGGAAAAATCTTTATTTTACTTGGGAAAGCACAAGGTCGAACGCACGGAGGCAAATGTCTCCTCAGGTCAGTTAATAGTCGATATATAACCTAGGTTTTCAAAGCGGTATTTTTTTATTTTTTTGTGCAAATATAAATGACATGCAAATTTGGGCAGCTATAGGGGCAAAAAATTATTTTTTGATAAAAAACACAATATCCAAAATCCTAAAACTTCGGTCGAATGTGAAATATGATGAAATAAATGCTCTATAAGTTTTTTGAAATTTTTGGATGCAAAATGAATTTTTTTAAATTGAAAATGCATGCAAGTTATTTTTCATAAATTAATTCTAATAAATATAAAACCAAATTATTTCTCAGAAATAAAATTATCCTAGATAATTCTATGTAAGATGTATCCAAGAAAATTAATATTTCTTAAAAATAATTATCTACGATATATTAAAATTTAATTGTTAAACCTGCTATTTAATTTATTGCAACTTTAATATGCACGAAAATGGCATGATTTTTGGGCACAATGTAAAACACACTAAAATCTACTTACTACAAATTTTTGGGAATTTTTGGAACTATAATTAATTTAATATCAATTAATGATCTTGTAGTAGGAAAATTATGCAATTTTCCATTAAAATAATTATATTAAATCAATCGTATTCCACAAAAATTCACTCAAAACATCCACATGATAGAGAATAAATTGTTCTACAACTAAACACGGGGTTCTAAATGCAATTTTATATATAAAAAACGGAAAGAAATGTGCAGGAAGGGACACAAATGTTATTACCAAGACCCTAGGGGGTCTGCTTGAAATTTGTCCTCTTTATACGTCGATGAATCTACTTTAAATCATCTTTATCTATCGTTTGGACCATAAAAATCCTAACTAATGCATATAAATAGCCTTAATTTGTACAAATCAACATTCATTCTTTGTCATATAAATACTGTATAAAATTTGGTATTTAATGCCAAAAATATAAAATAAAGAAAAGAAAAGAAAAATTAAAATGCCAAAGGTATTTTGTGACCCTAAACCCTAAGACCTAGGCATCTTGATGACTAGGTCAACAAGGAATAACGTACAAGGAGATAAGGGCCAATAAATCCCTATTCTTTAATTCATCAATAATGAATTTTTGGGATCTATTTTATTTTATACTTTTTATACCTCAAATTAAGAAACTTTGAACATGAAAGTTGTAGATAATAAAATATAGAAAAATATAAAATTGATTCCATACACAAATAATATGCAGTGTATTTTTATACTCTAAATATAAAGCCAAGATCTCAACTTCCGAGACCCATATCCCTCAAATAAAAATTCAAAATGTATCAAAATAACCTTTAATTGTATATAACGTTTAATAAGATATTAAATGAAGGGTTTCATATTTTTTGGAGATAGTATATGAAAGTTCGGTTTGGACCCCTATTGTACAACATACTCGAATAAAATATTCGTTTTATTTATTCTTTATTATTTGTATAATTTATATTTTTATTATTTTGTAAATATTATTTACAACATATATACATATTAAAACTTGATAAAACCACAAATAAAACATAATAATAGAATATGTATATAAAATACGTGGACGAAATACCTATACTTATATGATGAATCAACGATTCATCGCCTTTATTATTTTATTTTAGCTTCATTTCTGTAGTCAAACACCTGTAAATACCCACTAATTCCATGAATTTGACATTTTTTATGCATTTTTAACACTTTTTACATAAATAAAAGAATAAAGAAGAAAAGAAAAAGGAAAGAAAATAAAGGATGTATTTATGTAATAAATACAGACTGACCCGAACCCCAAGAGAAGGTCAAGACTTAACCTAATCGACCAGGAATAAAGTAGGGGGAGATAGGGTCTTTAATTAAAAAATCAAAAAAATAATTTGTAATTTTTTCTTGTATATTTGTACAAAACTTGTAATTTTTATTTGTACATAAATTGACCTCAAATTAATTATTTTTGTCAACAAAAATTATAAATAAAAATGTTTTGTAAATAATAAATATAATTGCAAAATAAAATAATGTACATATGGCAAATAATCACACTCAAAAAAAGCTGTAAAGCGATAATTGAAACACTAATTCCGGCTCAATACGAACTCAAAATGAATCAAACTCACTTCCATTATACTATAAATTAAATTATCTTTCAAAGGGTTGTGGTTTCATAGTTTTCGGAGTTACGGTTGAGAAATCGATTTTTTGAGGTGTTTTGTGCAGTTTTACCATGTACATATTTACCCATATTTATTTTTTATATATAATGTACATAATTATAAATATTATTTTCATTAAAAATAAAATAAAATAAAAAAATTAAAAATATTTTCTTATTTGTACATGTGTATATTGTATTATGTGTACATAATATTTGTATACAACTAATTTCCTTATTTAAAAATCACCAAAAATAAAATGTCTAACATTAATTAATTAATTTAATTTAATAATGAAATTCGTACTTAATTGTTTAATTTATTTGATTTAAAAACATATCTTGTATATTTGATATGATTACATACCTTTAATAGCCACCATTAAGGTGGCTAATTAATTTATTTAATTTATTTTAGGGATTTTTACCCGGCAGACCCTATAATCTTTGCCAATTACCTCTATGACCTTCGAAACATCGATATTCCTCCCTCTACCTCATAAATTTGCTAACCCTCACCCTACAGACCCTGTGGTTAACCCCCATCCATTTGCCCGTTAAAAGTAATCGGATTCCGTTATATTCGTTTACATTATACCCATTTTGTTTATCAAATTTACATTGAATGCCATTCCCCCTCTTCCTCCTCTGCGTATCCTTCCCACCCCCACACCCTCAACCCTTGCCCCTCCCTGCCGTCCTCCTCGAAGCCCCGACGCCCGCCGCACCGCCCAAAGCCTCAGCCCTGCCTCCCCTGCTCCCCCCCCCCCCCCACACCATGTTGCCTGAAGCCTGGCCCCGCTCGCATCCCCTGCCCCATCCCACTCCTTTGCTCGATGCCCCTCGGCCACTGCTCCCCCCCCCCACGCCGCTTGAAGCATGGCCCCGCTCGCGTCCCCTGCCCCATCCCACTCCTCTGCTGCCCCCCCCCGGCCCCGCCTCCTCCGCTTGAAGCCAACCCCCCGTCCGCCCTGCTGCCCCCCCCCCCCCCCCACGAGCGCCGCCTCCCCTTCTTTCCCCCCTCCCTCCTGTCGGACGAAGCCCCCCCCCACCATACACGAGCGCCGCCTCCCCTGCTTTCCCCCCTCCCACCGGTCAGTCGAAGCCCCCCGCCTCCCCTACTTTCCCCCCTCCCGCCTGTCAGTCGCAGCCCCCCTCCCCCCCCCCCCCCCCGGGGCGCCGCCTCCCCTGCTTTCCCCCCTCCGGCCTCCCCTCGGATTCGAAGGAACCCCTCCCTCTGCCGCTCGATTCGAAGACCCACCCCCTCCCATCTGCCGCTCGATTGAAAGCACCCCCACCCTCCGGCCTGCCGCTCGATTCGAAGCCTCCCCCCCCCCCCCCAACGAGCGCCGCCTCCCTTGCTTTCCCCCCTCCCACCTGTCGGTCGAAGCCCCCCCCCCCCCCCCCCCCCCCCGACGCCGCCTCCCCTGCTTTTGCCCCTCCTGCCTGCCAGTCGAAGCCCCCCACTCCCCCCCCCCTCGCCCCCACCCACCCAGCGGATTCTAAGGAACCCCTCCCTTTGCCGTTCGATTCGAAGACCCACCCCCTCCCATCATGTCAGTCGTGACCAGCGTGTCAAAGAAGAAGAAAGGAGGGGAAGTGGAAGAAAACCTACCCTTGGATTTATTAGAGTTAGATTAACTCAACTTGAACACAAACTAGGTAACTCAAAAAGTCCCAAATTAATGGTAGGGTCTATAGGGTAAGACGGAGCTAGTTTATGGGGTCAGGGAGGAATATCGATGTTTCAAAGGTCGTAGAGGTAATTGGCAAAGATTATAAGGTCTGTCGGGTAAAAATCCATTTATTTTATTCCGAAATTCGTAATTAATTACTTATTTATTTTATTTATTTAATTCATTTATTTAATTAACCAATAACACCTTCCCTTTTTGTACATTCATTCCCTTTGTACTTTTCTTCTCTTTTTAATGGGCTCCTCCTCCTTCTTTCATTCTTTGTTAGAGAGGAGGCCGATCTCCGAGAGCTATCTTGTTGAAGAAGGGTACCCAGCCTCTGAGCCATCCGGTGACAGCGCATCGGCCCTCGTCGAGGCCATAACGACATTTTCGATTCCTGAGGTGAGATCCATTTTATTTCATGTCTTTTTCTTAGATAAATCGTAGATTAAATTCTTGTTTCGTGATTAATCTTTAGGTATCAAAATCCCAAAATTTCCACCACCTATTCTCCGATCCGACGCTGATTTTTCATCTCATTTTGTGTCCCTCCATTTCCACATTCTACCTCACGCGATCTTCCACCTCCGTTCATGCACGGTGACCGAAGCCACGGATCTATCTTCCACTTTGCCACGATCCAGAACCGTCCATACATCCCATTTTGTTTATAAATAAAATAAATAAATAAATAAATATATAAATATATAATTGTTTTCTCCTATCTCTAACATTTGTTTTGCAGGATCATCTTTAAAAAAATAAAAAAAAAGTAAAAAACATTTGTCTGTCTACAATTCTTGCTTACAGTTTTTGCAAAAAAAATATTTATTACAGTTTTCTATTTACATAAAAAATAAAATAAAAAAGATAAAAACAGAAGCAGGTCTGCGAAGGCCCCAGCCCTGCACCTCCATCCCACGCGTGGGTCACCTGCATCGCCAGTGTGCCGCCCCCTTCCCCTGGGGCGGAGCCACTCCACCGACCTCCACCACATACTTCAACGCGCGAGCACCAGTCTGCCTTCAGAACCTCCGCATGAGAACAGAAGTAGATCTTTGCTCCGCCGCCCGTGCTCAGCCCGCGATGGCCTTCCGCCCGCTCCGCCGAAGCCCCCCTCTCAGCCTCCTCTGGCCCGAATCGCACATCCGCCTGTGCCTCTATCATCCCAACGGCGTCGCCCAGCCCTGCGCTGCAGCATCATGCCATGACGTGCTATCCGGCCTAGCCGAAGGCCCCCAACCCGTCAACACCTGTCTCTGCGGTGCTCCCGCGCCCAGTGGGACCACCGTTCATTCGATTCCTGCGACCCTTCGTCGACGCCTTCTGCGAGTCCTCCGCGCGGCGACGGCCAGCAACCAACCACCCCGGCTCTCCGAGCCCGCCACCACCGGTCTTCCCACACCGTAGGCGGCCACGGTCGCCCCCTACAGGCACCTAGGAACATCAGCCACCGCGTGGTGCTTGCGCAACCCCCAGATCTGACGTCGGCGGTGGCCCCCCATTTCCTTTGAGAAGAACAAGAGCGACGACGACCCCCTATTTCCTTTGATAAGAACAAGAGACGAACGGAAACCTAGGGGTGGGGGAAATAAAATATTCGAAAAATTGCGTTAAGTCCCCTGGAGTTTTTCAAAATTGTAGAAGCACCCCCGCCTCCAGAACATCATGTGCAACGCACACCCCACCTGGGTAATTACGAGATCTGTCCTATTATTATTTTTTGTTACATTTTCTGTAAAATATTTTTAATAATTGCATTTAGATCCCAGTTTGTCCATACCTTCAATTGCATGCTATTTGATTGAATAAATGTTTTTTCTTGCTCAATAAATTCTGAGAAAATTTGTGGATATTCTTGCTATGCCCTTTAACATCGTGTAAAATTTTTGTTACATTTTATTGTTAGTTAATATTTTTAAAAATTCAAAAATAGTGTCTTTTTGTCTGCCCAAATTTAGAAAAAAAACATAAAAATTTGAAAATTTGCCTAAAAATTACAAAAATATTATTGTAGGTGTGTTTTGATGTCTTTTAATTTCTATCTAATTTTCATCTATTAATAGTTTATAAAACCCAAAAATGCAAAAAAAAATAAGAATCTTAAAAAATTGTAGAAAATTGTAGAAAAATTTAAAAATTGGGATTTTAGTCTCTATTGTAGATATTTAATTGCACTTTAGCATAAAAATAATTTCCAGGAGTATTAGGTACTTAAAGTATTTTTAAGTTGCAAAATACTCCTGGTTGTGCACTGTTCACTTTTATTCCCATGATTTTATTTTTATAAAATAAAAAAACATCAGAAAAATTTGAAAAAATTACCAACAATATTTCAAAACATATAAAACACAAAAACATTTTCTCTGTATTTTTTGAGCATTTTTTTGCTATTCTGAAAAATTCAAAAATAATGTAGTGTGTGTATTTTATTCCTTGTTCTTCATTTGAAAATAAAAAAATTCAAAATTCAAAAACTATTAAAAAATATTTTAGAAATTTGACTAATGAGTTTTAAAATCGTGCTCCTTGTGTTCGACCCTAGTCGTTATATCAGGTAAATAGAATAGTGAAACCGCTTATATTTGATTATTTGATATTTTTCTTTAAGTGGTTAAAAACAAATTTTTCCGTTGACCCATGCTTGGTGATTCAGGTCACAGCGACCCTTGTTTAATACATACTTAAATCGAGTTATTACATACTTATACCTATATATTTTATATAACTATTTATTTAAGTGTATATATTATATAAGAAAAATATAATAAAAATATATTTAAGTATATAAAAATAAGTTATAAATATATAAAATAAGAAAATAAAATAATAAAATCAAAAATACAAAATAAAAATAAAATACTTAAACATAGGTAAATATATCTCTAAAGAAACTCTAAAAATTAACTTTTAAATAATAACCTCAGAAAAATAAATAAAATTCATGATAAAATACTATAGAAAACAACCAACAATATTTATTTTATAATTTAAAATTAATTAAATCATTTTTTATTTAATTTTGATTTTTTAAATAATTTTTAGGCTGGAGTTTTCTGGTTGGTCCATGTGGACCAACTAGAGCGCATCGTTTGTTGACTCAGATCAACTACTTGACCTGAGCCTTGGAGCTGGCAAACCACGTGAATGCAACCCTTCTCCCAATTTTTGCACATAATACACCGCTCGAGGATGTAAGATCCCTTCGGGAGATTTATTCTCTGATTATCCTTGATCCTCGCCGAACCAAATCTCTGCTCTATCTCGCATCACCTCGCCCATGATTCCTCCTCGAACTCTTGCCCCCTATCACCTGTACATAAGCCACTCGCCCCCTTACTTCATTTTTCGATCCCTCTTCCACCTATTTTCCCTAAATCTAGGCCTGGAGTCGACATCCTGGTGACAGCAGGAGCCGATCCAGCCCCTTGGCTCAGAATCTGGTGTTGAATTGAGGCCCATGAGGCCCGTCTGCTAATCCACTGCCATCCTCGTCGGAGCTCTTGCTCCTGGTTGTGTTTCGCAGAAGAGCTTCTATTTTCTCTGTTCTTTACATTACTTAGCCTAGAAGTAGCTTAGAATCCCTTTGTATCTTGCTCGGTTCTGTTCATAAATACGTAAAATCGCATTTTCACCGCACGACAAAGCTCCAGCTCCAACCATTTCTGACTGCCTCGATACTCCTCCGCCTCGACTAACACCTCCACTAGCTCCCCCTTCTCTTGCTTAACGCCTGGCACTGCTTCATTCATCTTGATCTTGCACGTATCAAGGAACCCGATCCTCCACCTCTGCCGCTCGTCGGAGGATCGCCATACCACGCACTCTCTATCCATTTCACTCATCGGAGCCTTCCATGGTTCTGCTTTTTGTTTTCTAACCACATCTTGCAAGAAAGAACTGAGAAGAGAGCCTCGTAGAGGCCCATCGACCCCTAGGAGAAGCCTCAAGTACACCTCCTCTGCCAGCCATCACCGAAGCCCCTCGGGGCATTTTGATACATTGAATCGATGTGGGAGGACATTGGGAGGCTTTTGAGATCATCGATCCTGAAGGAGAAGCTCGGAGGAACTCGATTTTGTCGATCGAAGCTTGCATGCCCATTGTTCTTCGAAAGTTCATCCAGGAAGTCTGCGAGTCGTTCGATCATGAGCGGTTCTTGGAGAAGCATAGCCATCGTCGTATTTGATCGTGCTCCCACCGTTGGATCTACGTGTGAGGTCTAATCCTAACCATCAGACGACAAAGCGTCATCGTCAAGCCGGAAGCACCATGATGAATCCATGATTCATCGTCTTTATTCTTTCATTTTGGCTAAAATCCTTGGTAAAATACATGTAAATATCTACTAATTCCCACTGAATATCACTCTAAGCATAATTATTAATTATATAATTAACACTTATTTTATCCAAAATAAAGGAATAAAAATAAAAAGAAAAATAAAAATAAAAGAAGGATGTATATGTAATATATGGACTGATTCTAAGCTCGAGACCAGATCAATATTGACTGGGTCGACAAAAGAAATAAGTAGGGGGAGATAAGGATCCTAACTTATACAAATTTCCAGAAAATCAAGACTAAAAATATAAATTACCCATTTTTCATATTGTAAATACTTCATCTATTTTATTTATCATCAAGACCATCTCAAATCAAAACACTCCTTTTACAAAAGTTGTTTACAAAAATATATATTATTTTACAAAAATATTAGAAAAATATTTCAACATAAAAATAATTAACCGCAATGAATCGTAAAAGCCGCAAAAGCCGACTTCCAAGGATCATAACTATTTTATAGAAAACTCAAAATGGACCAAACTCACTTTTTAAAATATGTTTTGTACATAATACTATTTATTAAAAATATCAGAAAAATATTCAGATAAAAGCGATGAGTTTTGGCATTTTAGACCGTTGTATATATGACTATATGTAGAAATTGTCTGGGTTTTTAATTAAATAACCGTAAACCCGATTAACCGAAATTCTTTTCCTAAAATCTTATAAAATTGTTTATAAAATATAAAAATATCAATAAGTTAAAATACCAATAAAACCTGAAGCCTCGAAGCCGCTATTTTTTTCCGGACCTCATAACTTTATCGTATGAACTCCGAATTGAGCAAACTCGATTCTAAAATTCGTATTATTCAATTATCTACAAAATGACACTAGTTTGGCTAAAATCGGAGTTAATGTGAAAAATGTAGTTTTCGGGTCCATATTGGTATATTGTACAATGAACCGCAACTTTTATTATTATGTAGTATATTAATACTTTACACTTAAATTAAAATAAATAATATTTTATTTATTTATTTATATATTTAATATTAATTAATGTTTATTTAATAATTTATTTATTTATTTAATACTTTAATTAAGTAATTAACTACGTAATTAATTATTTAGTTAATTATTTCTTAATTAATTTATTTTATTTAACCATTAATTTAATTATTCATTAATTATCTAAATTAACTAATTAAATTATAAGTATTAATATTGAATTTATTTTTTTCTTTTCTCTCCCTTTTTTTCTCTCTCTCTCCTCATTCCTCTCTCTTACTTTCCCAAATAACCCTCTTCTTCCTCCCGTGAGTTCTTCTTCTCCAAACCAACGCAGCCGCCCATCTCCTCTTCCCCTCCCACCGCGCCAACGGCCTAGTCGTTGGCCGGTATTCCAACCACTTGCAGTGCTGCCACCACCGGCGGTACCCATATCCTCCAACACCTATATATAATACGTCCCTACCCATGAGCTCGGATCATCCACCATAAATTCCAATCCCTTCCGATGAGTTCCGGTCGAAGAGAGAGCGAGTGACAGCACTCCCGCTACCGTCGAGCGAGGACGAGGAAAGGAAGAGGTTGCGCGATCATCTGCTCCGCCGCACATAGACGACGAGAGTCGAGCCTCCAGCCACGCTGACTGTCGAGGCGAAGATCAGCTGGCGCTCCGTAGAGCCCCAGCATTCCCAGGCGAACACATGTACCATATGTAGATCAGGTTAACTTCCGTCCCGATTTCAACTTCTGCATTCCGATTTCCAAGCTAGATTTCCATTGTTTCCTCCTTCTATTTCTCTCTCTAAATTTCACATTTTCTTCTAATCCTCATCCGCTTCCGGTCATCCACTCCCCTTCTCAATCTCACCATATCACTTCTATCTTCCACATCTATACACCTCCGGCCACGTACGGTGGCCGGAGCTTGAGGTTTCGGTTTAGGAAGCTTCGTTTGGATTCTATTCCAATCGGCAGTGCAATACCACCTAGGATCAAGTGAGATTACCATATAAAGTGGCGTGAACCTAAAAATTGCTAACACCTAGAGCCATTCAAAGTGGGATCAAGTTTATTGATTTGATCCAACTTTGACCTGCCGCCACCATGGCTTGGAACCATCGCCTTGTTTGCGTGAGACGATAACTATAGTCAGCCACCATCAATCGAGGATCAAAGCTTCATTCTAGACTCGATCTGCATCTGAGTACCAGATCGTGAGCAGCTCTATCTCCACCGCTTATAATCTTTCGCTGCTCGAACGCTTGTAATCAGATTCGACAATTGCGGGTTTTCATTCAAGTCGATTAGAGGAAATCGAATAGCCCGTGCCCAACCACGCGTCGACATTCCAGCGTGACTACCGTCTCACGCGTAAGGCACGTTCACGTGCAAGGCGTATGCGGTTAAGATTTTTTAGCATATTTGCAATTAGCCCCAGCTTCTTTGCTAATTTATGAACAAGTCCCTTCACCTGCAGAGATTCATCACGTGAGCTCACATGTGCTTTGTTGGGCCTTTTACATATATCTATACCTGAAATTCTACTTATTACACAAAGTACCTCATACTTTATGTTAATTACACAAATACCCTTATCTACATATAATCCCTATACTCTATACATAATATTAAATAAAATACAAAACATAAAAATAAATAAAAATACGTATAAATATCGTATTTTATTCTATAATCAATATTAAAATAGTTTAAAAAAACCATTTCATATATTTAATAAATCATTTTAAAATACAAAAGAATATAATAAATTAATAAAATACATTAAAAAATATAAAAACGCCTCTAAAATCCTATAAAAATTACCTATATCATATTTTACCATATTTCACATCATAAACCAATAATAAAATAAAAATTGAATATTAAAATCAATAAAAATATAAAACACACAAAACTTGTAAAAATCATAACTAAATAAAGAAAAATCACCTAAAAACATACAACCTATCGTTTTAAAGATAATTTCATCTACTGCTAATAAAAATAAAATAAATATATTTTCTCACTATTTTGAGTTTCAAAAATAAAAAATACGAATATGTTTTCAAAACTTGTATTATTTTCAACATTAAAAATACAACAAAACTCATAAAAACCCATAAAACTTTCTAAAACTCTACAAAATAGGAAAAACTATAAAATTAAAAACATAAAAAAACAAAATTAAAATCAAATAAAAGTTACAAAACATTTTCTAAAATAATAAAAAAATTACAAAATACTTAAAAATCATCAAAACAATATAAAATTCATTAAAAATCAAAGAAAATCCATAGAAATCCTTAAAATAAAATAAAAATTAGGAAACTATTTACCTTACGTAGCCTATAGTTAAACTCTAGTTTCCAACAGTTTGCCTCCCTGAGTTCGACACTACCATACTTGACACTATACATCTTGTTTAAGAGTATAAATAAATAAAATAAAGAAGATTAAACCAAAAATTTAATCTTTTCTGCAAAAACTCACCTGGTCGATACAACGAGCAAGATTTTCTCTGTTTCCTCCTTTCCAGGAATCTGAAGAAATTAGACTAGAGATTTACACCACGTGTTTTAAGTGGGTGCATTGTCGACGTTCATCCGCACCAAGCATTGGGTATTTTGCATATTCCACCCAACTATTTTTTTGTATTTAATATTTAGCGCATAAAATATCCTTGGTTGTTATTTTATTTTTGTAAAATTTGCAAAGAGGACCTCGATGTTTCGATATTTGCATTATAGTCCATGCTAGCTCACCTCACGTGTGGTCCAACATGAGGTGGGCATTTTGCACTCATGCCCCGTGACTTGTTGTATTTCATTTTGGCCCAAGAATTTTTATTTCCAGTATATTATTTTGTGAAAATTGCAGCAAGGCCCTTGACTTTCATTTAAATCCCATATATGCCTCTACTAGTTCTGCAATTTTTGTGCATTTCCTCTAACATAGATACTTTACTCCAAAAATCATCAAAAAATAGATGTAGGTTCCCAGTTACTTGCAATTTCCATGTAATAATTTTATTTTTTGCAGATCAGGACTTTTTAATATTTATTAAAAATAAAAAGAGCACAAATATTACCTGTTTAGCTTAAAAACCATAAAAAATATAAAACATTTTTGAAAAAAATCCAGAAAAATATATTTTGTGTTGATCTACTTAGTTTCTAACCTCAAAAAATAAAAAACCCTAAAAATAGAAAAAGAAAATTTATATAAATCAAAAAGCTCCAAAATCTAGTTTAAAAAGAAGAAAATTCCCAGAAATCATAAAAATATATTTTTCTATTATGTAATTTTATTTATTATTATTATCTACTTATTAAACTCAATTTGAATAATTTTGGACCTATTTTGTTATTTTTAATCTTCATTTAAATTTCAGTTATTTATTAAATCCATGTTTTGTATATTTTTTATTTTAAAAATATATGAAAATTATCAAAATTTACTAAAAATAGAAAAAAAAATAGAAAAATATTTAAAACCCAAAAAGACTTCATTTCCTATATTTTAAGTGTTTTTACTATTTGTTATAATTATATTATCTATTATTATTTATATAGTCTTATATATCCTATATTATACATTGAAAAGAAAAGAAATTGAAAAATCTAAAAATCTAAAAAGAAAACATAAAAATATAAATTTAAAAAATACAAAATACAAAAATATAAAAAAATGAATTTAAAAATTAAAAATTAAAAATTAAAAATCCACAAAAAAACCATAACTTGGTTAAGTGCTTGAAGGAACAATTTCTTGAGATTGATTGTTATATTTCTCTTTGCTCTACACCCTTGTTTCCTGTGTTCGACCCCTACTTGCTTGTCACTATACATCTTTAGTAGGGTATAGTAAATTTTGATTCACACTTGCATAGCTTGATTTATTTATTGTGTGGGTTGATTGTTGATTGAATGCGATTATTTAGGAGTCATCGCAGCGACTGAGTCCTTGCCTTGTGAGGCTCATTTTAGACACCTCAATCTTTGCCTTCATCAAATGACACTGTTGCTGGGAGCATTGGTTTGTAGAGTAGCTTTCTATTTACTTGCTTAGTCATTTTTGCAATTACTTCCTCTTGTTTGATTATCAATTTTTTGTCTGACATCTTCTCTTTTTATCTTCTTGTGAGGGATCACGGACCGAGGAGGATAGCCTAGGCAATCCTACGCAACCTTGGGATGAGGAGACGGTTATTCTAACCTAGCTCATAGGAGAGAGAAGGAGACTCTTAAGATAGGACAGTTAGCATAGGATTTTGTATGTGAGGGAGAGACATTTATTTGAATTATTAATTTGCAATAGTTTAGATACATTGGACTTTAGAGATTCGGGCCCAATTTTCAAGTGTTTGTTCACTTGGGGGATCACCGGATTTTGATGGGATTTCATCGCCCTTCTTTTGATTTGTTTCCTGAGTTTTGTGCTTTTCGCCTTATTTTTATTTGTTTTGTTGAATGAGTCCTTAGTTTTTAGGCTTGCTTGATCGTGTAACCTAAGGCCAAATGCCAAACTATTTTGCATGCACCTATAGTCTCCGTGTTTGGACTCAGTATAATTAATAGTTGAATACTCAGTTTAGAAATCATTTGCCGAGAGAGGTCGTATACAACGCTTGCAGAAACTGTTGTGGCAGGCACTGATCGGCATCAAAGACCGAACTTTTGTTTCATACTGAGTATTTAGCATTTGGTTCTTCACGTATAGCAATTGCCTTCTTAGAATGATTTCCGTGTGCATATTAGCATATAGCACATGTTTACAAATTCTTGTTTTGTATCCCGCATGGAGAGATCTGGGAAGCACTGTAATTCTTCTAATTGAGCATTCATCATTTAGACACTAAGGTGAGCTTTCCATCTTAGTGTCTCCTTATATTGCTTTGTCGTTATATCCCTCTATTTTTGTATCACATAGGAATTCAAGAAAATACAAAAATATTAGGCACTTGTATTGAATATACTTAAAGCAACTAATAACACCAAAAAATTAAAAAAAAGGACTACTAAAAATACTTGACCTAAATAAAATTGACTAATTGGACTCATTGCATTGGGTGAGAAAAGCCCTCATTTGTTTTCAAGTAGCATTGGAAGGTATCCTTCCCAATGAAAGGGTGTTATCATAAGGAATAGAGCCCAAAATCCAGTCGATGGCTGCCTTATGTATCGCATGGATTTCCGAAGTGTTGGTGCTTCTATCGTATGTAGATAAGTAGGCATTGGTCAACGATGATGTTCTCTATTGTGTAAAGCATCGTTCTTATCTGAAGTATTGAGATTAGACCATGCCTTCACGGGGATGTCTGTCTCACCGTCTTGCGTCCAAGTAGGTCCTTGCATGCTCATGGGTGATTTCATTGTAAGCTATGTCCAAAGTAGCGGTTTCTCTTATCAGCTTCCTCCCTCTATTTCTTTGGCTGAGTAGGGATCCAGGAAGGGTTACAAGGACCTTAAAAAGTGCAGACCACAGGTTACAAAGGAGGAGGACAAGTACGTGATACTTTTCCGGTAGTAATCTCACTCCTATAGGCATAGTTCTCTAAGGACTCATTCAAGGATAAATTGCCTGAAAAATCGAATCTAAAAATTACCAAGATAATTGACGAACCTTCACAGCTTCACGGATCGAGTTGGTGAACCCATTTTTTTGTGTTTGATTGATGAACTCTATTAAGGTAAAGATCAATAATATTGCGCATTTGTGCCCTTTTGCTTTCATCCTCTTTGACCCTTGATCTCCTTGAGCCATATACTATTTTACATTCCTTTTGTTTCTTGTTGACCTTTGTGTCCTTCATCCATATAGATCTTCCTCTTGATCTTCAAGATGGACACATGGACGGCTTCATCGAGACCCCATCGACACTCACATCGACTCCATATTCTCGTCTTCTGCAATAATTTGGGGCGATTCCTGAGAACTTAGTTCGAACTTCGTGAACCGATCTCCAGACTCCCCCTCTTCTCCAATAAGTCGGGATCACTCTTGTCCCGAACTCTGTCTACTTTGGATGACCATTGATTTCACTCCTTATATATCGTCATCCTTAACAAAGTTTTGTGTTGACCTGAACAGAGAACACTTCTCTACATCTGGTGCTGCAATTCAGATAGATCGGAGTATTCTTCCATGTGCAGACCAAGAACCCGATCTCAAGCCAAAAGTATAAGCAGAATTGGAAATTACCGGAGGAAGAGGAAAGGGACCGCAACCCCAACCAGACGAAGAATCCAATCAAGGGGAAGGGCAGTACACTACGCAAAATGAAGTTAACAGCAAGTTGCTCGCATCGATTTAGGAAATCCATCAATAGCTAACCAATCAAGCCCTAGCCCGGACCGCCTTCCAAGATATGTTGAATGACTTACGGAGGACCAACGAGAGAGATTCCACAAGAGATGATGATATAAACAGAGATAATGAGTTTCATGAGGGAGATGTAGAGACCTGTTAGTAGGTGGACCCCATTAAGAGAGAAGGGAGGGGAGGCTACCGCAGCCCAAGCCTATGTTGAAGCAAACATACAATCCTGGAGTGGGTTGTATCACAGAGTGGATCCAAATTCCACAAATTCTTGCCCACTTAAATCTGAAGCTGCAGTTTCTCTCCCTGCTCCATATTTTCCATGGGAATACTATAGAGGAACCCTACATCCACCTACAAAAGTTTGGCCGCATTTGTGCCACCGCACATTACTTGGGGTGATTGAGATGACTGCTTTTCCTTTTAGCCTTCAAGACAAGGCCCTGTATTGGGTCGATCATATAAGAAATGTAGTGACAACCTGGGAGGTGTTGAAATCGATATTTCTTCACAAATTCTATCCTCTAGATCGTTTGAACCAGATGCACGCTCCCATCTCCAGCTTCTGTCAGCAACCTCACAAGACGATACATGAAGCGTGGGAGAGATTCAACGATTTGCAGGAAAAGTGTCCTCAGCATGATTTTCCAAAGACTAGTCTCGTGCAACATTTCTTTGGTGGGTTAACACTGGAAAGCCAGAGGCTCGTTGATGCCACTTGCAGATGCTCGCATTTTAACAAGGACGAGGATGTCATTTGGGACATTTTTGAGGACATGACCGAAGGAGAGGCCGCTCAATCCTCGCCACGTGCATATATAAAGATGCCCGCCACCAATCACAAGCCAGCAGGACCTTGAGAAGATTTATGTCATTGAGAAGAGGACCTAGGGCTTGGAAAAGCTCGACTTCATTTCTCAACAGTTGGAATAGCTCGTTCGAGCATTAAATGCAAATGTTTGCAACTTTGTATCTGCCATTGCTGAGACATCTGCTGAGAAGAAGGAGCTAGCAACAATGCAACCGCCTCAGTCGAGTCCATGCATCCCCAACCTATCCAGCACGTATACTACGTGCAGGTTCCGGAGCAGCCCCTGTAGTCCCAAACACATATGGTTGTGTATCAACCAGAGTCCTAGCCTGCCTATTACGAGCAATTCTTTCCACCCCCGTTGTAATTTTAAAAGATAAATGGTGTGTGGGAGCATGAACAACAATTGACCCATCCTCCGGGACATTCTCCAGGTCAGAACATGGACAACAGGCTCTATCACAAGCAGCAGCATGGTGGAAGACCATATCATCCCTCTTATCAGCAGCAACCTCCTTATCGCAGCAATACTTGAAGGCAGAGTTATCAGCAGGTTCCTCAGCAGTCCGTATACCATAATTAGGGTTACCATCAGCAGCAGCTAGCTGCTCAATATCATCCTCAGTACTCACAGTATTCCTCTCATCACCCCCCTCACCAATCCTCTCAGGGATACCAACAATTGTCTCACCAGCCTTACCAGAGTCAGAGACCCCAACAAGGGGAATCTTCTAAGATTATGCTGGTAAACCTGGACATTGCTTGCTTAGAACAGTTAATGGAGAATATGGCTGAGATGAGCTAGAAGATCGATGATCTGACAACGGCGAAAACTGCCATTCTAGCTCAGGTCAAGGCAAACCCGGACAATTTCTGATGCAAGGAGCAGGTAGCCGGCAGTGCCCAGCCCAATTCAGGTGAATTTAATTGATTTTTATCTAATGTTGTTACTCTCAGGAGCGGTAGGATACTCCATCCATCGGCGACAGTGAAAGGAAAGCATCTTGCATTTGATGGGGAATCATCATGCCATCCAGCACAAAGGTCGAACAACATTTTTGAAGTAGCACCACCAGTAGAAAAATCACAAAAAAATGAATAAATCACAAAAATACAAAAGACAACAGCATACCCAGTGGAGACCAGCAGCACAAAGGTCTAGCAACATTTTTGGAGCAGCACCACCAGTAGAAAAATCACAAAAAATGAATAAAATACAAAATACAAAAGACAACAGCATACCCAGTGGAGACCAGCAGCACAAAGGTCTAGCAACATTTTTGGAGCAGCACCACCAGTAGAAAAATCACAAAAAATGAAGAAAATACCAAAATACAAAAAGATAACAGCAAACCCAGTGGAGACTGGCCAGCACTAGAGACGCCTGCACATGCCATAGAACCAGCATCAGTCTTGAAGAATCGTGCAAATGCAGCGGATCCAAAGCCATCACACGAAGCTGAGCCTGCATTTTTTGGTCCACAGCTTGTAGATGATTTTACACATTTTTACCATCTACATGTAAGCACTGATAGGGATAAAATTTTGAATGAATACCATTTCAGATTCTGTAAATATTCCTTTCCCAAAAATAATGAAAAAAACAAAAAAAAATGAAAATTTTGAAAAATGCTTTGTCTGATCCTGCTATTTTAGAAATTATTAAAATTTGGTCTTGAATATGCCTTTGACGAAAGCTCTCGAGTACATGCCTGCTATGAAGAAGGGATTAAAAGATGCATGTACAACGAGGCACATACCTCACCCTCACAATGCAAGAACTAAAGGTGGCAAGACCGAAAAGCATATTCTTACAATGGCCACCGTCAATGCCATTAGCAATCTCCCAAACAAAAAGCCAGATAAGGAAGCACCACTCGTTCATTGTCTGATGTTTGACCAAGAGTTCGAACGTACTTTGCTCGACAACAGCTCTTCCGTCATTTAAATGTCAGCTTCACTACTCATTG
The DNA here is from genome assembly GCA_037367405.1 of Ottelia alismoides. Taxonomy (NCBI): domain Eukaryota; kingdom Viridiplantae; phylum Streptophyta; class Magnoliopsida; order Alismatales; family Hydrocharitaceae; genus Ottelia; species Ottelia alismoides. The sequence continues at coordinate 218,673 of JAZKJV010004210.1, read as the reverse complement.
AATTCGGGTTAGGACCGCTCAAACCTATAAAGATGATTATGCAATTCGCAGACAAATCCGTCAAGCAGCCTAGGGGGATGTTGGAGGATGTGATCATCACTGTTTAGGGGATGCAGTTCCCTGTCGATTTAGTGGTGCTAGACATGGACATCTCCACGCCTCTTCTCCTCACCCCATCATCCTTGGTCGATCGTTTCTACAAATGGCCAGCGTTGTGGTGAATTACGGTAATATAAAAGTCACATTCGGCTCCATCGACAGCAAAGTCAAGATAGAGACAGTGCCTGATGCAAAGCCTACAGAGGGAACACCTGCAGTGGGTGTGTAGATGATCAACCATTCCGAAGATTATGACTTTTTAGCTAAAATTCAAGATACCAACCTCTTTATGGATGAAAATGAGATCCATGAACTTCTCTACCCCGAGGAAGGAATGGAGAATGCAGTCGAATTTCCCCTTGTCGACCATGATGAGATTCTCGTTGAATCACTTGATGAGGTTTCTGTGGAGATAATGTGTCCCCAAGACAAAGAGCATATCATTGAGGATATCTACAACGAAGAGGATAGTATTGAAGACTTCTGTGAACTTTTGAAGGAAGAAGTTGAAACGATAAGGGTGGACGCAGGACAAATGAAAGAATCGTCACCTGCAGTAATCGTCAAAGTCACCATCGAAGAAGCTCCCACTCCACCTGAGTTGAAACCATTGCCCTCCCACGTGAAGTATTCTTTCCTTGTTGTTGAACCTAACATGTACCGATCATCATCAATGCCCACCTGATCGAAGATCAAGAATCTCATCTGATGGAGGTTCTTGAACGAAACCTCAAGGCTATTGGTTGGAAAACTTCGGATCACCATGGGATTAATCCTTCCTTTTGCTTGCATCGCATTTTCCTTGAGGAAGACAACAAACCCTTTCGTGAATTTCAGAGAAGGCTAAATTTGAACCTTTGGGGTTTTGCCATGAAAGAAATTCAAAAATGGTGCGACATGGGATTCATATATCCCATTTCCGATAGCAAATGGGTGAGTTTCTTGCATGTAGTGTTGAAGAAATCAGATATTACCATTGTGAAGAATGACAAAGGAGAGAAGATCCTGACCAGAGTACCCACTTCTTGGAGAGTATGCATAGATTACAGAAGATTGAACCTCACCACCAAGAAAGACCATTTTTCGTTGCATTTCATTAACTAGATTCTCAAGAGAATGACAGTGAAAGAATACTTCTGCTTCTTGGACCGATACTCTGGATATAATCAAGTTACCATAGCTTCTGAAGACCAAGAGAAAACCATGTTCACCTATCCATTTGGTACATATGCCTTCAAACATATGTCGTTCGGGCTATATAATGCCCCAGCCACATTTTAGATGTGTATGCTTGCAGTTTTCACTGACATTGTGGCCAATTTTCTGAAGATTTTCATAGATGATTTTTTAGACTGCAGGATTCCTTTGATTAATGCCTTAACTATCTAGATCGAGTTTTATGGAGGTGCTGTGAAGTCAATCTAGTGCTCTCGTGGGAGAAGAGCAACTTCATGGTGATTGAAGGAATTGTGATGGGTCATGTTATATCTAAACGTGGCATTGTAGTTGACCCAACCAAGGTGGAGGTGATTTCTAAGATAGAGACACCAACAAATCTCAAACAAGTCTGGTCATTCTGGGTCATGTCGGTTTCTAATGATGATTTATCAAAGATTTTAGTAAGTAGGCCAGACCGTGTGCTCCTTGCCTTTAATCAGTTGAAAGAACTTATCACGCAAGCCCCTGTCTTGCAACCGTCGATTTGAACGCAACCATTCGAGATAATGACCGATGTGTCAGATTACACCATTGGTGTTGTACTGAGATAGAGGAAAGATAATATACTCGATTAAGCTCAAATGAATTACAAATTCAGTGAGTAAGAGATGCTAGCGGTAGCTTTTGCCTTGGAGAAGTTCAGATCCTACCTCCTCGAGTCCAAGGTCATCATATATACAGATCACTCGGCCATCTGGTATTTACAGCAGAAGAAGGATGCCAAATTACGTCTCAATTGGTGGATCCTTCTCCTCCAGGATTTTGACCTTGAAATTCGATATAAACCTGGAGTTAAGAATGTGGTGGCCAACCACTTGTCTAGTCTTCCTGAGCCTGAATCTCCTGAGCCAAACTTGCAACCAATCACAGAGACCTTTCCAGATGAGGCGATCCAGTCAATTACCTTGTTCCCATTGTATGTTGATGTTGTGAACTATCTTGTGTCCAAAAGAACTCCACAAGATTGTCCTAAGCTGAAAGAGGACAAATTTTTATCTGATATCCATTCTACCGATGGGAGGATCCATGTCTATTCCGTGAGGGGGTAGATTGCATGTGGAGGAGGTGTATCCCTCAGGAGGAAGTTCAAAGTGTCCTCGCACATTGTCATGATAAAGAGTCAGGAGGACACCATTCAGGCATACGAACGGCGACAAAAGTTCTTCAGAGTGGATTCAAGGATGCAGAAGATTACGTAAAGCATTACACTGACTGCCAAAAGATGGGAGGCACCATAGCAATGAGAGATATGATGCCTCTGAAGTTCATTCAGATATCAGACATCTTCGACGCTTGGGGCATTGACCTTATGGGCCCATTTCTGAACAGCCAAGGCTATGAATATATTCTGCTTGTTGTTGACTACGTGAGTCGCTGGGTGGAGGCTATTCCCGCCCGAACTGCCGATAATCGGATAGTCTGTCGATTCTTAAGGGACCACATCGTTGCACAGTTCGGGATTTCCAAAATTCTAATATCAAATAGGGTTAGTTGTTTCATCAAAAAAGAGGTGAAGAAGCTAACTCAAGAATTCTGCATAGATCATCGTGTCACTTGGCCGTACCGCCCGCAGTCCAATGGCTTAGTTAAATGTTCAAACAGGGAGATAAAGACGATTCTACAAAAGATTGTACGTATGGATCGAAAGAACTAGTCTCAGCTGCTTGATTCAGTTCTTTGGGCTTACAGAATCGTGTACAAGTCACCGTTAGGAATGTCTCCCTACTGCCTTGTCTATGGCAAGCCATCTCATCTGCATGTTGAGCTGATACATAAATCTTTATGTGCCATCAAAATATGTAACTTGGAATCTGGAATAGCCAAGAAGAACCAAAAAGTGGATATGAATAGATTATTGGAATTCAGAGATTATGCATATGATAGCAGCCTGATGTATAAAGAGAAGGTCAAAAAGTGGCACGACCAGCATATCCGTCGCAAGTCCTTCGAGCTGGGTTAGAAGGTGTGGTTGTTCGATGCAAAATTGAAGATCTTTCCAGGAAAGCTGAAGAGCAAATGGACAGGACCGCCTACAATGAAGCATGTGCATGACAATGGAAACGTGATGATATCTGGTTTGTCAGCTGACGCGTAACCATTTGTGGTCAACGGATAACTTCTAAAATTGTATTTTGAACATGACACATTTCTGTTTGTCGTTGACTCAGTCCAAGTGATTTATTGTGATGAGTTGAATACTTCCATAGTTGTTGTAGAAGACAAAGCACATCAAAACATTTTTGAATAATTTTTCTTCTTTTCATTCTTTAATTTCTTTTTCTTCTAAAAAGATGACATCCCCTTCACCATTGCAATACTTAGGACGTACTTTGTCCTAAGTATAGGGGGTGTTCACCCCGAGTTGTTCAATTCTCTGATTCCCTCCACTGTCTCCTCTTCTTGTCTATACTTAGGGATATTTTACCCTAAGTATAAGGAGAGACAGTCCGAGTGTGATTTGTTCATTTGCACCCTTGACCCTCCCTGCCTTGTGTACAGTCTGCTATACTTAGGATTATTTGATCCTAAGTAAAGGGGGGATGGTAATCTTTTTATCGTTTTCATTTCTTCATTCGTTCATTTATTCTTTAGGCTTTTCTATACTTAGTACGAGTTATGTCTTCTCTTTTCTCTCCGGTCTATGAGTACATAGCTCAAGCTAAGTATAGGGGGGTTGTATATGTTGCATATATACTTCAGCCAAAACTCGTACTTTCGTATTTTTAATAATAATTATGGCTAAAATTATTGTATAAAATACTATATATACCATTAAATTCATGAAAATCACTTAATAAAAGGATGTTAGTTATTCCTCAAATTCTCTGTATATACGTATAATAAATCAAGTAAAAATATTTGTTGCAAATGTTTGAAAAATAATTTGAAAATCTTTTTGAAAAACCTTTTGAAAAATATTTGGAAAATTTTTTATTAAATATTTTCAACCTTTGTAAAATTATTTTATTTGTAAAAATTTCTTTTCTCTGTGTGAAATAAAAATGTTTGAAATATGATTTGCAAATGGTTTCGAAAATGGTTGCAAGAATATTATGAAAAATCTATATATACTATTTGAAAAACCTTTGCAAAATAATTTTCAAATGCATGAAAATTTTTGTAAAAAGTATTTCTAAAAACTATGTTGGACTATAGTTTACAAAATTATTTGTAAAATGTTTTCAAATAAGTTTGAAGAATATATACATCACACTAAAATTCTTTATTAACTCCATATACATATTTATAAAAATAATCAGACATCCCTTGTAACTTCTTAAAACCAAATACTTGTAAATATAAGACGCATCCTTGTGTAAATATTTGTACCTATTTTCTTAGACAAAATCTTTTGCTTTCAAAAATCACAAAAAACATTTGCGAAACTAAAAATACAAAAAATATTTGCAAAATCTTTTTCAAAAATCCATAAAAAGTTCAAAACTTCGAAAATTGCATCGCAAAATTTTTTTTCATTGCATTGTACATATTTGCATAGCATTCGCATTTTCGGGTTGAGTTTGATAATTGAACAAGTCTAAGTGAAATCCGAAGATCGGAGCTTGGTTGGACCTTAAATCTACCTAAACATATGAACCTTATAAGAACTGGAATTGAGGTATTTTAGGTCTGGTTGACTTAATTCTTTGAGAATCATGAGACTTGGTTCAATGTCGTCTTGACTGCCTAAGTAGAGTATTTCGGAGCACACACACGGCTCTTGTTGATAATGACCTGACTTGGACACCTGCACCTTTCACTTGTCTCAACTTAGTTGGAGTGGTAAGGGGATTGGATTTACCGGTATGAGACGCACACAAGTAGAAACATTTATCCTCAACTAGGGAGGGAAGTGCACCCCAACCTGTCCAGTCGCCAAGATGTCTAAAGACAGGAGAGTGTGGGTTGTAATAATGCTTCAAATAAGGGATAGTCTATTGGCTCACGAGGAAAAACTCCTTATGTAAATGTTGTTGTATATAGTATTTCAAAAAAACACCAAAAAAGTGGATAGGCCTGATTGAAAATAAAATGCATGCCAAAGTGTGTATATTTGTATAGTCAATAAGCAAGCTTGAGCTTTAAAGTCATACCTTGTGAGCCTGCAACTGGATGACTTGACTACACTAGTCATGCATCCTAGGATAGGTAGCTACACTGGCAACCATCCATTCTTCTCATCACTACCTCCTCTTGAGTTGGTCGTCACTTGAACTTAAAAGGGAATACCTCGCTCCTTGAGGAAAGAGTTGTTGGATTGGGGAATCGTTGAGTTGTCATGCTGGAGAAGTCAGTCTCTTTGTCATTTTAGTTGGGGAGAGCCCCTATCACGCACACTATACAAGTGAGACTCATAGTTATAAGGGTTTGCATACGATTCTGACCTAGCTATTGAGGGGACTTGAGCAGAGTTTTGGGGTTCTCGAAGGATGTTGTGTTTCAAATCTGATTCCTAATAAGGTTCCGACTGTTAGCAATGTGAGCCTGAGGCGAACCATTCCTGCAATAAATGTTCTTGTAATAAATGATTTATCAATAAAAGTTATTGATTGTTTTCACTCCCTTTCTGAGATTAAATGAATGAATGCACTATAAGGTCCCTCTGTACAATAAGGGTTACGTACCATGGCCGACTTAATAGTCATATAGCTATTGATTCATTGATTGAATCATAGAGGTTGATGCTTGATGAATATCTAAGGAGTTAGATAGAGGACTCATCAAGCATCATCAAATGATTGTTTAGTGATGATCTCCAGCATGAGTAGGAGATGGCAATCCTTTCTCATTAGGCTGATATCTGACGGACCTCTTGATGCAGGTCCTCTGCATGTGAACAGTGATTCGGAGGTTTCAGATTAGTTGAGTCAATGGGTTGACTTAACGAGATCGAGATAACCAAAGACCTATGTATTTGAATACTGTCACAGCATAGGCATGCATCCTCTGACCAGAGACAAATGTGTTACTATATGTCTGAGTATGTACATTTGGCAGACCAATAGGTTGATGACCTAACCAAAGTATATTGATGAATCCATGATTCATTACTTTTCTGTCGCATTTTGTCTTAAAACCATTAACAAATGCATGTAGATGTTCATTAATTCCCATCTTTTATTCAAACTTCATTCATGAATAAATATTCACTTCTAAGCATAAAAATCATGTAAATAAATAAAGAACAAAGAAAAAGAAAAGAAGGCAAATTGGAGATATGTATATATGTACAATATGACTTATAAATATAAATATAACTGCAAGATATATTTATAGCCTAACCCCCGAGAACAAGTCAGCATGGATTGGTCGTCAAACCAATAAGTAGGGGGAGATAAGGAAAGAAAACCATAAAAATAAATTAAGACATTTCATATACTTCTCACTATTTATCAAATAAATACAAAACTTCAATAATTTTTAATTAATTTATATGTACATATTATTCACCAAACTCTTTTCCTAATTATTTCTAAAAATGTATATAAAAATATAAAAATAAGTTAAAAATATTACCATGTATATATGCCAAGAAATCCAGCTTGTAAATTGTCAAAATCTCAATTTCCGAACACCATAACTTCTTCATACGAACTCCAATTTCACTCTACTTACCTTCAAAGTTCATAAAATAATATTCTCTAATTAATAGAAGTGGTTTCAATAAATTCGGAGTCCGTTTGCAAAAAGTCGGTTTTAGGACCAAATGACAACGGGGTTTCTGGGCTATTTATTTTATGTAGAACACATTATTTACAGTTTTATGAATTTTATAATTTCTAATTATTTTCGTGATCTTGAAATTTAACCCTAATTTATTTCAGAATTTTTGGAGCTTATTTATTATTTTAATAAAATCCAAAACCCTAAATTATAGGTAAAAATGAACTGGATAACTTATACCTATATTTATTAATATATGAAAATAATTTATTAAAATCCCTAAAAATTCACACAACCCTTATTTATTATTCTAATAATTAATAAAATATAAAATTAATTTTTTAATTATTTATTTATTAAATTAAAAATCCAAAATCTATTTACCTATACATATTTATTAATATAATATTTATATTTCGTATAATAGTTAGTATTTATAAAAAGTAATTATTCCATAATTTAGATAATTTAATTATTTACATTTCTTGTTTTATACCTATTTAAAATAATACTATTTACAATTTATTATCGAATTTACAAGAAATTAACTCATTTGGCCAACCAGGTGCGGATACGTGTCAGCACCCGGTTCATCTTCTTCAAAATGGCTGTTAGACTTTCTGTTATGACCAGCCATCTTCAACCAATTATCCAGCGCGCCTCCTAACCTCTTCCGACGATCTAAACCCTTGGATACACTCTCCTAACTACCAAGAATTTTGGCCACCCTTAGATCTAACTTGGGGATCACGACATCTACCTATATATACCCCCAAATTTGGCAGTTCGCAATTAACTCGCTCATAACCACCTGAAGCCCAGGCAGCCAGTGGCCGATCCCTCTCTTCCTTGTCGCGCTTCGCTCGTCCAGGAGGTGACAGATCCAATCGACGATGCCCGCGTGGAAGAAGGACCTTCGGGGAGGAGTTCCAAGGCGATAGCTCCGCCTTGCATCATCGCCTTACGCGCGTCCAGCTCCGGCAAAGATCGACCGTCGAGCAACCATTAGAGGTAAATACACCTCTTTTTCCCAGATCTACTCATCCATTTTTATCATTTTATCCTTCGATCTTTATGCCCTGATTAGTCGAGTTAATCACATTAGTATACCCATTAATCATCAATCTTAAACGCCACATCTTAAGGATGACTCAAGTCCATTCGAATCACTCCCCATTTTATATCACATTTTTCCATCTACCATTCTACTTAATTCTGGAACCTACTTTCAAACTTGCAAAAATAATAATTCTTGGGCCGATTCTTGAGCGAATCGAGCACATATCTTTGATATTTGCAGGTTAAAATATCATATGGAGCGTCAACCTTACATCTGGAGCAACAAACTTCCAAGAAATTCAAAGAATTATATCCACTCCAGAACCATTTCGAGGACAACAATTAGCCATCTTCATCGCCTGATCCACGCCGTCATTAGCCACTTCAGGAGTTGCTCTACCGCAGGCGAGCTCGAGGGTTAAAGGAGCTAACCCTTTGGCCCCGCCGGAGGCCCTAGATCGTCGCCAATTGCCCATGAAAAATCGGAGAAGGAGAGCCCGTCAACAGCCATGTCTAGAGCATGACGAACACTCAAGAACAACCAGAGTACAGGCTGTCGACACGTGTCTCAAACGTGTGGTCCAGATCGCGCCTCGGATTCTAATCACAGCCGTCCAGACGAAACAGTGGGAAAGTTGCATACTAAGCCCCACCGACTTCCAGAAGTTAAAGTGCGCCCCAGAAGAATTCCATAATTACATTTAGGATCCCGCACGGGGACCTAAATGTAAATTTCTTTATTTTTCTTGCAGAACAGTCCCTGACAGAGGATCATTTCGCAGAACCTTTATACTTTTTTCTTGCATTTCTACCCTCGATTTGTAGGGGGATTTTGAACAGATCTTTGACATAATTTTTCGTAGATTTTTTAGGGTAGTTACGCAACTACTACAGCAAGGTTCTCAGTGATTTTCGTGTATTTTTGTCACTTTTTCATCGTGTTTCTATTCGTCTCAAATCGACTCCATTTTTATTTGTTTTTATGTGTTGTTCGAGCCCGTTGCTCGTTCCGTTTCACTTACTATATAATATCATCCATTTTTTTACATATATTTCACCTATCATATAGTAAGTAAATTGTGTGAAAAATATCACTTTGAAAAATAAATAAAAATTGTAAAAGAATAAAATCAAATAAAAATTTGAAAAATAAAAATTCCATAAAAATCATCGATTTTCCTCGATCGTTTTAAGAAGAGTTAAAAAAATCACAAATATGTTTTCTTTTAAAAAATTCAAAATATACTATCCTGCCTCCTTGTGTTCGACCCAGGCACACTTCCCTGGTTAAATAATTAGTGTAAGGTTTTTTTCTTAATAAAACTGATCTTTGTTTGATCGACTAGGATCTTTTTGCGGTTTTCTACACCGACAACCTTTTCTTTTAAAAAGCCGCAAACTGATCTGAGTCGCGTCAAAATGGTGCTGTTGTCGGGGAGGCGTTAGTATATTTTGATTTTTTTACATATATTTTGTTATTTTATTTTCTCTCTTCTTATTGTTTCTCGTAGCTTTTCTTCGGTTTTTCTCACGGCTTTTCTCGACTCGTCTCTCGATTTTCTTTAGATGCTAACTAATTTTTGCAGGGCCTGTAGGATCAGCCAGTTTCTTAGGAAGCCGAGTCAGTTGAAAGAGCAGAGGTCGATTTCTTCTTTACGAGTCGGCTACAGAGGGTAGAAATTAATTAGTGTAATTTTGTAAAAGAGAGAGAAAGTGAGAGAAAAGTTGTATTGAACTCTAGTAGAAGGGGTCCACTAAGGACATCCCGACTTGTATTCCGCCTCTTTTTTTCAAGGTCTGATTCACCGAGTACCGTGTATTCGGGGGATCAGGGCACCCACCGCAGTTTTCTCTCCTCGATGGTTTTTCCGCGGCTTTTTCGATAGATGCTTGTTTAGGAGTTTTCCTTTATATCTGATTGTACTTACGTGGCTAGTCTTAGGACTTACAACCTAGGTGCATGATTTTAAGATTGATATAAAAAGAAAATAAAAAAATAGATGTTTGTTTGAAAAACTCAAAAAAAATAAAAAACCCCAAAATAAAATCGGGACTGCTAACGTATCTGACCTAAAAAAAACGTAAAGGTTCATCTGATTTGGGAGAGTAATCCCCGCACATCTTCTCAGAGTGCGCGAGCGAGAGACGACCCATAAGGCTAGAGACAAAACCCCGTATTTCTTACGAAATACTACTTAGTCTATGCACCTAATCAATGTTCCTCAGTGGGTACGCTCGGGTAGCCAGAAACGGTCCGGGTGTACTTAGCAGAGTGGGAGGTTTAGAGGACACTGCGTAAGGCTCCGTCCTCAAGTAACACGTGTAGCCGGAAACGGTTCGTACTTACTCCCATACTGGCTGAGTGCAAGTGATTTTCTGTAAAGACTCGGGCCAGTGTTTCGGAGAAAATATCGGGCACCTATCAGCTCGCATCAGCTCGCGTTAACCGATTATACTTGTTTGCTAATTACAACCCTAAAACTGACAAGATAACAGACCGAACCCTTTCATCAGGTTCTGTTGGTGAAAGAGGGGTTTGCTTTGTGTTTGCTTGCGGGGCGTGAGTTACCGCATCTTTATGCATTTTTCCCTCTCTCTTGAATTGCAAATCGTGTTCTCCTGATCATTCTCTTGATATCGAAGATGACATCTCGACGGCTTTTCTGCTCAGACTCTGTGAGCTTTCGACCGTCCACCGTCGTTCGTACATCTTCACAAGCTTGGGATGACTCTCTTCCCAAGTTGGTCCCATCTGATCTCGAGGAGAGTCAAACCCAGACTCCCTCGCCTCATGGCTAGAATATTAAGGAAGACCCTTGCCTCAATACATCATCATCTCCAGCCGAATTTTCACTGAGTTCTTACGAGGGCTTTTCTTTCACAGAAGATTTGAAGCAGATGGATCGCGGCAAAGGGAGAGCAAATGAGAGGCCACCAGCTGATGAACATCATGAAGGAAGACCAGACTCCACAGATACTACAATCGGGATTCTCGACACTCTCCAACAGATGAACATCCAGATTCGAGAACAATTCAGAACTCAGAATGAGTTGCGGGCTGAGATAGCTACGCTGCGAGCAGGGGCCGGGAACTAGTTACCGCCTGCAGTGGTTCCCGCTACTTTACGGGAAGAGCATGACCCAGGCGTGAGAACGCTCCATCATTGGATTCGGCTACCGCCGAATCAAGGGTCACACGAGTTGAGATTGTCCTTCATATCAATGCTTCCCAAGTTCTACGGGAATGCCACAGAGGAGTCGTTTACCTTTCTACAGCAATTCGAGATGATTTCCGGTACGACTAGCTATCCAGGAGTTACGCAGGAGGCTGTCCACCTCAAGGCCTTTCCCTTTGTCTTAGGCGATAAGGCACTTTACTGGTTGAGTCACATGAGAAGGGAAATTTCTACATGGGACGATCTGAAGTCCACGTTCCTGCGTAAATATTTTCCTCTGGGGAGGATGAACATGATGAGGAGTCATATCTCCAATTTCACGCATCTTCCGCATGAGTCTTTCCATGAGGCATGGGATAGATTTAAAGACCTTACGGAGAGATGCCCGCATCATGAGATACCAATGAAGGTGCTAGTTCAGAATTATTTCGGATGACTCTAGCCGGACATCCAGGGGCTAGTAAGTGCCGCATGTGGCGGCAGCTATTTGAACAAGGATGCTGAGTCAGTCTGGGCCATCTTCGAAGGGATGGCTGAGAACTCGAGAGTCGTTGACTCTACTCGGGCATTTCAGAAAGCCCCTCAACCACCACATCACCGAGAACATCATAAGGTGGCTAACATCTTAGAATCTGAATCCAACACCAACATGGGCTTTATTAGCGAGAAGTTAACGTTGGTGGATGTGATTCAAAAGCAAGTTCAGGACTTACAGCCGCTGTGAGAGTTGGAGAAACTCTCATCTCTACCTCAGCAGCTGAGTGATCTTTCGAAGAAGGTTTCTGAGCTTCAACTTCAGTACCAGTAGAGCCAATCTTCTTCGAGCGCACAACCAGCATGGAGGATCTTACCCGCTCCGCCCACCCGTCAGATTCACTACGTACAGAGCAAGCCAGAGACTCCGCAGATTGATTGGCATGAGGATCAGTCTCATGCCAATCCCAATCAGATCACCAGCGCTGCAGATATGGAGGTTGAGCAGCAAGCCACTCTCGAGATTAACGGGATTTGGTATACTCTGATTAAGCAACCGAGTATGCCACATCATCAGCAATAGTCGTACGATCATCCGCATCATGGATGTCCACATTTCCAGCACCGGTAGAATTTCACGCAGCAGCAGTCTCACTAGAATGTTTATCAGAGACCACAATCATACCAGTATCATGCTCACCATTCACAGACATATCCTTATCAGCAGCCGCAACAATCTTCCTCCACACTGCAGAGATTCTCCCAGCCTTCCACCTGTCAGCAATACATGCCAAGGCAGGAGAGAGGAGCAAGCCAGGTCCACCACACCGAATCTGAAATGAACTCACAGGCCCAGGCACTAAATCAGATCATGGATATGCTGAGTATGCTCCAGATTGCGCATAAGACCGAGATGGAGCAGGTTAACCGTCGTCTGGATGAGTTAGTTGCACCGAAGACCACTCTTCCAGCCCAGCCTCAGATTAACCTGAACAACAAGAAGAGGCATCCAGATCAGGTAGACACTACAGGCACGATCTCTTTTCCTGACTTTTTATCTAACTTCATTCATCTCAGGAGCGGTAGATCACCACGAGCACCTACTGGAGTAGAGGAGAGGGTACTAGAGGAGCAGGAGCAAATCTATGAGCAGCAAGATTCTAATGCTGAGGAGGAGAACCCGCACGATGATGAGGACCACCTTGAAGATCTAAGAGAAGGGAGCGATGCCGATACAGTTGACATGGACAGTGGCGAATCAGACAATGACATCACGCCAAACCATGCAGATACTCCCGACAAAAACATATCTTCCCCTGTTTTAGAGAGTTTTGTACATAATTCTAAAACTCTCGATGTACAAGCTGATTCCAATATCAATAACAATTCTGATTTTCTGATTCCTGACATTGTTCCTTTTCCCGATGCTATGTTTGGAAAAGGAAAGAAAAATAATAAAAAGAAAGTTGTAACTCCAGAGACTGAAAGATTATTGAAAGATCACATCTTTTTGAAGATTCCACTTCACGATGCCTTGGATCATTTTCCTATACTCAAGAATCAATTGAGGAATAAATGCACTACACGTAGGAAAAAGAGATCACGAGTTGAGAAGCATATATTGAACAAGGAAACTTCGTGTGCGATTCAGAACAAGGTACCCAAGAAGAAGAAAGATTCTGGAGCTCATTATGTTACTTGTCAGGTTGAAGATGCTACATTCCATCGTACTCTCTTAGATAATGGTTCTTCGATCAATTTGCTTCCATCCTCTTTGCTTGATAAACTCAAGCTAGGTCCTCTCTACAAATCATGAGCGATACTTCAGTTTGCAGGTAGATCTGTGAAGAGACCTAGAGGCGTATTGAGGAACATTATCGTGACCGTTCAGGGCTCGCAGTTTCCAGTGGACTTTACTGTCCTAGACATGACATGCCCTACACAGTTACACCTTGCTCCAATCATTCTCGGGAGGCCCATTTTTGCCTAATGCCTACATCGCATTTGCAGGTAAAAGAGCAGACAGCAAGAGCACTCTTTTATTATGATGTTGGGAGAGTATCATTACGCACAGACAATGGAGAGATACACATTGAGATGGACAGAGGATGTAGCAGTCCTAGATCAGTATTGTCATTTACTTCAGAGGACACCGGTCTTGCATAAGATTGCCAGCACATAGATGAGACACAATTTCTTGATCTTGAGAGCGTTTATTTTGATACCCACGATATACTAAACGAGGATAGGGTAGAACACCTGCTACCTAGTTCATCAGATGATTGTTCACATACAGAGACAGATCTCATATTAGATTCAGATAAGCAGTCACTTGCAATAGACATCTCTACACATATTACAGCACGAGAGTCAATTGATTACATTTCATAGATTATACAGTCTATTCAGCGTAGAGAGTTGGATGGTGTGATGCTTGCACATATGGACACCTTCTGTAGTCCGACTCCAGAGACGCATATTTCAGAAAAGAGAGCTATGCCATGTACAGATTTCACTTACAGAGGAGGCTCTACTTTTTCAGCCAAGGATCAGTACGCACATAAAAAGCAGAAAATTCAGTATGACCCTGGTTGAAATGATCTATTTTGTATTTTTAGCAATGTGAGCCCGAGGAGAACCATTCCTGCAATAAATGTTATTGTAATAATTGATTTATCAATAAAAGTTATTGATTATGTTTCACTCCTTTTCTGAAATTAATTGAATGAATGCACTACAAGGTCCCTCTGTACAATATGGGTTATGTACCATGGCCAACTTGGTAATCATACAGCTGTTGATTCATTGATCGAATCATAGACGCTGATGCTTGGATGAATATCTAAGGAGTTAGATAGAGGACTCATCAAGCATCATCAATGATTGACAAGTAGTGATCTCCAGCCTGAGAAGGAGATGGCAATCCTATCTCATTAGGTTGATATCTGATCGACCTCTTGATGCAGGTCCTCTGCATGGGAATAGTGATTCGGAGGTATCAGATTAGTTGAGTCAATGGGTTGATTTAACAAGATCGAGATAACTAAAGACCTATGATGAATACTCTCACATCAAGGCAAACATCCTCTGACCAGAGACAGATGTATTGCTATATGTCTAAGTGTGTACATTTGGCAGACCAATAGGTTGATGACCTAACCAAGGTCTATACACCGGCGAGCTGGTGTGCATATAAGGGCATATAAGTAATATGATCTCTCAAAGGGATCATACAGGTTCACTTGTGAACCGGGAGACATGAGCTCACTCATGAGGTATTGGGACTGATCAAATTCCATGCATGGTCGTCATGCTTTAGAAGCATGACATGAATTTGAAGGTAAGATATATGCTTTGTGAAAGCATATGATCTGTACCATATCCCAAGGACCAAGATTGAGAAACTTAGTGATCAGAGCATGGAGATGACAGTGTAAAAGTGATCCATATCTTCAGGATGATTATGAGTCTTCTAGTATGCAGGATGTACAGGTATTGGGAATACCTGAGGGTGATTTGATCATAAACGATTGGATAACCATAACACTTCCATTCCGAGGGAGTGATGAAATAGATCTGGATTTTAGTGACTCCTCTCATTAGAGAAGTGACCTAATCTTAGTCCATGTACTAGACATTGATCTGAATGAGATTCAGATGCAATGAGAAGATTAGGTTTACGGTCTTGATTTAATCAAGCATCTATGAGAGGTCCATGGGATCTAGATTTGAGATGTGATCTCAATATCCAAGTCACTATATGTGGAACAATACAATCGTCCTGTCCTTATTTCCAAGTATCTGAGGAGAAATAGCATTGTTCTTGAATGGTACAAGAATAATTCCATAAGATCTAAGCGTTGATAAATTGTCAATTAAATGTGATTTAATTATCATGATGAATGAGGAATTATCTAATATAAATAAATGAGATTTAATTATCATGGATAAGAATAATGTGGATATCCAATTATTCATAATATATTATAAATGTGATTTATAATGTATTAGAGAGAGCTAATTATAATTTATATTTATTGATTAATTGTTAATGTGTATTGGATACACATTGTCTAATTAATTGAAAATGTAAATTATATTTTGTTTTGGGTTGTGAATGTGATTCACAATTTTCCAATGTCAAGATTGCAATATTCCCAAAATTAATTGTGAATTATTTTTTGGTGAATAAATCCCAATAAAAGTTGTTGGAATAAATAATGGAGAAAAACAAGGAGATATGCAATCTCATGGAAATCCATGAGATTTCCCCCACTTGGAAGGTGGTGGGCGGCTACCAATTCCTATATGGGGATTGGTGGCCTTCCACCCTATTCCTTGGGGAGGCTTGATCTCCTTTGTAATCTTCTCCTTATTTGATTGGTTTAATTTTAAGATTGATGTATATTTGATTTATCAAATATACTTAATCTAAGTTAAATCATAAGCTGTTGGTTTTTACCAACAACAATCTTGACCATTGGATTGACATAAATCAATCTCATCGATTGATTTTATATGTCCCATGGATTGAGATCCATGGATCCTAAAACCCTATAATTAGAGAGGCATACCATGCTCTCTTGTACATACTTTTGGAAGTAATTCTCTCTCTCTCTTTTTCTCCTCACACGCCAACCCTCTCCCTCTCTTTCTTGGTGGCCGACCACCAAAACCCTAGGGGAGGATTTCGTCGTCGCCTACGCCACCGCGTCGCCGCTTCGACGCTCTGCGGTTCTCCGTCGTCTTGGAATGCTACGCTCACGAAGGAGACGCTCGATCTCGTACGACGAGATCAGGAGTTCACCGTGCTTGGATTAACTCGTTGGATTGCGAGGACAACGCGACTCATCCCCATGCTCGCAAGTCGCTTCTCCGACGATCAGACTTGAGACAGGAGGTCTCTTTTCGTAGAGACTCGATCAACCACGCTTCAATATGTATTTCATTATACTTGTTGTTGTTATATATGAAACGATCCGAGAATCGTTCTTGGATCATGTGGTTTCATCGCATGAAAAATTTTTAAATCCCGCTGCACTGAACAACTAGTATGACTAGTCGTTCTCCGTCGTATCCGATACGACGCTCATGCTTCCATGATGTGCTTGAGGATTTTCCCATATCCTTCAAGTGGTATCAGAGCTTTAGGTCGAAGGTTTTGGATACGATCCGCAAACCTAGGACGATTTGGGTTCGTGGAAGTCGCGAAAGTTTTTATCGCATTTGATTTTCGCACTTCTGTTTAGTGAATAAATTCGGCACTGTTTAAATTATTTAAACACGAATTAAACACTTGGATTTTGTTCCCCATTAAATAAGGAAGCCATAGGATCTGAGTTTACGTAATTTGGATTTCGTATGCTTGAGATATGAATGTTTTAATGAACATGTATGCACTGTTGCGGGAACTGCAAATCTTAACGTGATTAAAGAGTTAATTACTGTTTAGAATTTCCTCGAAATGCGTGAAATATCACTTAGGTTCCGTCCTAAATATAATTAGAAATCTATGAAAATTGATTTTGTCTAATTTGGATATAATATGATTGAGATATGTTAATTTTAGTATGTACGGGTCACTGCTAAAATTACAGTCCTAATCAAGAACCATGTGATTGTCAATTAATGAAATTAATTGTTAATTTCAAGAAATAATTATGGAAAATATTTGAGAAATATTGGAAGATGATTATTTCCTTAATTGACTTGGCCTCAACCAATAATTGATTAGATTTGATCTAGATCATAGTTGGAAACACAATCATCAAACTCCTTGCTTGAATAGGATTGGGAATTTGTCTAGCAAATTTCCTTATAATCAAAAAATATTTTGATTACTATATGGTATAATTTCGGTTGAAGAACCGATAATCATCTTAAGTACAAATTTATCTATTTGGCATTATCCTTTCCCGAGGCAGATATGGTGTCTAGTCGGAGATCGCTGGGGTAGCAGGTTGCAACGTATGTGGTCCATCCCACTCTTGCTGGTACTGGCCATGACAGCGGGTAAGGTCTTGATAATGCCGAAGAAATCAAATTGTATTTTTCTAATTATTAAAATACGAATTAATACGTACTTTGAGAATTATACCATATATATTCAAGTAAAACAATCAAGTTTGATTGATTGAATTGGATTGATAATTAATTTAATATGATTGAATTAATTACGTCCAATTAAAATACTCTATTATGAATAGAGTTGTTAAATCCCTTGGAAGAATTAATTACATGAATTTGATTCATAATAATTAATTAAAATTTGAATATGAAATGGAGGATCACACAAGTGACATCCATGGTCTCCCGTCAAGGCGAAGGGTTTCGTTGCCAGATATTATATGTAGGAGACGCCTGTCCGAAGTGACAGCTCCTACATATGATCCATTTGGATCGGGCTCGTCGCTTCTCGAAAGAGTAAGGGCGTATGCGTAGTGACCCCAATATCGGGTCCTCATATTATTGAGGCGATATTGGATTGCGCATAGCGAGTTGTATTCCTGTTGACAGTTGGTTCAATTAATGACGGGTCAACATCACCTTAGGGGTGGTGGGTCCGGGTATTAAAGATCGAATTCGGAAATGCAACTTGGACTTGCAAGGCGGAATGTGTTCCCGCTTCTCTTTATTGGAGTCATAGGTTCTCATATTATTGGGATATGACAAAGATAAAGAGGAGATCCCAGTTCTTACTTGAGATATAGCGGTAAGTATATCTCTTACTTTGAAAGTGATTAAGGGAATAAACTTTCATAGTTGACAAAGTAAGACTAATTTGAATTAAAATGCCTTGATCAAATAAAATTAAATTAAATATATGATTATATGTTCTAATATACTGCATTCTTAATTTCAGAAAATGAAGTCCATGAACTCACTGAGCAGGCTTTTGGAGGTCAACCAGTTGATCGGACCGAATTACTCGGATTGGATCCGTAATTTGGAGCTTGTACTCTCGGCTGAGCGCATAAGTATGTGCTCTCAGAAGACAAGCATGAAAACCCTAAATCTAAGGAAGAGAAAGCATGCAATGACAAGTATGATGAAGATCATGTCTTGACTAGATGCTACATCTTGGGTTCTCTCTCCAATGTTCTTAAGAAACAACATGTGGAGATGAGTACTTGCCAGGAGATTATGCAGAATCTGAAAGATATGTTTGATGACATTAACCGCACCCAACGGTACAATGTTATGAAAGAACTCGTTCGCTACAAGATGCAGGAAAGGACTTCGGTCCGTGAACATGTATTCAAAATGTTTGGGTACTTATCGGAGCTGGACACTCTGGGGGCAACCATGGATGCAGACATGCAATCTGATTTCATTCTGCTATCGTTGCCCAAATCTTTTAATAACTTTGTAGTGTCATACCATATGAACAAGATGGAATTGACGAATGTTGGGCTTCTTGCTGCATGAAAGTCTGCAGAAGATGTGATGAAGAAAGATGGTCCCGCTGGCAGTGCAATGGTTGCACAGGTCAGAGGGAAGCGCGGTCGGAAGCATGGTTCTCGGAAGGGCCTGGCCCAGAAGAGAAAGAAGAAGGGACAAAGTGTTGGCTCATCTTCCAATGCATCCACTCTAATGGCGTCGAAGAAAACCGACGTCTGTCACCACTGCAAACAGTCGGGGCACTGGAGGCGTAATTGCCCTGATTACCTAAAGTCGGTCGACAAAGGTAAAGCCCCAGCAGGTATGAAATCTACTTTTATCATTGAAACCAGTTTTCTCATTGAACGAGAAGGAAGTTGGGTTGTTGATTCTGGTGCTTCTGTTCATGTATGCAATTTGTTGCATTTGTTTCAGGAAACTAGAAAACTTGAAGAAGGGAAGATAGTCATCCAGATGGGATCTGATGCAAGTGTTGCAGCAGTCGTCGTCGGGACTTGTCAGCTATCATTATCTAGTGGTAGAGTCCTAGTACTTAAAGAGTGTATTTATGTACCTGAAGTCAGGAGGAATCTGATATCTGTATCTAAGCTAGTTAGAAGTGGATATTCATTCATATTCTGTAATAAGTTAGTCATAAATCATTATGATAAATATATTGCAGATGGTATTTTGACTTCTGGTGGACTCTATGAATTATGTATTAATGAGCATGTCATGAATGTTACAACCACTAATAAAAATCCTAAAAGATCCAGGAATAATAAAAATCATTCAAACATGATTTGGCATCAAAAGCTTGGTCATTTATCTGTTGATAGGATCAATAGATTGATAAAGGATGGACCTTTGGATTTTCTACAGGTTCAGTCTTTACCTACCTGTGAACATTGTATTCAAGGTAAAATGACTAGGATGCCTTTCCATAACAAGGTTACTATATGCGAAGGTATTATTGACTTAATACATACTGATGTATGTGGTCCCTTCAGTACCACAACTATAAATGGATATCGATATTATTTGACGTTTATTGATGACCATTCGCAATACGAGTTTGTCTTCCTATTACGACATAAATATGAAACCTTTGAAAAGTTCAAAGAACTCAAGGCTTTGGTTGAGAACCAAACCGATAGTAAGATTAAACGGATTCGGTCTGATCAAGGTGGTGAGTACCTCTCGGATGAATTCAAAGAATACCTTAAAGAGAATGGAATTATCTCCAATCTCACTACTCCTGGAACTCCCAAACTTAATGGTGTTGCTGAAAGATGCAACAGTACCATCATGGATATGGTCCGTTCAATGATGAGTAAAACACATTTACCACTTAGTTTCTGGGGATATGCAGTAGAGACTGCAATATATATCCTGAATAAGATTCCCAGCAAATTTGTACCTAAGACTCCTCATGAGCTCTGGTATGGAACCCGTGAGTGTTACTTTATTGGGTATGTTAGAGATGGTATTGGATACCAGCTCTATGACCCTGAGACCCAAAAGGTTTTTGTCTCTAGAGATGTGAAATTTCTGGAGGATGAGTTCCTTAAAGGTCAAGACAAAAGTGAAGTAGAGGAACTCATTGAATCCCCTGAGGATTCTGAGCTTCCTAGACCAGAAACTGAAGAAGTAAATAAAGATGAAACACCTATACCTCTTCGAAGGAGTTCGAGGGTGGTTGCACCACCTGAAAGGTATGGATTCCATGTGTCAAGTGAGACTGTTAATGATCTTACTTCATTTGATGAAGCACTCGCGGATCATGACATGGATAGATGGATGCTATAGATGAAGTCAGAAATTGACTCCATGCATAAGAATGGTGTATGGACCCTAGAGGATCCACCTAAAGGGGTAAAACCCATTGGGTGTAAATGGATCTTCAAGAGAAAAAGGGGACCTGATGGGAAAGTAGAGACTTTCAAGGCACGGCTCGTAGCCAAGGGTTACACACAGAGAGAAGGCATCGACTACGATGAGACTTTCTCTCATGTGGCTATGCTTAAATCCATCAGGACATTGCTGGCTATAGTTGCATATCTTGACTACAACATCTGGCAGATGGACATCAAGACGACTTTCCTCAATGGATACCTCGAGGAGGATATCTACATGGACCAACCCCAGGGCTTCATGACTGAGGATGGCAAAGTATGCAAACTGAAGAAATCCATCTATGGGCTCAAGCAAGATTCTCATAGCTGGAACATCAGATTTGATGAAACCATAAAGAGTTATGATTTTGTGCAGAATCCTGATGAACCTTGTGTATACAAGAAGCTTAATGGGAGCGCCATTGTGTTCATCATGCTTTATGTAGATGACATCCTTATCATTGGGAATGATACAGGGATGATGACCAGTGTGAAGATTTGGCTATCCCATACCTTTGAGATGAAAGATCTTGGAGAAGCCTCTTACATCTTGGGTCTGAAGTTGTTCAGAAACCAAGAGAAGAGGATATTGGGATTGTCACAACATGGATACATTAAGAAGATTCTTGAACGATTCCGTATGGATAGTTCCAAGAAAGGATTCCTACCCTTTAGACATGGTATCCACCTGTCTAAAGGAATGGCTCCTCAAACTGTTGAGGAAAAGAAGGCCATGGCTGGATGCCCTTATGCATCGGCTGTAGGAAGCTTAGTGTATGCCATGATGTGCACTAGGCCAGATATCTGCCATGCAGTGGGAGTGGTAAGTCGTTACCAATCCTGCTATGGAGAATAACACTGGAATGCAGTAAAGAACATATTTAAATATCTAAGACGGACGCAAGATTACATCTTGGTCTATGGAGATGGTGATCTCCAAGTCTTGGGGTATACAGATTCTGACTTCCAATCGGATATTGATGATCGAAAGTCGACATCGGGGTTTGTGTTCCTGTTGAATGTGGTGCTGTGAGCTGGAGAAGCAAGAAGCAGGACACTATAACAGATTCAACAACATAAGCCGAATACATTGCCGCATCAGATGCTACAAAGGAGGCGGTGTGGTTGCGCAAGTTCGTGCTGGAGCTTGGCGTAGTTTCCTCTGATACTCCCATCCCGCTACTCTGTGATAACACGGGAGCCATTGCCCAGGCGAAGGAACCCAGATGGCATCAGAAGAGCAAGCACGTAGAAAGGAAATACCACATCATTCGGGAGATTCAAAAGCGTGGTGACATCATCATCACCAAGGCGGCCTCTGCCGACAACGTTTTTGATCCTCTTACCAAACCTCTGACACAGAAGGTTTTCGACCAGCATGTAATGAGTATGGGTTTAAGGATTGTTCCTGAATGGTTTTGAGGGCTAGTGGGAGATTGTTAGCAATGTGAGCCCGAGGCGAACCATTCCTACAATAAATGTTATTGTAATAAATGATTTATCAATAAAAGTTATTGATTGTTTTTCACTCCCTTTCTGAGATTGAATGAAGGAATGCACTATAAGGTCCCTCTGTACAATAAGGGTTGTGTACCATGGCCGACTTGATAATAATACAGCTGTTGATTCATTGATTGAATCATAGAGGCTGATGCTTGATGAATATCTAAGGAGTTAGATAGAGGACTCATCAAGCATCATCAATGATTGACAAGTAGTGATCTCCAGCCTGAGAAGGAGATGGAAATCCTATCTCATTAGGCTGATATCTGATCGACCTCTTGATGCAGGTCCTCTGCAAGGGAATAGTGATTCGGATGTGTCAGATTAGTTGAGTCAATGGGTTGACTTAACGAGATCGAGATAACCAAAGATCTATGTTGAATACTGTCATAGCATAGGCATGCATCCTCTGACCAGGGACATATGTGTTACTATATATCTGATTATG
Organism: Ottelia alismoides; assembly: GCA_037367405.1. NCBI lineage: Eukaryota > Viridiplantae > Streptophyta > Magnoliopsida > Alismatales > Hydrocharitaceae > Ottelia > Ottelia alismoides. The sequence goes on along the minus strand of JAZKJV010004210.1, from coordinate 195,757 downwards.
TACATTTGGCAGACCAATAGGTTGATGACCTAACCAAGGTCTATACATCGGCGAGCTGGTGTGCATGTAAGGGCATATGAGTAATAGGATCTCTCAAAGGGATCATACAGGTTCACTTGTGAACCGGGAGACATGAGCTCACTCATGAGGTATTGGGACTGGTCAAATTCCATGCATGGTCGTCATGCTTTAGAAGCGTGACATGAATTTGAAGGTAAGATATATGCTTTGTGAAAGCATACGATCTGTACCATATCCCAAGGACCAAGATTGAGAAACATAGTGATCAGACCATGGAGATGGCAGTGTAAAAGTGATCTATATCTTCAGGATGATCATGAGTCTTCCAGTATGCAGGATGTACATGTATTAGGAATACCTGAGCGTGATTTGATCATAAACGATTGTATAACCATAACACTTCCATTCCGAGGGAGTGATGAAACAGGTCTGGATTTTAGTGACTCCTCTCATTAGAGAAGTGACCTAATCTAAGTCCATGTGCTGGACATTGATCTGAATGAGATTCAGATGCAATGAGAAGATTAGGTTTACGGTCTTGATTTAATCAAGCATCTATGAGAGGTCCATGGGATCTGGATTTGAGATGTGATCTCAATATCCAAGTCACTATATGTGGAACAATACAATCGCCCTGTCCTTATCTCCAAGTATCTGAGGAGAAATAGCATTGTTCTTGAATGGTTCAAAAATAATTCCATAATATCTAAGCATTGAGAAATTGATAACTAAATGTGATTTAATTATCATGATGAATGAGGAATTATCCAATATAATTAAATGTGATTTAATTATCATGGATAAGAATAATGTGGATATCCAATTATTCATAATATATTATAAATGTGATTTATAATGTATTAGAGAGAGCTAATTATAATTTATATTTATTGATTAATTGTTAATGTGTATTGGATGCACATTGTCTAATTAATTGAAAATGTAAATTATATTTTATTTTGGGTTGTGAATGTGATTCACAATTTTCCAATGTCAAGATTGCAATATTCCCAAAATTAATTGTGAATTATTTTTTGGTGAATAAATCCCAACAAAAGTTATTGGAATAAATAATGGAGAAAATCAAGGAGATATGCAATCTCATGGAAATCCATGAGATTGCCCCCACTTGGAAGGTGGTGGGCGGCTACCAATTCCTATATGGAATTGATGGCCGTCCACCCTATTCCTTGGGGAGGCTTGATCTCCTTTGTAATCTTCTCCTTATTTGATTGGTTTAATTTAAGGATTGATGTATATTTGATCTATCAAATATATTTAATCTAAATTAAATCATAAGTTGTTGGGTTTTACCAACAAAAATCTTGACCATTGGATTGACATTAATCAATCTCATCCATTGATTTTATATGTCCCTTGGATTGAGATCCATGGATCCTAAAACCCTATAACTAGAGAGGCATACCATGCTCTCTTGTACATGCTTTTGGAAGCACTTCTCTCTTTCTCTCTCTCTCTCTTTTTCTCCTCACACGCCAACCCTCTCCCTCTCTCTCTTGGTGGCCGACCACCAAAACCCTAGGGAAGGATTTCGTCGTCGCCTACGCCACCGCGCCACTGCTTCGACGCTCTACGGTTCTCCGTCTTCTTGGAGTGCTATGCTCACAAAGGAGATGTTCGATCTCGTACGACGAGATCAGGAGTTCGCCGTGCTTGGATTAACTCGTTGGATTGCGAGGACAACGCGACTCATCCCCGCGCTCGCAAGCCGCTTCTCCGATGATCGGACTTGAGACAGGAGGTATCTTTTCGTAGAGACTCGATCAACCACGCTTCAAGAGGTATTGCATTATACTTGTTGTGATTATAGATGAAACGATCCGAGAATCGTTATTGGATCATGTGGTTTCATCGCATGAAAAATTTTTAAATTCCGCTGCACCGAACAACTAGTATGACGAGTCGTTCTCCGTCATATCTGATACGACGCTCACGCTTCCATGATGCGCTTGAGGATTTTCCCTTATCCTTCATGTACAGGAATCATGATCATTCTTTCACTTCATCTCATCTTGTACAAATACTTTTGAGCCATTCGATTTCTGGAGATCCACAACACTTGTATATTCTTTGTAGACCACAATCGTCCCCATTTTCTGCCCGTCTTCTATGCTTATGATACAAGATCCTAAGTATAGGGGGACTGATTGTTCGTTGATTCGCATTTTATAATTTGTTCTGATTCTTTTTGTATATCCTTTCTTTTTCACAAATCACTGGTCGCCGATTTTTGGCTACACTTTTTTCTTTTTTCACTTTTTTCCTAAGTATAGGTGGGACCGAGTGATTTCGATGATTTCATTTTCTTTATTTCTTTTGTTCCTTCGTTGTATATTCTTTTTACTCAGTCACCTTGTTTTTCTCTTCCTTTATACTTACGATGACCTGATCGTAAGTATAGGGGGGTTGACTGACTTATACTCTCTATTCTTTTTCACCCACTTTTACTTAGCACAAGTTATGTCCTCCTTTTTCTCTTTTGACGCTATGAGGACATAGCACAAGCTAAGTATAGGGGGGTGCGTATATATTGTATATATACTTTTATCCATAACTCGTACTTTTATGTATTTTTAATATCTATAAAATCCATAAAAGTGGGTAAGGGTTAATTTAAAATCCATTTATATATTTATTTATTATTTATAAAATCCTTGTAAATAAGTAAAATATGTTTAAAACTTGTATTTAAAATCTGTAATTAAAATGTGTATTTAAAATATGTATTTAAAAATCGTATAATACTTATTTAAAATCCTATTTATTAAAACATGTGTAAAAATCATTTAATACTTGTTAAATCCCTTGTAGATAAAATCTGTAAAATACATTAGATATTTAACTCAAATAAAATATATCTTGTAAAATTTGTATACAAAAAAACTTATTTATAAAATTCAGAAAATCCATAAAAAACTTACAAAGTCCTAAAAGTCATAAAAATTACAAAAGCCTTAAAATCCATAGAAATGAGTAAAATTCAGAAAATATACTTCACAAAAACATGGTTGCATTTGCATTCGCATTTTTCAGAATAAGTTTGATTTCTGGAATTAAGGATTGAGTCTAGTCTGGAGGATGGAGCTTGATTACGGTCTTTAACTTTCATTGTAAGGAGCCTAGTTAGGATCTGGAATTTAGACTCTCCAGGTCTTGTGACTTAAAATCTTTGGGTTCCATAAGACCATATTCGGGAAATCAAGTCATATGTGCTTAAGTAGACCATTTGGTGTCATCCGTACAACTCTACACCAGTGAACCAATCTTGAACACATGCACTCCGCACTTAGCTCGACTTGCATGGAGTTGCGAAGGGCAGTACATCTTGGTAGTGCATTTCTATCCTTATCTTTACGGTATTGACGTCTAAAGATGGGAGAGATTGGGGTTGCGATAGTTGCTTCGGATGAGGGAAGGATCTGCTGACACAATTTTTCTAAGACCTCAAAAAAGGGACGGAATAAAAAGATGATATATCCGTCGAGGCTCAAAAAGATGAATGCAGTGCAAGCAAATTACAAAGTCAAATCAAAGAAGAAGCCACCAAATACAACAACAATGGTCCAAGCTTCCACCAAAAATGCCTGCACATCTTAGTGAAGACTTAGCTACACCGGTTGAGCTTCACAAGGAGTTGTGTCTACACTGGTCGCACTCCACTTCTTTTCTCATTCTTCTACTTTCTCTCTATACTCGATTGTGGACATAGCACGAACTGACCTCAGAAGGAAATACCTCCCTCCCTGAGGAAAGAGTAGTTGGATGAGGAAGCCATAGAAGTGTATAGCAAGGATGGACGGTTTCTTCATTTCTCTAATCAGGAAGAGCTAAATCAATTCACACTGTACAAATTGACTTCAAGGATGATAGAGTTTGCGATATGAATAAGTGAGTCTGAAATAGCTGATGAAGTGATCTTGAATAAGGATTTGTGGAACTTGAGGACTGTTGAGGATAAAATCCTAATCCTAGTTAAGGCTCCGACAAAATGCTTGCTTCAGGCCCGATCGAGCTCTGTCCTTTGTCTGTTCTCATGAATTAGTTTAGGAAAACAAATTCATTCTAACTTTCTTTCTTTTTCACTTACTTTTTCAAATAAGTGTTTGCTAAGGGACTAGCAAAGTTTAAGTATAGGGGGTTGATGAATCCATGATTCATTAACTTTTCTGTCGCATTTTGTCCTAAAACCCATAACAAATGCATGTAAATATTCATTAATTCCCATCTTTTATTCAAACTTCATTCATGAATAAATATTGACTTTTAAGCATAAAAATCATGTAAATAAATAAAGAACAAAGAAAAAGAAAAGAAGGTAGATTGGAGATGTGTATATATGTACAATATAACTTATAAATATAAATATAACTGCAAGGTATATTTATAGCCTAACTCCCGAGACCAAGTCAGCATGGATTGGTCGACAAACCAATAAGTAGGGGGAGATAAGGAAAGAAAACCATTAAAATAAATTTAGACATATTTCATATACTTCTCACTATTTATCAAATAAATACAAAACTTCAATGATTTTTAATTAATTCATATGTATATATTTTTCACCAAACTCTTTCCTAATTATTTCTAAAAATGTATACAAAAATATAAAAATAAGTTAAAAATACTACCCTATATATATGCCAAGAAATCTAGCTTGTAAATTGTCAAAATCCTAACTTACGAACACCATAACTTCTTCATACGCACTCCAATTTCACTCTACTCACCTTCAAAGTTCATAAAATAATATTCTCTAATTAATAGAGGTGGTTTTATTAAATTCGGAGTTCGTTTGTAAAAAGTCGATTTTGGGACCAAATGACAACGGGGTTTCTAGGCTATTTATTTTATGTAGAATACATTATTCATAGTTTTATTAATTTTATAATTTCTAATTATTTTCATGATATTGTAATTTAACCCTAATTTATTTCATAATTTTTGGAGCTTATTTATTATTTTAATAAAATCCAAAACCCTAAATTATAGGTAAAAATGAACTGGATAACTTATACCTATATTTATTAATATATGTAAAATAATTTATTAAAATCCCTAAAAATTCACACAACCCTTATTTATTATTATAATAATTAAGAAAATATAAAATTAATATTTATTATTTATTTATTAAATTAAAAATCCAAAATCTATTTATCTATACATATTTATTAATATAATATTTATATTTCGAATAATAGTTATTATTTATAAAAAGTAATTATTCCATAAATTAGATAATTTAATTATTTACATTTCTTGTTTTATATCTATTTAAAATAACACTATTTACAATTTATTATCGAATTTACAAGAAATTAACTCATCTGGCCAACCAGGTGCGGATACGTGTCAGCACCTGGTTCATCTTCTTCAAGAAGGCTATTAGACTTTCTATTATGACCAGCCATCTTCAACCAATTATCCAGCGCGCCTCCTAACCTCTTCTGACGATATAAACCCTTGGATAAACTCTCCTAACTACCAAGAATTTCGGCCACCCTTAGATCTAACTTGGGGATCACGACATCTACCTATATATACCCCCAAAGTTGGCAGTTCGCAACTAACTCGCTCATAACCACCTGAAGCCCAGGCAGCCAGTGGCTGATCCCTCTCTTCCTTGTCGCGCTCCGCTCATCCAGGAGGTGACAGATCCAATCGACGGTGCCCGCGTGGAAGAAGGACCTTCGGGGAGGAGTTCCAAGGTGATAGCTCCGCCTTGCATCATCACCTTGCGCGCGTCCAACTCCGGCAAAGATCGACCGTCGAGCAACCATTAGAGGTAAATACACCTCTTTTTCCCAGATCTACTCATCCATTTTTATCATTTTATCCTTCGATCTCTATGCCCTGATTAATCGAGTTAATCACATCAGTATACCCATTAATCATCAATCTTAAACGCCACATCTTAAGGACGACTCAAGTCCATTCGAATCACTCCCCATTTTATGTCACATTTTTCCATCTACCATTCCACTTAATTCTGGAACCTACTTTTAAACTTGCAAAAATAATAATTCTTGGGCTGATTCTTGAGCGAATCGAGCACATATCTTTGATATTTGCAGGTTAAAATATCATATGGAGCGTCAACCTTACATTTGGAGCAACAAACTTCCAAGAAATTCAAAGAATTATATCCACTCCAGAACCATTTCGAGGACAGCAATTAGCCATCTTCATCGACTGATCCACGCTGTCATTAGCCACTTCGGGAGTTGCTCTACCGCAGGAGAGCTCGAGGGTTAAAGGAGCTAACCCTCTGGCCCCGCCAATGGCCCTAGATCGTCGCTAATTGCCCATGAAAAATTGGAGAAGGAGAGCCCGTCAACAGCCATGTCCAGAGCATGACGAACACTCAAGAACAACCAGAGTACAGGTTGTTGACACGTGTCTCAAACGTGTGGTCCAGATCGCGCCTCGAATTCTAATCACAGCCGTCCAGACGAAACGGAGGGGAAGTTGCATACTAAGCCCCACCGACTTCTAGAAGTTAAAGTGCGCCCCAGAAGAATTCCAGAATTACATTTAGGATCCTGCACAGGGACCTAAATGTAAATTTCTTTATTTTTCTTGCAGAACAGTCCCTGACAGTGGATCATTTTGCAGAACTTTTATACTTTTTTCTTGCATTTCTACCCCCGATTTGTAGGGGGATTTCGAACATATCTTTGACATAATTCTTCGTAGATTTTTTTAGGGTAGTTACACAACTACTCCAGCAAGGTTCTCAATGATTTTCGTGTATGTTTGTCACTTTTTCATGGTGTTTCTATTCGACTCAAATCGACTCCGTTTTGATTTGTTTTTGTGTGTTGTTCGAGCCCATTGCTCGTTCCGTTTCACTTACTATATAATATCATCCATATTTCACCTATATTTCACCTATTATATAGTAAGTAAATTGTGTGAAAAATGTCACTTTGAAAAATAAATAAAAATTGGAAAAGAATAAAATCAAATAAAAATTTGAAAAATAAAAATTCCATAAAAATCATCGATTTTCCTCGATCGCTTTAAGAAGAGATAAAATAATAACAAATATATTTCCTTTTAAAAAATTCAAAATATACTATTCTGCCTCCTTGTGTTCGACCCAGGAACACTTCCCTGGTTAAATAATTAGTGTAAGATTTTTTTCTTAATAAAACCGATCTTTGTTTGATCGACTAGGATCTTTTTACGGTTTTCTACACCGACAACCTTTTCTTTTAAAAAGCCGTAAACCGATCTGAGTCGCATCATCTATACATCGGCGAGCTGGTGTGCATGAAAGGACATATGAGTAATACGATCTCTCAAAGGGATCATACAGGTTCACATGTGAACCAGGAGACATGAGCTCACTCATGAGGTATTGGGATTGATCAAATTCCATGCATGGTCGTCATGCTTTGGAAGCATGACATGAATTTGAAGGTAAGATATATGCTTTGGGAAAGCATATGATCTATACCAATTCCCAATGACCAAAATTGAGAAACTTGGTGACCAAATCCTGAAGATGACAGTGTAAAAGTGATCTATATCTTCAGAATGATCATAGGTCTTCCAATATACAGGATGTATAGGTATTGGGAATACATGAGGGCGATGTGATCATAAATGAGTGTATAACCATTACACTTCCATTCCGAGGGAGCGATGAAACAGGCTTGGATTTTAGTGACTCCTCTCAATAGAGAAGTGACCTAATCTTAGTCCAAGTAAGTGACATTGATCTGAATGAGATTCAGATGCAATGAGAAGAATAGATTTACGGACTTGATTTAATCAAGCATCTATGGGAGGTCCCTGAGATCTTGACTTGAGATGTGATCTCAATATCCAAGTCGCTATACGTGGAAAAATACAATCGCCCTATCCTTATCTCCAAGTATCTGCGGAGAAATCGCATTATTCTTGAAAGGGTTCAAAAATAATTCCATAGATCTAAGCATTGAGAAGTTGATAATTAAATGTGGTTTAATTATCTTGATGTATGTGGAAATTATCCAATATAATTAAATGTGATTTAATTATTGTGGATAAGAATAATGATATTATAAATATGATTTATAATGTATTAAAGAGAGCTAATTATAATTTATATTTGTTAATTAATTATTGATGTGTATTGGATACACATTGTATAATTAATTGAAAATATAAATTATATTTTGTTTTGGGTTGTGAATGTGATTCACAAATTTCCAATGGTAAGATTGCAATATTCTCAAAATTAATTGTGAATTATTTTTAAAGAATATATCACAACAAAAGTTGTTGGAATAAATAATGAAGAATTTCATGGAGATATGTAATCTCATAAGATTTCATGAGATTGCCCCCACTTGGAAACAAGTGGACGGCTACCAAGTCCTATATGGAATTAGTGGTCGTACACTATATTCCATGGGGAGATGAGATCTCCATGGTAATTATCTCCTTATTTGTTTGATCTATTTAGGGATTGAATTGTTTTTTATTTATCAAATATATTTGATCTAAATTAAATCATAAGTTGTTGGCTTTTACCAACAACAATCTTGACCATTGGATTAAACATAAATCAATCTCATCCATTGATTTTAAGTGTCCCATGGATCCCAAAACCCTATAAATAGAGAGGCATACCATGCTCTCTAGTGTTATGCTTTTGAAGCACATCTCTCTTCTCTCTCTTATTCCACATGTCAACCCTCTCCCTCTCTCTTTGATGGCCGACCACCAAAACCCTAGAGGAGAGCTTTCATCGCCTTTGTCGTCGCGTCGTCGCTTTGACGTTCTTCGGTTCTCTGTCTTCTTTGCAGTGCTACGCTCATGAAGAAGGCATTCTATCTTGTACGATAAGATCAGGAGTTCACCGTGCTTGGATCAGCTCGTTGGATTGCGAGGATCACGCGACGCATCCCAATGCTCGCAAGCTTCTTCTCCGATGATCGGACTTGAGACATGAGGTCTCTTTTCGTAGAGACTCGATCCACCACGCTTCAAGAGGTATTCCTTTATGCTTGTTGTGGTTCTAAATGAAACGATCCGAGAATCATTCTTGGATCATGTGGTTTCATCGCATGAAAAATTTTAAATTCCACTGCATAGAACAACTAGTTCGACTAGTCATTCTTCGTCGTATTCAATACGACGTTCAGGCTTCCGTGAGATGCTTGAGGAGTATTCCATATCCTTCAATTGGTATCAGAGCCTTAGGTCGAAGGTTTTGTATACGATCCGCAAACCTAGGACGACTTGGGTTCGTTGAGGTCGCGAAAGTTTTTATCGCATTTGATTTTCGCATATGTTTAGTGAATAAATTCGGCCCTGTTTAAATGTTTAAACACGAATTAATCACTTGGATTTTGTTCCCCATTAAATAAGGAAATCATAGGATCTTAGTTTACGTAATTTGGATTCCGTTTTCTCGAGATATGGTTGTTTTAATGAACATGTATTCACTATTGCGGGAACTGTGAATCTTAACATATTAATGAGTTAATTACTGTTTTGATCTGCTTCGAAATGCGTGAATATCACTTTGGTTCTGTCCTAAATCAAATTAGCAATCTTTGAAAATTGATTTTGTCTAATTTGGATTTAAATTGATTGATATATGTTAATTTTATTAAGTAGGTATCACTGCTGAAATTACAGTCCTAATCAAGAACCATGTGATTGTCAATTAATGAAATTAAATGTTAATTTCATGAAATAATTATGGAAAATATTTGAGAAATATTTAATGATGATTATTTCTTTAATTTACTTGGCCTCAACCAATAAATTGATAAGATTTGATCTAGATCATAATTGGAAACACAATCATCAAACTCCTTGCTTGAATAGGATTGGGAATTTATCTAGCAAATTTCCTTATAATAAATAAATTTTTTGATTATTACTATATGGTATAAGTTCGGTTGAAGATCTGATGATCATCTCAAGTACAAAGTGATTGACTCGGCGTTATTTTTTCCCGAGGCAGATATGGTGTCTAGTCGGGGATCGCTGGGGTAGCGGGTCACACCGGTTGCGGTCCGTCCCACTCCCGCCGGTACTGGCCATGACAGTGGGTAGGAAACGAATGATACTTGAGAGATCATGATGTATTTTTCTAATTATTAAAATTCAAATTAATACGTACTTTGAGATAATACCATATATATATTCAAGTAAAAACAATCAAGTTTGTTGATTGGATTGGATTGATAATTAATTTAACATGATTGAAATAATTATGTCCAATTGAAACACTTTTATTATGAATAGAGTCATTATTTCCCTTGGAAGAATTAATTATATGAATATGATTCATGATAATTGATTAAAATTTGAATAAGGGTGGAGGATCACATAAGTGACATCCCTGGTCTCCCGTCAAGGCGAAGGGTTTCCGTCGCCAGGGATTGCATATAGGAGACGCATGCACGAAGTGATAGCTCCTATATGCAAGCGCATCTGGATCGGGATCTTTTCTTCTCGAAAGAGTAAGGTTGTATGCGTAGTGACCCCAATATCGGATCCTCATATTGTTGGGGCGATACTGGATTGTGCATAGCGAATACTATTCATGTTGACGGTTGGTTCAATTAACGACGGGTCAACATCACCTTATGGGTGGTGGGCCCGGGTGTTAAAGATAGAATTGGGAAATGCAAGTTAGACTTGTAAGGCAGAATGTGTTCACGCTTCTCTTTATTGGAGTCGCAGATTCTCATATTATTGGGATGTGACAAAGATAAAGAGGAGATCCCAATTCTTGCTAGAGATATAGCGGTAAGTAGATCTCTTGCTTTGAAAGTGATTAAGGGAATGAACTTTCAAAGTTGACAATGCAAGAGTAATTTGATTTAAAATGCCTTAATCAAATATCATAAATTTGAATATATGTTTATATGTTCTAATATAGTGCATTTTTAATTTCAGAAAATGAAGTCCATGAACCCACTAAGCAGGCTTCTGGAGGTCAACCAGTTGACCGAACCGAATTACTCGGATTGGATCCGTAATTTGAAGCTTGTTCTCTCAGCTGAGCGCATAAGTTATGTGCTCACAGAAGACAAGCATGAAAGCCCTAAATCGAAGGAAGAAAAGGTATACAATGACAAGTATGATGAAGATCATGTCTTGGCTAGATGCTATATCCTGGGTTCTCTCTCCAATGTTCTTCAGAAGCAACATGTGGAGATGAGCACATGCCAGGAAATAATGCAGAGTCTGAAAGATATGTTTGGTGACAATAACTGCACCCAATGCTACAACATTATGAAAGAACTCGTTCGCTGCAAGATGCAGGAAGGAACTTCAGTCCGAGAATATGTACTCAAAATATTTGGATACTTATCTGAGCTGGAGACCCTTGGGGCAAATATGGATGCAGAAATGTAAGTTGACTTCATTCTGCTGTCTTTGCCCAAGTCTTTCAATAATTTTGTGGTTTCATTCCACATGAACAAGTTGGACTTGAATAATGCTAGACTTCTTGATGCATTAAAGTCTGCAGAAGACATAATTAAGAAATATGGTCTCGTTGGCAGTACAATGGTTGCACAGGTCAAAGGGAAGCGCAAGGTCGGAAGCAAGGTTCTCGGAAGGGCCCGACTCAGAAGAGAAAGAAGAAGGGTCAAGGCGTTGGCTCATATTCCAATGCATCCACTCTTATAGCGTCGAAGAAAACCGAAGTCTGTCACCACTGCAAGAAGCCGGGGCACTGGAGGCGTAATTTCCCAGAATACCTGGAGTCGGTCGACAAAATAAAGCCCAGCATGTATGAAATCTACTTTCATCATTGAAACTAGTTTTCTAGTTGGACGAGAAGGAAGTTGGGTTGTTGATTCTGGTGCTTCTGTTCATGTATGCAATTTGTTGCATTTGTTTCAGGAAACTAGAAATCTATAAGAAGGGGAAATAGTCATCCAGATGGGATCTGATGCAAGTGTTGCAACAGTTGCCATCGGGACCTGTCGACTATCATTATCTAGTGGTAGTGTCCTAGTACTTAAAGAGTGTCTTTATGTACCCGAAGTCAGAAGGAATTTGATATATGTATCAAAATTAGTTAGAAATGGATATTCATTCCTATTCTGTAATAAATTAGTCATAAATCATTATGATAAATATATTGCGGATGGTATTTTGACTTTTGGTGGACTCTATGAATTGTGCATTGATAAATGTATTATGAATGTTACAGCCACTAATAAAAATCCTAAAAGATCCAGGGAGGATGAAAATCTTTCGAATGAGATTTGGCATCAAAGGCTTGGTCATTTATCTATTGATAAGATCAATAGATTGATAAAGGATGGACCTTTGGATTTTCTATAGGTTCAACCTTTGCCTACCTGCAAGCATTGCACAAGGTAAAATGACTAGGATGCCTTTCCATAACAAGGTTACAAGATGCGAAGGTATTATTGACATAATGCATATTGATGTATGAGGTCCCTTCGGTACCGTGACTCGAAATGGATATCGATTTTATTTGACGTTTATTGATGACCATTCGCGATACAGGTTTGTCTTCCTATTACGTCATAAATCTGAAACCTTTGAAAAGTTCAAAGAATTCAAGGCTTTGGTTGAGAACTAAACCGATAGGAAGATTAAACGGATTCGATCTGATCGAGGTGGCGAGTACCTCTCAAATGAATTCAAGGAATATCTTAAAGAGAATGGAATTGCCTCCAATCTCACTCCTTCTGGAACTCCCCAACTTAATGGTGTTGCTGAAAGACGCAATAGGACCATCATGGATATGATTCGTTAAATGATGAGCAAAGCACATTTACCACTTACTTTCTGAGGATATGCAGTAGATATTGCAATATATATCCTGAATATGATTCCTAGTAAATCTGTACCTAAGACTCCTCATGAGCTCTGGTATGGAACCAAACCCAGTGTTAATCACTTGAGGATTTGGGGTTGCTCGGTCCATGCAAAAAACGTGGACGCATGTAAGCTAGAATCTCGCTCTCGTGAGTGTTACTTCATTGGGTATGTTAGAGATGGTATTAGATACCAACTCTATGACCATGAGACCCAAAAGGTTTTTGTTTCTAGAGATGTGAAATTTCTGGAGAATGATTTCCTTAAAGGTCAAGACAAAAATGAAGTAAAGGAACTCATTGAATCCCCTGAGGATTCTGAGCTTCCTAAGCCAGAAACTGAAGAGATAAATAAAGATGAAACACCCATACCTCTTCGAAGGAGTTTGAGGGTGGTTGCACCACCTAAAAGGTATGGATTCCATGTGTCAGGTGAAACTAACAATGATCCTTCTTCATTCGATGAAGTACTCGCGGATCATGACATGGACATATAGATGCTAGAAATGAAGTCATAAATTGACTCCATGCATAAGAATAGTGTATGGACCCTAGAGGATCCACCTAAAGGAGTAAAACCCATTGGATTTAAATGGATCTTCAAGAGAAAGATGGGACCTGATGGGAAAGTAGAGACTTTCAAGGCACGGCTCGTAGCCAAGGGCTCCACACAAAGAGAAGGCATCGACTACGATGAGACATTCTCTCCTATGGCTATGCTTAAATCCATCAGGACACTGCTAGCTATAGCTGCATATCTTGATTACGACATCTGGCAGATGGACGTCAAGATGGCTTTCCTCAATGGATACCTCGAGGAGGATATCTATATAGAGCAGCCCCAGGGCTTCATAACTGAGGATGGCAAAGTATGCAAGCTGAAGAAATCCATCTATGGGCTCAAGCAAGCTTCTCGTAGCTGGAACATCATATTTGACGAAACCATAAAGAGTTATGATTTTGTGCAGAATCCTGATGAACCTTGTGTGTACAAGAAGCTTAGTGGGAGCACCATTGTGTTCATAGTGCTTTACATAGATGACATCCTTATCACTGGAAATGATACAAGGATGATGACCAGTGTGAAAATTTGGCTATCACATACCTTTGAGATGAAAGATCTTGGAGAAGCCTCTTACATCTTAGGTCTGAAGTTGTTCAGAAACTGAGAAAAGAGTATTTTGGGATTGTCACAACATGGATACATTAACAAGATTCTTGAACGATTCCTATGGATAGTTTCAAGAAAGGATTCCTACCCTTAAGACATGGTATCCATCTGTCTAAAGGGATGGCTCCTCAAACTTTGAGGAAAAGAAAGCCATGGTTGGATGCCCTTATGCATCAGTTGTAGGAAGCTTAATGTATGCCATGATGTGTACTAGGCCAGATATCTATCATGCAGTGGGAGTGGTAAGTCGTTACCAATCCTGCTATGGAGAGCAACACTGGAATGCAGTAAAGAACATATTCAAATATCTAAGACGGACGCAAGATTACATCTTGGTTTATGGAAATGTGATCTCCAAGTCTTGGGATATACGGATTCTGACTTCCAATCGGATATTGATGATCGAAAGTCGACATCAGGATTTGTATTCCTGTTGAATGGTGGTGTTGTGAGCTGGAGAAGCAAGAAGCAGGACACTATAGCAGATTCAACAACAGAAGATTCAACAACAGAAGCCAAGTACATTGCCGCATCGTATGCTACAAAGGAGGCGGTGTGGCTGCGCAAGTTCATCCTGAAGCTTGGCGTAATTTCCTCTGATACTCCCATCCCGTTACTCTGCGATAACACGGGAGCCATTGCCCAGGTGAAGGAACCCAAATGGCACCAAAAGAGCAAGCACGTGGAAAGGAAATACCACATCATTCGGGAGATTCAAAAGCATGGTGATATCATCATCACCACGGTGGCCTCTGCCGACAACGTTGTTGATCCTCTTACCAAACCTCTGACACAGAAGGTTTTCGACCAGCATGTAATGAGTATGGGTTTAAGGATTGTTCCTGAATGGTTCTGAGGGCTAGTGGGAGATTGTTAGCAATGTGAGCCCGAGGCGAACCATTCCTCTAATAAATGTTATTGTAATAAATGATTTATCAATAAAAGTTATTGATAGTTTTTAACTCCCTTTTTGAGATTGAATGAAGGAATGCACTATAAGGTCCCTCTGTAAAATAAGGGTTATGTACCATGGCCGACTTAATAATCATATAGATGTTGATTCATTGATTGAATCATAGAGGCTGATGCTTGATGAATATCTAAGGAGTTAGATAGAGGACTCATCAAGCATCATCAAATGATTGTTTAGTGATGATCTCCATCCTGGGTAGGAGATGGCAATCCTTTCTCATTAGACTGATATCTGACCGACCTCTTGATGCATGTCCTCTGCATGGGAATAGTGATTCGGAGGTGTCAGATTAGTTGAGTCAATGGGTTGACTTAACGAGATCGAGATAACCAAAGACCTATGTTGAATAATGTCATAGCATAGGCATGCATCCTCTGACCAGGGACAGATGTGTTACTATATGTCTGAGTATGTACACTTGGCAGACCAATAGGTTGATGACCTAACCAAGGTCTATACACCGGCGAGCTGGTGTGCATGTAAGGACATATGAGTAATATGATCTCTCAAAGGGATCATACAGGTTCACATGTGAACCGGGAGACATGAGCTCACTCATGAGGTATTGGGACTGATCAAATTCCATGCATGGTCGTCATGCTTTGGAAGCATGACATGAATTTGAAGGTAAGATATATGCTTTGGGAAAGCATATGTTCCATACCAATCCCAATGACCAAGATTGAGAAACTTGGTGATCAAACCCTGAAGATGACAGTGTAAAAGTGATCAATATCTTCATAATGATCATAGGTCTTCCAGTATGCAGGATGTACAGGTATTGGGAATACCTGAGGGTGATGTGATCATAAACGATTGTATAACCATGACGCTTCCATTCCGAGGGAGTGATGAAACAAGTTTGGATTTTAGTGACTCCTCTCAGTAGAGAAGTGACCTAATCTTAGTGCAAGTATTGGACATTGATCTGAATGAGATTTAGATGCAATGAGAAGATTAGGTTTAAGGCCTTGATTTGATAAAGCATCTATGGGAGGTCCCTGAGATCTGGATTTGAGATGTGATCTCAATATTTAAGTCACTATACGTGGAACAATATAATCGCCATGTCCTTATCTCCAAGTATCTGTGGAGAAATCGTATTATTCTTGAAAGGATTCAGGAATAATTCCATAGATCTAAGCATTGAGAAGTTGATAATTAAATGTGATTTAATTATCTTGATGTATGTGAAAATTATCCAATATAATTAAATGTGATTTAATTATTGTGGATAAGAATAATGTGGATAGCAATATCTAATTATTCATAATATATTATAAGTATGATTTATAATGTATTAAAGAGAGCTAATTATAATTTATATTTGTTAATTAATTATTGATGTGTATTGGATACACATTGCATAATTAATTGAAAATGTAAATTATATTTTGTTTTGGGTTGTGGATGTGATTCACAAATTTCCAATGGTAAGATTGCAATATTCTAAAAATTAATTATGAATTATTTTTGAAGAATATATCACAAAAAAAGTTGTTGGAATAAATAATGGAGAATTTCATGGAGATATGCAATCTCATGAGATTTCATGAGATTGCCCCCACTTGGAAACAGGTGGACGGCTACCAAGTCCTATATGGAATAGGTGGCCGTCCACTATATTCCATGGGGAAATGAGATCTCCATGGTAATTATCTCCTTATTTGTTTGATCTAATTTAGGATTGAATTGCATTTGATTTATCAAATATATTTGATCTAAATTAAATCATAAGTTGTTGGCTTTTACAAACAACAATCTTGACCATTGGATTAAACGTAAATCAATCTCATCCATTGATTTTATGTGTCCCATGGATTGAGATCCATGGATCCCAAAACCCTATAAATAGAGAGGCATACCATGCTCTCTACTGTTATGCTTTTGAAGCACATTTCTCTTCTCTCTCTTATTCCACACGTCAACCCTCTCCCTCTCTTTTTGGTGGCTGACCACCAAAACCCTAGAGGAGAGCTTTGTCGTTGCCTTTGCCGCCACGCTGCTGCTTCGACATTATTCGGTTTTCCGTCTTCTTCAGAGTGCTACGCTCGTGAAGAAGGCGTTCTATCTCGTACGACGAGATCAGGAGTTTACCGTGCTTGGATCAACTCGTTGGATTGCGAGGATCACACGACTCATCCTCGTGCTCACAAGCTTCTTCTCCGACGATCGGACTTGAGACAGGAGGTATAGAGACTCGATCAACCATGCTTCAAGAGGTATTCCTTTATGCTTGTTGTGGTTCTAGATGAAACGATCCGAGAATCGTTCTTAGATCATGTGGTTTCATCGTATTAAATTCCGTTGCATAGAACAACTAGTTTGACTAGTCGTTCTTCGTCGTATTCATACGACGCTCACGCTTCCTTGATGCCCTTGAGGATTATTCCATATCTTTCACCGATCACACTAAAATTCCAAAGGTCCGACTTAAGCTCCGAACATTGATTTTGTGAAGACGAGTTTGAGAATTAAACTTAATCCACTTTCTTTCTTTTTCTTTTCTTTGTTTTTCATTTTCTGTACTTATTTCATAAGTGTTTGCTAGGGACTAGCAAAGGCAAGTATATGGGGTGATGAATCTCCATTTCATCACCTTTATTCTATCATTTAGTCCTTAAAAACCTTAGGTAATGCATGTAAATAGCCTTAATTTGTACAAATTAACATTCATTCTTTGTCGTATAAATACTGTATAAAATATTGTTTTTAATGCAAAAATTATAGAATAAAAAAAGAAAAGAAAAGGAATAAAATGCCAAAGGTATTTTATGACCCTAATCCCCAAGACCTAGGCATCTTGATGACTAGGTCAATGTAAGTCACGAAAACCCTGCTTTAATTTGTGTGAATTGTCATTTCTTGTAGGCTGGTAATCAGAATCAATCAAGAAAATAACCACAATGAATTTATTCAATTTAAATCGAGTGATATTTTTATTTATTTTACTTGGGAAATTCCCAAGGTCGAACACAAGGAGGCAAAGGAACAATTTAGAATTATATTTATCAAATTTCGTGAGTGATTTTCGAGAAGGGATATTTTTGGTATTTTTAATTCAATGTTGGAATGCAAAATGCAAATGTGGCTGATTTTAAGGACTAGAAAATAAATATCAATCAAATGATGTCCAAAAATTATGAAACATGGCTGATATGTAAATAATGATGAAATGGACACGTTGTAACTTTTTGGAATTTTTTGATGCAAGATGAATATTTTATGAATTAATGAATGTAAACAAAGTGAATTTCAATAATTAATTATAATAAATATTACACCTATATGTTTTCAAGGAATAAAATTATCCAAGATCTATCACTATGTGATTTATCTCAAAAAAATCCTAAACCTCAAAAATATGAGATTTAATACCTATTAAAAATTAAAGATTGAATTACACAAAATGATTTTTGTAAAATAAAATATACATGCAAATATGATTCTTTTTTGGCACAATGTCACTAACAAGTAATTCTTTGATTTTTGAATTTGCGACAATTTTTTAGGCTATGGTTAATTAATTATGATTTTCAGAGTGTAGAGTGGGAAAAGTATGCAAATTTCCTCAAGAATAATAAAAATTAATAAATCATAGATCATAAAAATATCATGCACATTTCATACCGTAGAGAATTAGTTGTAGAATAAAGTGTTATTTTTAGACTAATAGAATGTGCATAATAGAGGCTTAAACTAACAGAGGAACACAGGGTTCTGTTTGCAATATTACATAATATAAAATTACTTAAATCAAATGCAAAGAAGGATGTAATTGTAATTACCTAAACCCAGAAGGGGTTTTCTATAAAAACCCAAGTGGTCACGTACCAAGCATGTAACCCTTGGATAGGCGGGAGCTAATCTAAAAATAGGCAGACTTCAGAGGTGGCTTCTGCAAATTTCCCAAGTGATCACATGCATAGCACATGACCCCTGGGTATTTAGATCTTGGTGTGAATCAGCGGTCTTTGGGTTCTTCTATGCAATTCGTTCCCCAAATGCACATGGAGAGCATGTACGTGGGGGCCTCGAATTCCACACCTGGTGGCAGTAGCGCAGAGAGCTAGCGGGGGCTTCAAGGTGGAGGAGGGCAGATTGGTTGGCTATGCTCCACAGCAGCTCCTGTGGAGGTGTGGTGGAGTGGGCGACAAAGCCTCCAGTTGGAGGAGGAGCGACGGAGGAGCGATGGATGACGATGGCGGTGCCTGTGAAGCTTCTAGAAGAGGGAGCGGTGAATCTTGAGCGTGCGAAGGCCTGTAGGAGCTCCCAGGTGTGGTGACTGAGTGGATGTGAAGGCTCGGAGGCTGAAGCCGATGATGGTGGCCGAGAAGCCTCAATTGACGGAGGAGCCGAGCTCCGATGGAGATGAGATGGGTCGAAGGCTCGAGGGGATCGTTTGATGATGGGTGATCGGATAGATGCGAGGGTGGAGAGTCGATCGAGAGAAGCAGGGAGATGAAACGGAGATGAAGGTGGAGAGGGGCGGAGTACTTGGAGGTACGAGGCTCGACAATGCGAAGTCTGGAGCAAAGCGGCCTCGTTGGAGGAGAGCAGCGATGAGGATAAAGAGTATATACAATGGGTATCGGATCTCCCTATACTAAGGCTCTAGTCAGCCTAAGTACGGAAGAAGGGTGGAAATGTGGCGATCGAGAGGAGTGGATGAAGAGAGTGGTATATACAGATGGCATTGGTCCCCCCCTATACTTAGGCCTTGGCCTAAGTAGAGTAAGAAGATGTACAAGGGGACCGCTGTAGTCGAGAGGGAGGGAGGGTTGCCGATGATTAAGGTGATTTTCGGCAGATCTTTTTGTGAGATTGAGGTGGGAGATCATAATGATAGGAAGAAGATGAAGCAGAAGATTCCCAACTATCATCAGTGTTATTCTCATAATAATCATGCTGGAGAGTAGATGAAGCATATGAATCAGATGATATCCAACCATCGTTGGAGTTATCCTCAGAGCAATAATATTGGAAAGTGGAGGTACTCCATATATTCATGTTCTTCAGTTGCTTCAGTTGTTTTCTCAGAATTTGTTCCTTCTTAGGATCAAGGGATTCGTCCTCAGATGATGAATGCTCTGAAGCATGATTCTCAATTAACTGATAAGAAATTGTTCCAGTATATTTAATGAAACCAGGAGAATCGATTCTTGAGGAGTAGTAGTGAGGGGTAGGAGAAATTTGGATTCTTACGTAGATAGGGTTTTAGGACTAACGAACTGACCTCACTAATAAGGATTATCCTATCCGGACCTGATGAGGAATCATCAGATGATTCATTTTCCAGCATGTTAAAGGAGACTTTCTTTCTATATGAAGGAGAAGTCGGAATGGGCATTTTGATTTACATTGTTTGTGAAGGTGTTGGTCCTGTAAGTGAGGTGTTGACAATCGAGTCTCCAGATTAATAACCATTGAAATATTCCTCCTTGGTCAGTGCATGTCCCGTATATTTGTTCTCAATTGGCTTGATGTTGGTGCATTCCTATGTCAGGTCGATTTGATCAAGGTGGTTAGAGAAGATTTCGGCCGACTCGAGGTGAGCCCATGCATATGTTTCAGGGTGAGAGCAGCGAGAAATGGAACAGTGGGGAGCATCTCTGAACCACTAGTCACTTCAACAACCGCTATGTCCAGCGTAGCAACGGGGTAGGGCTCTTCTACCGCTTGTTGGTTACGGTTGTTGACAACTTCATGGGTCACCTCAGAATATCGTGTTTCCTCAAAGACTGGGTGAGATCGAAGTGCTCCCAATGTTGTAAAATTGATTTCCTGAATCTCGCACTTAATAATTGCCTTAGCCAATGCCAAGAATGGCTTTCCGAGAATGATTGGAGAATGGGTGAATTCTCCTTGATGCTTAATATCAATGATCGTGAAGTCCACCTTGAGCGGAGCACCTTGGAATGTAAAGATGACTGAAATGGCTCCTCTCGGTCGCTTTATCATTCGATCAGCCAGTAGAACTATCTCTCTTATTTTCCTGATAGGTCCGAGTTTGAGCTTGTTAAATATAAAGGTCGGGAGGATATTGATTGGTGAGTCATCATCGATTTGAGCATGGGTAAATGTTATGTCTTTGATTCCACAATCAAATATGGGCAACCGCTTCACTCTGAGGCTCTTGGTCTTTCTCCTCAACATCAAGGAGGTGGCCATTGACAGGATATGTCTTTCAGTATTTGTTCTCATCCTGCCCGACTTTTTCATCATTAATTTTCTCATTACAAATCCTTTAAGGTCGGGGAAGTGTTCAATGGCTTGTATCAAGGGAAGTTAAAAATCAATCTTTTCTCTAGTGCTTCCCTTAGAGCAGGATCCAAATTCTTCAAATCCTCCTCACTTTCAATTTTTATATTTTTTTTCTGATTTTTCAATTTTTTGAGTGTTTTTTTAATATTTCATTTTTTGGTATTTTCTACGTGGTGTGTAGATGTTGTGCTTTCTGTTGGTGATGAAGGGTTTTGATTCGCTGAGTAAGAGTCAGAATCAGAGTCATCCCTAGGGGAGTAATATGTAGAGGTGTCGATGTCAGAGTCATCCCTAGGGTGAACATAGTTTATGGATTTCTTAATATCCTCTGGGATTTCAATAGGAGATCCAATCTTTTCATCTTCCATTTTTATACATGAGCTACCATAGAATGAAATTAGTCGATCACCGAAATTTCTAAATTTATCCACAATTAATTCATATCTCTTAGTGATGCTCGAAATGTCATCCTCCAAAAACTTTTCATTATCAATCATGGGAGCAGTTTGTGTGGACTCCTGAGTTTTCTTTCGTTTTTCAACTTGAGATCCAATCATTTCATCTTCCATTTTCATGTATGAGTTGGGAGAAGATGCTCTTGGAATATCTAATATATGATCATTATCTTCTGAGATTTTCTCCTCAAAAATCATGGAAATAGTATGCTCAGTGGGAGGATTTTGTCGGAATTTGTAGGTCTCATACTCAGCATACCGTGACTCAGGCATGCAATGATGTTTTGAGTAGAGTCAACTTCCATGGTCATGATTTGTCGTATCCCCAAACATTGGAGTCATACAGGGTTCATATGTATCGATATCATCAGTTTGGTCCTCTATGTGTGCGGGTTGTCCGAAAGAGTGGTATTCTGGTTGGTCAATAGAGATTTGATTGTTAGGGTCAATCTAGTATGGTTGATCATTAGATACGGACTTCTCCTTGTGGTTTAATCGGGCCATTTTATTATTCCCTAAGGTCCAGTACGGATGTATTTGTGTGAATTGTGGACTTGTCCCAACAAGATCATGAGGAAAGAATGAAGTAGGTTGGGTTTGGTGGCTCGGCTAGTCATGTGTCACAAAAGTAATTTGATCTTTAAATGGTTCATGAGTTTCGGCGAGAAACTGGGAATAAGATGGTTCAATCCAAGATGGCAGTTGATCATGTGTGGTCACAGGTGGTGAAGGTGAAAATATGAGGCTGTGTTGAATTTGATCGGATGATTCGAGTAGAATGGATTGGAATTCTTTGAGTGGGATGGATTCATCCGAGGGTGAGAGTTTCCCACAAATGTTGGAGGATTCTTGACAGAAGAGGGTTTAGATGATTTGGGTTTGACCAAGACAAATTTATTTTCATAGTACAGATCTGATGGATACTCGGAGAAATGTCTCGTTATTTTCAAAGGTAGATGAGTCGTCATAATGGATCTTGGTTGAAAATGTTCAAGTGTATGGGATACTCAACAGAAGAAACCCAAATTTTTAAATCAAGGAGGGAGAGTGATGGCACAAATGTGCGGTCTTTTTTATCTTCAAATTCGGTTTACGCACACAAATGCAAACGCAATGCAAACCTCAGTTTCCCCAACTCACATAATGAATCCGCAAGAGTTCGGTAAATTATGTTTTCTATTTTAGTTGGTGATAAATTCAATCTTAGAAAAGAATTAGCGAGCTATTAGGTGTCAGAAGTTTTCTTTTCAGCCAGTATGGGTGTAAGTATGGACCATAAAATGGCTACCTGTTATTTAAGGTCGGAACCTTACACATTGTCCTTTAAACCACCTACTTTACTAAGAAAATCTGGACCGTTTACCGGCTACCCGTATTTCCTCACTGAGAAGTAGCTAATCATTTTTGTAGAATCAGTAGTCAATATGAAAATTCTGGCTTGGCTCTATCCTAGTATTCATCTCTCTCCTCTCTATAATATAAATGAATACAAGGTCAGGGTTTCTTTCTCGCAAAATTTCTTGATTTTATGAGTTAATTTAGTCATCTTTGTTTAGCAATCTCAATTTTAATTAGGTGATCACTAAAAAATTAGATGAACACAAATGCATGTCTACCGTCCAGTCCCAATTTCCTTTCATATTTGAACGACAAAACATGAGGAAGAAATTCGGGAAAATCTGATGCATGCGAAAAATGATGATGTATGCTCAGTTAGAAGATGTACAGTGATTCCTCGCAATCTCCATGTGGGATGCGATACAATAATTGAAAATTTAATCTATGTGAATGCAAACCGACAAAACCATGCCTAGTTGAATCTATTAGCCATGAAGAATTGAGTCAAAATTTTGACTAAGTTAAATGATCTAATGTGCTTCTCAATTAAAGTGCAGTGTAGTCCTAGGTTCTACGAGCACGATCAATAAATCATGCAAGCTCTAATAGCTGAATGTGCAGGTCTAACCTACGAGCCACTCAAGTCGGGCCCCACCCTCACAGGAGAGTGAAGCATGCCATGACACACCACAAAGAAAGTTTGACGTCTTTTTATACTCGTTAGAGTCCAAAACACCGCTGTAAATGACAATTATTACAAAAAAATAAAATTGCAGAATTAAATCCTAAAATCTATGCTCTCTCACTACTCGTCTCGACCTTAATTTTAATGTGGATTGGAGTTCAGTGAAGATGTGTCAGCTTCAAGAGAATCGCTTCACGGGCATCGAGTACCTGCATAAAAAAATAAGAGAGAGATTGTGAGAAAGTGACACAAAAATAATCTAAAATAGCAAGAAAATAAATGCTGAAAATAAAATAAATGCAGAAAAATTTAAAAGTTATAGTGATGAGGTTCGGGGGAAAGACTGCCCAAATAAGGAAAAGGTTGCACTAACTGTTTAGACAAAAATATGAGTTGTTTGCCTCCCCAGCAACGATGCCATCTGACGAGTCGTGAAATCCCTGCTTTAATTTGTGTGAATTGTCATTTCGTTGTAGACGATTAATCGGAATCAATCAAGAAAATAACAACAATTAATTTATTCAATTTAATTCGAGTGTTTTTTTGTTCATTTTACTTGGGCAAATCCCAAGGTCGAACTCAAGGAGCAAAGAAACAACTTAGAATTATGTCTATCGAATTTCATACACAATTTTCGAGGCAGGCTATTTTTTGTATTTTTAATGCAATGTTGGAATGCAAAATGCGACCGATTTTAAGGACTAGAAAATAAATATCAATCAAATGATTTTTAAAAATTATGAAACTTGGCCCAGATGTAAAAAATGATGAAATGGACACGTTGTAATTTTTTTAGAATTTTCTGATGCAAGATGAATATTTTATGAATTAATGAATGTAAACAAAGTGGATTTCAATAATTAATTATAATTATTATTAAACTATTTATTTTCAAGGAATAAAATTATCCAAGATCTATCACTATGTGATTTATCTCAAAAAAATCCTAAACCTCAAAATACGAGATTTAATACCTGCTAAAATAAAAGATTGAAATACACAAAATGATTTTTATAAACTAAAATATACATGCAAATATGTTTTTTGGGGTACAATGTCACTAAAACTAATTCTACGATTTGTGAATTTTCGACAATTTTTTAGGATATTGTTAATTAATTATGAATTTCATAGAGTGGAGCGGGCAAAGTATGCAACTTCCACAAGAATAATAATTATTAATAAACCAAAGATCATAAAAATATCCCACACATATCATACTGTAGAGAATTAGTTGTAGAACAAAGTGTTATTTTTAGACTAATAAAATGATGCAAAATAGAGGCTTGAACTAAAAGAGGAACATAGGGTTCTATTTGCAAAATTACATAATATAAAATTATTTAAATCAAATGTAAAGAATGACATAATTGTAATTTCCTAAACTCGAAAGGGGTTTTCTAAAAAAAACCCAAGCGATCACATGCCAAGCACGTGACCCTTAGATAGGCAGGGGTTGTTCTGGAAATAGGCGGACTTAAGAGGTGGCTTCGGCAAATTTCCCAAGTGACGTGACCCCTGGGTATCTGGATCTGGGCGTGAATCAACAGTCTTTGGGGTGTTTCTACGCAATTTGTTCCCCCAAAGCATACAGAGAGCACGTGCGCGGGGGCCTCGGATTCCACACCCAGTGGCTAGAGCGGCGAAGAGCTAGCGGGGGCTTCAAGGTGGAGGAGGGCGGATAGGCTGGCGATGATCCACAGTGGCTCCTGTGGAAATGCCACGGAGTCAGTAACAAAGCCTCCAGTTGATGGAGGAGCGGCGGAGGAGCGAAGGATGACGATGGTGGTACTTGTGAAGCTTCCCGAAGAGGGAGGGGTTAATCTTGATCGTGTGAAGGCCTGGAGGAGATCCCAGGTGCGGCGAGTGGCGTGGATGTGAAGGCTCAGAGGTCGAAGTCGTTTGTGGTGGCTGAGAAGCCTCAGCTGGTGGAGGAGCCGAGCTCCGATGGAGATGAGATGGGTCGAAGCATCGAGGGGATCGTGTGATGATGGGTGATCGGATAGATGTGCAGGTGGAGAGTTGATTGAGAGAATGCGGAGGAAATGAAACGAAGATGCAGGTGGAGAGGGGCAGAGTACCTGGAGGTACGAGGCTTGACGGCGCGAAGTCCGGAGTGAAGCAGCCTTGCTGGAGGAGAGCTGCGATGAGGCGCAAGGCACCTCAGATCACTCCAAGAAGGGGGAACTCGTCGGGGAGGAAGTTGGGCACGACTCTGTCACCACCGATGACCTGATGCTTCCACTGTTGGAAGCGGCAGTGGAAGACTCCAAGGTCCAAGGGTCAGAGGTGGGATTTTATAGAGTGTTAGGTTGCGAAGGTTTTGATGGATATGGAAGGGGATCACGGATGGCTTGTGGTTGATTGATTTTATTGGGTGGCTAACGAGATCGAGGGGAGAGATCAGGTGGCCGAGGGGCAGCCGTAGATGGAAAGGGAAAGGTGGCATCATCCAATGAGGAAAGTGGTCGGCGATCGACTGGGGAATAAGAGGAAGTGTGGTGGTGCCCTGAAGATTGGAGATGGGAGAAATTAGGGGGCGATGGCGCAAAAGAGGAAGGTTGCCTGAGGGCTGAGGGCAGCCGTGCAAAGATTGTGGGATGGAGGCGCCGCCCCAAAAGGGAAAAGTGGGGGAGCTGCGATGAGGAGGAAAATGTTTTATAGGGGTCGTCTGATCGGTCGAGATCGGACACCCCTGATGCGGCCACGTGTCATATTAATTTAATTTAATTTTTTTTTTATTATTTTTATTATTTTTTATAAAACAAAATATAAGTCCAAAATTGAGTGAGACGTTGCGTCTCCAGAAGCCGCCACATGTCACTACCAGAAAATTAAAAAATAAATAAATAATATAATTCTAAAAGAAATAGCAAACAACCTTGGATCGAAAAAATTTCTTTACAAAAATTGCTCATCTCGACGAATGCTACAACTTTCATGAAGATACCAAAACTAAAATCGATCATTTGTAGAAAGTTATTTTTTAGGTTACTTTGTACATAGAACACCTTGACTTTTGGGCTTTCTATTTTTTTCTTTTTTAAATATGATAAAAATCAAAAATAATTACGATAAAATCAAAGATAAATATTTACATAGTAATCTATTTTTTGGAATTTTATGAATTAGGAAATTGAAGAAATAAAATAAAATACAAGAAAGATAATTTTTGTATAGACAGGTAGTGAAGACTCGGACTCAGTTATTTTCTTTTATTTCAAGCATATTTTGGAATTGGATTTTTATGCATTTTAATAAAACTTTTCTTAAATAAAATAAATGAACAAGAAATAAAATAAAATGAATTCATTATGTACATAAAATAATAGGTCGAAATGAGGTAAAGTACACAATGTATAAAAGAGGCCCAAAACCCAACTTTCACATATGAGCTCTGATTCACTTGAACTTGGTCTTATTTTGAAGGTATTTGAATGTACATTAGTTCAAAAGTGAGTATGATCAAATCAGACACTGTATGAGGAAGATATTAGTATTTTATTCCGGAAATCGTTGAATTAGATTTTGAATTTCTAGTACTCTTATATATGTTAGTGATTTTTTTTATTTTTCATGTATTCTTGTTAGTAATGTGTACGCAATGGAGGTGATTTTAGGTCATTTGGAATTAGCATGAATTAATTAAAAATTAAGGAAGTTTGGCTATTTTACAGGTCAATTGGGCTGGAATTTTTTCTTCTTATTTTATGCAAGTATGAGTGATAAAATGCAATTATTATTTATACATGCATGAATGCTAATTATGAAATATAAATGAAGAAATGCTAATTATTTTTGAGGATTTGAGCTTAATTAATCATTTTAGAGTGATGAATTTGATATTCATCAGTCGACAAGGAATAAAGTAGGGGGAGATAAGGGCCAATGAATCAAATAAATCCCTATTCCTTAATTCATCAATAATACATTTTCAGGATCTATTTTATTTTCTACTTTTTATACCTCAAATAAAGAATCTTTGAACATGAAAGTTGTAGATAATAATATATAGAAAAATAAAAATTGATTTCATATAAAAATAATATACGGTGTACTTTTTATACTCTAAATAAAAGGCCAAGATCCCAACTTCCCAGGCTATATCAAATAAAAACTCAAAATGTATCAAAATAACCTTTAATTGTATATAACTTTTAATAATATATTTAATGAAGGTGGTTTCATATTTGTTTGGAGTTAATATGTTAAAGTTAGGTTTTGGACCCCTATTGTACAATATACCCGAATAAAATATTTATATTATTTATTCATTATTATCTTTATAATTTATATTTTTATTATTTTGTAAATATTATTTAAAACATATATACATATTAAAACTAAAATACAAATACAAATACAATATGATAATAAAATATGTATGTCAAATACATGGATGAAATACCTATACTTATACCTATATAATTTATATACCTATTTATTTAAGTGTATATATTATATCAAAAAATACAATAAAAATATATTTATGTATATGAAAATAAGTTATAAATATATAAAATAAGAAAATAAAATAATAAAATCAAAAATATAAAAAATGTAAGACTCAAACATAGGTAAATATACCTAAAAACCCTAAAATTTTACTTGTAAATAATAACCTCAGAACAATAAATAAAAATCATAATAAAATACTATAGAAAATAACAAACATTTTTATTTTACAATTTAAATTAATAAAATCATTTGTTATTTAGCTTCGAATTATTAAACATATTTTGAGGTTGGAGTTTTCTGTTAGGTCCGCGTAGACAAACCAAATCGCATCGTTTATTGACTCAGGTCAACTGCTTGACCTGAGCCTTGGATCTATCAGAACCATGTGAACCGTAGCCCTTCTCCAAATTTTTGTGCATGATACACTGCTTGAGGATGTAAGATCTCTGCAGGAGATTTATTCTCTGATTATCCTTGATCCCCGCTAATGAATGTGCATTTCATCATCTTTATTCATTTATTTTAGCTTAAAATCCCTTATAAAATACGTGTATATATTAATAAATCCATATTCTTACTAACATGCATCTATGTGTAAATATTGTACATTTATTAACCTAAAATAAATAAATAAAGGAAAAACAAAGAGAATAAAAGATAAGGAGAAAGTCAAGCGCTGGCATGATAAACACATTCGAAGAAAGACTTTTTCTTCTGATCAGAAAGTTTGGTTATTTAATGCTAAGTTGAAGCTTTTTCCAGGAAAATTGAAAAGCAAGTGGTCAGGACCGTTCATCGTGAGAGATGTGCGTGACAATGGGAGTATTGTCATACCTGGGTTGTCATCTGATGCACAACCATTTGTTGTGAATGGACAGTTGATGAAGCCATATCTAGATCATAATACATTTGTGCCCGTCGTTGATTATGTATATGTGGTATCAGACGATGATCTTTTGATTCCATCTTTTATGTTTGATACATGAGCATCCACTCCTCTTGTATATCCTTTCGTTTCACTCTTTCTTCTTACGTTTTATCATTAACCCCTTTTCCATATGTTTATATATGCTATACTTAGGATGTGCTTTAACCTAAATATGGGGGGTGAGTGGTTCGTGTTGTTCATTTTCGTCATGTTCATCACTCTTGTTGTTGCCTATACTTAGGGATACTCTACCCAAGTATAGGGGGTGATGTTGTTCATATCGTCTTTTTTGTATTTTTTCGTTTAGTTTGTACATTCTCTGCATCGGTTTTCCCCTTTTGTACAGTCTTCTATACTTAGGATTACATGATCCTAAGTATAGGGGGGATCACCGACTTCTATTCTTTTAATTTTCTCTTTGAGTAATTGTAGCATAGGAGTCTTTTCACTTTTCTATATTTAGCAAGAGTTATGTCTTCCTTTGCCGCTCTCTGATCACTATGAGGACATAGTTCGAGCTAACTATAGGGGGGTGTCGTATATATTGTATATATACTTTAGACATAACTCGTACTTTTAATGATTTTTTTGGGGATATGTATATAAATTCGTAAAATCCGCATGTGTGTGAATATAGACTTTGATCACCTTCAAAAACCAAAAAAAACAAAGCAAAGCAAAAAACAAAAAAAACAAAAAAAACAAAAAAAATAAAAAAATAAAAACAACAAAAACAACAAAAATGAGATAAAAAACAAAAAATCCTTGTATATACTTGTATATATTTTACTATCCCTTTTTCTTTTTTGAAAAAAACTACAAAACCAAAAATATATAAAAAGTTGCATAAAAAACTCTTTTCGCATGTGCATCATTTTTCCTTGCTTTTCCAAAAACCCATAAAAAGTTCGAAATTAGAATATTGTTTCAAAAATTTTTGCTTTTTGCATTGTACATATTTCTTGCATTTGCATATGCATTTTTCAGGATAGTATTGACATTTAAACTATGTCTGGAATAAAATTGAAGAATGGAGCTTAGTTGGACCTTAATCCACTTAATTTCAGAGGAGCCTTATAAGAAATGGAGTTAAGACTTTTCAGGTCCTAGCGACTTAATTCTTTAAGTCCATAAGACCATGTTTACATGTCATTTTGATTAGTCTAAGTAGAACATTTAACAACACACACATGATTCTTTCAAACCGTGGCTTCTCTTGGACAAGCACTCTACACGTAGCTCTTCATGGAGGGGGTAATAAGGAGGCGGAATCTTTTGGCTTGGATTCGCATACGAGGGTAGTACTTCTAGGCGGGACCTCTCGTCTTCCTCTAGGGAGGGAAGTGTGTCTCAACCTGGTCTAGCGATGTTGGGGTCTAAAGACAAGATGTTGTGGGGTTGCAGTAGTGCTTCAAAAGAGGGATAGTCTACTAGCTCAATAGGAAAAAAATTCCTTATGTGCATGCTGCACCTTGTATATATTTTCAAAAAAAAGGAAAAAAATGTAGTCTCCAAAAGTGGATAGGCCTAATTGAAAAGTAAAATGCCTACCATAGTGTATATACAAGGATTAAAAAAATTAATAAGAGCTTCAAAGTCAAATTTTTGTAATCTTCCACCTAAATGACTTGGCTACACTGGTCATGCATTCAAGGATAGGTAGCTACACTGGTTACTGTCTATTCTTTTCTCCATCTCCTCTTCTTGAGTTGGTTGTACTTGAACTTAGCAGGGATTATCCCCGCTCCTCGAGGAAAGAGTTGCTAGATCGAAGGACTAGAGTTACCTTGTTGAGGGAGGTTGTTTCTTTGCTACTTTTGAGATGGGGAGCTATAATTCACTTAAACCGTACAATTAAAGATTCATAGTCATAAGAATTTGTGTATGTAGACTTGTTCTGACCTGACTGTTGAGGAGACCTGAATAGGAGTCGTATGGAACTTCGAAGATGTTAGGTTTTAAATCCATTTCCCATTAAGGTTCCACCACACTAATAATCCAAAGTTCTAATAGAGCTCCATACTATAATTCTATGAAGATAAGTTTAATAATCAATATTGTCCTAGTTTCTTTTTTTCCTTTCTTTTTCTTTTTATTCACTTATTCTTTCAAATAAGTGTTTGCTAAGGCACTAGCAAAGGTAAATCATAGGGAGATGATGAATCTGCATTTCACCATCTTTAATCATTTATTTTAGCTTAAAATCCCTTGTAAAACACATGTATATAATACTAACTCCATATTCTTACTAATTGCATCTGTGTGTAAATATTGTACACTTATAATCATTTTAACCTAAAATAAATAAATATAGAAAGAAAGGAAAAATAATGAAAAGAAAATTAAAAAATAAAAAGAAAGAAAGAAAGAAGACGGTATATATGTAATAGATACAGGCTAACCCGGACCCCGAGAGAAGGTCAAGACTTGACCTGATCGACCAGGAATAATGTAGGGGGAGATAGGGTCCTTAAGCAAAAAATAAAAAAATGTGTGATGTGTATATTTGTATGCTACATTATTTTATTTGTACATAAATTGACCTCAAATAAAATAATTTTCAAAAAAAAGTTGTAAATAAAAATTTGTCCTAAATAATAAAAATAATTGCACAATCAAATCATGTACAGAATAAAAGCAACCACACTTGGAAAAAGCCACTAAGCAATAATTGAAAGACCAATTCTTGCTCCATATGAACTCAAATTGAATCAAACTCACTTCCATTGTATTCTAAATTAAATTATCTTTAAAATGTCGTGATTTCATAATTATTGGAGTTACAGTTGAAAAGTTGGTTTTCTGGGATGGTTTGAGCAATTTTACCATTTATTTGTACATATTGTATTTGTAAATATTTGTAAATATTTTTACTAATTATTTAAAACAAAAATAAAAAAATAAAAATAAAAAATTTAAAACAAAAAAACTAATTTCCTTATTTAACTATGTATATAATGTACCATATGTATATAGTATATGTATATAGTTGCTATTCTTAAACAACCACCACAAAAAATAAAAAAAATAAATTTTTTATTCAGTTTAATTAAGTGACGAAAATACAAAAATATTAATTTTTGTAAATAATTTTAATATTAATCTCTTTCTTATCTCTATCTCATTTCAATTTTTTCCTTATCTCTTTATCTCATTTCAAATTTTTTAATTTCAAATTCTTATCTTTTCTATTTATATGGCTCCTTCGCCCTCATTTCAACGGGACCAATCTTTGGTGAGAGGAGCCCGATCTCCAAGAGTCTTCTTGTCACAAAAGGGTGCCTAGCCTTTGAGCCGTCTGGTGACAACGAGTCGTCCTTTGTCGAGGCGATCACGGTCACGGTCTTTTCCGCTCCTAAGGTGAGATCTACATTTTCTTCTCTTATCTTTATCCTAGGTTAATCGTAGTTTTATTTTCTCGCATTTTTCTTCGTTTTCATTTTTTATCTAGATCTTAGAATCCATCATGATTTTGATCTGCCTTTGACTCCGATTTTTCATCTCATTTTCTCGATCCCCCCACGTTCACGTTCTATCCCCCACAATCTCTCAACTCCGGCCACGCACGGTGGTCGGAGACTCGGATTTGATTCTTTCATCTCGTCGGATCCCCATTCACATTTTTTCAGTATTTTTTATTATTTATTTCAATAAGCAGAGATGAGGTATCGTGCTTGAATCCTCTTCTATTTCAAAAAAAGATAAAAATTAAAAAAAATCACACACACATATATATATATATATATTACTCTAATATTTGTTTTGCAGGAAATAAAAAATAAAAAAGTAAAAAAAATAAAATAATAATATTTACAGTTTCTATTTCTAAAGAAAATAAAAAAATTATTTATTTAGTGTATGTTTTACGAAATATAAAGAAAATAAAAAAATAAAAAAATACGAGCAGGCAAGTGGCATCCACTGCCGCCCATCTCAACAGCAGCCATCATCCGCCTGCTCGCCAACCCGAGCGAGGTCGTGCCGCCATCGCCGCCTCTTGGAGCGGCCCTCCGTCGAAGACCGCCACCACCTCCCGTCACGACCGTCTCTTGGACCAATTAACAGGTCCTCCAACATCGTGCCGTCTGCCAACAATGGGTGGTCCTCCTTCGTCATCTGCACGAGCCCACACACACTTCCCTGCCAGCTGCCAGTCCCTCCGCGGAGGAGGAGGAGCGACGCCATCACCCCCCCCCCCTACACACATTTGTGATCTCCTCTTGACGTCGCCCTCGCAGCTTCTTGGAGCAGAGCTCCACCATTGTCGCCGCTGCCTCCCTCCTGCCATCACTGCAGTCGCACCATCCTTCGCCACCTGCTGACCCGCTGCAACCATCCGTTTCCTTGCCAGATCCATCGCCGACGGCACCCCCTCCTTGCGAAGGAAGAAAAGAGAGGGGCGACGACGCACGTCCTCCAACGCTACCGCCGAAGGGGCGGCTCATGCCCCCTTTTCGTTTTTGAAAGAACGAAGCCCAAAAGAGAACCCTAGGGTTTTTAAAAATAAAAATAAAAAAATTGGGTAAATTGCAAAGCACCCCCTAGAGGTTTCAGAAATTGCTGAAGATTCCTTGCCAGTTCAAGTTGGATGAAATTACGTCTACACCCCTAGAGATTTGAGAAATTACGAAAAAGCCCAGCTCTAGAACATTCACAGGCAGCGCACACACCCGCTTCCTCCAGTCACGTGTAGTGCACGTGTTTCTTGGGTAAAATTGCGAGAACCACCCTCTGTTTGTTTCTTGTTATATATTTATGCAAGAACAAAAACTATTTACATTTCAGTCCTGAATTCCAGACCTTCATTTGCATGCTCTTTTCAGTGAAATAAATATTTTTTTGGTCAATAAAGTTTGCAAAAATCATGTTATGCTCCCGATTTGTGTTTCTTTCTAGCATAATTTTTTATTGCATTTTATTTCATTTGTTATTATTAAAAAATAAAAAACAGTGTCATTTTCTCTTCCTGAAATTCAAAAATTCATAAAAATTTAAATATTGCTCTAAAAATTACAAAAAAAAGTAGATTAGTTTTATTTTGATGTTTTTTAATTCCTTTCCAATTTTCATATGTTAATTCCTTTCAAAACCCAAAAAAATTGAAAATATCAACAATCTTAGAAAAATCACAGAAAATTTTACAAAAATCCAAAAATTATCATTTCACTTCCTGCTTGTAGATATTTATCTATATTTTAGAATAAAAATAGTTGCCTGGAGTTTTGGGCATTAAATATTTAGGTTGCAAATAACATCAGGTTGTGCACTGTTTAACATTTTTGCCACTATTTGATTTTTTGAAAATATAGAAACATATGAAAATTCTACAAAAACTCCCAAAAATATTTCAAAGACTTTAAAATTCAAAAATATTTTCTCTGGATTTTTCTGATCATTTTTTATATAATTGAAAAATACAAAAAGAGTGTGGTGTGCGTATTTATTTACTTGTGCATATTGCTCCTTATTTTTTAAAATAAAAAAATTGCAAAATTAAAATCACTAAAATTTTGAAAATCAGAAAATTAAAAAATTAAAAATTAAAAAATAATAGAAAAGACAAAAGTTCACAAAAAACCAAGATAGTTTGCATTTGAGATTCCCTTTTTCTTTTAATTAATTTTCGATTAATTGAATTACCCTCAGAAATTGTAGCCTCCCTAAGTTCGATCATGTCTACTATACCGGTAAATAAGTAGCAAAAACATTTCTCTTGCTCCACCTTATTCTTTGTAATTATTTTTATAGCTTTTGAATAAGAAAAAATTGTTTGTTTGTTGACGCTTGATTGGGTTGCAACGACATTGTTCATAATTAATATAATTAAAACCCCTCAAAAAGCGCAAGCAACACTTGCACGTTGTCCTTTTACTACTCAATATGCTAAGGAGATCGTAGTTCCCTCACTGAGAAGTAGCTAGTCATTTTTAAATACAGTAGTCAGAATGAAACCTCCAAATTTTGGCCCTACCTAAAGTGTGTGATTATTGTCCTTAGAAAAACAATGAGTGGGTTTCTCTCCACGAGACACAAAGATTAATTTTATGTCGATTTTATATACAGTCTCCTTGATTAGTAGTCCCGATATTAGATTAGAGTTATCACTTGAGTCTTATGTAAACACATAAAAATCATGCCTAACGAGCCATTTCAATTCCTTTAAATCCTAAGTTGTAAATTTGAGGGAGAGGATCAAGAGAGTCAATGCAAGTGTTTAAATGATGCATGCTAAGAAGGAGACTTACAATGATTCCCCGTGTTGTTCATGTGGGATGCAATACAAGGAATTAAAATTTACACTAAATGATATGCACAAATGAAACGCCCCTAAGTAGATAACTCTATTATGGGGAAAGAATTGATTTCAGATTGGCTAATGTTGAACGATCTAAAGTGCATATCGTTAGTGGAAGTGTAGCCTAAGAATTATGATCACGATCAAGAATGAAAATCTAAGCTAGCTTATGTGTGCCTAATTTTTACACCACTCAAGTCAGGTCCCAACCATACAAAAGGGGTTGAAACAGACCCGACACACCATAGAGAGTTCAGTCCAATTATTACAAGAATTAGGGTTTAGAAAGGGATACCTTATAAATGATGTAGAAAATAAAATCCAATCTAACTCTCTATCACACAAAATTAAAATTCAAGCCTTCCTCGCAGATCCTTGATTTTATATCCAAAATTGGTATGAGTTCTGTGAAGAGAGAAAATACAATTAGTATCTACTGAGAGAGAAAATGCAGAAATAAAATGCAAAAATAAGAAAAAATGACATAGAAATCAATTTCACAAAAATAATTAAAGAAAATAATTTAAACCCCTTAAATTATGTCGTTCCTTGACAAGGGGCGCCATTTGATGAACACGAAGTCAGCCTCATTAATATGGTCGTACTATCATAGTATAGGATGCAGAAAACGATTCATCAAAAATCACAATCTTTGAATGTTGTGGAAAAATCTTACTTGGTAAGTGTACCAAGGTCGAATACCGGTAATGATGATTTTTAGTTGAGTGGTTTTAAATTGATTCTAATAATTAATTAAATGTTAAGTTAATATCTGGTTCAGAAATTAAATAAAAAATAAACGAAAAGAAATGTGATGAAAATGTGATGCCAAATAAACATAGATGATAATTGGGCACGAGATCTATGATTATAAGATTTAATTCCTCAAATAAGATGATCCATTAATCCTTAAGTAAATCATAAATCAAAAGATATTGATTCAAGTAATGTATGTGTGCGTATGAGAGTGAATCCAAGCCGCAGGTTAGATGATCAATACTTGTCAATTTATCATGCTCAGATATCAGTAATATATTCTCAAAGAATTCTAGCATGCTTCCCCTGTAATTCATTCCTCAAATAAATAGATTTTCATCGCGTAAAAATAGCAGGGAAATAATTTATTCTTTCTCCTCAATTGAGCCCCGGTAGAAATCAAATCCTCAATTTATATGATCAATAATTACGAGAGGAATAAATGAAAATCTCCTCAAATGGGTCCCGACAGACTAGATCAAATTTTCTCAATAAAGTAGTCCAAAAATATAAATAATCAATCCTACACAGATTAAGCGATTCATCAAATAATAATCATTAATAAACAGTTTCAGATCTGTCCACAAGATATATGAAAATAAAGAGCATAGAATAAGCTTCAAAAAGGCATATCATGCGCTAAAATCGGAGTTTGTATGGGAGACTTATGTTAAAAAGAAATTCTAGGGACTAAATTGCAAATATAGAAACTTCTTGGGCTTGGGTGTAATTCCAATGCGTCACGTGTGAAGTACGTGATTCTGTTGGTGGGGGCACTTCTACAATTTTTTAGGAGATCAAGGACTGTTCTGCAATTTTCCCAGATGAAACGTGTTAAGCACGTGCTCTCAGCTGGCAGGGGCACCTTAGTAATTAGCTAGAATTGCTGGGGCACTTCTGCAATTTTCCCCACATGTCACGTACTCTACACGTGCTTCACCAAGTTCGGGGGCAGAAGTGGTTGGCTCAGGAACCGAGCCTCGACGTGGCGCGGAAGAGAGGCTCAGCTAGCCCGAGGCTTGTGGCTTGGAAGGGGGGCGATGTATCGATCTCGTGTGGTGGGTGCACAGAGAGGCGGAGCGAGTAAGGTGGTAGGCAACGAGCGGTCGGTGGAGCAGAGGAGTGGAGGCAGCAGCTATGGGGATGTGGGTATCGGCGGTGAAGCGAAGGTGGTGGGCGATGAGAGGGAAATGGTGATCAAGGTGGTGGTTGATGAGGTGAAAGACGATGGCGAACAAGGTGGAAAGTGAATGGAGGGTCACCAGGGATTGGAGTGGTGTTCGCCGACTCCTAGTCTTCGCCTTACCACGGGCGAAGCATGGTAGGTTGTGCATCATGTCGGGGATGGGGAGGGGGACTGTTGCTACAAGGTTGGAATCCAACCTTGGATATCGCCTGCAAGGTGATGGAGCTCGTTGTCGCCTCCAGATTTTCCTATGAAGCTGACACCTTCAAAGGAGCTGCAGCTGGGGCTACACTCATATAGATGGCGGATGAGCTTGATGAGGAGGAAACAACAAGGCTTTATAGGTGGAGGTTGGGGATGGTTACACGGGGAGCGGCTGTAATGGCCGCAGGTGAGGGAGGAACAACTGTTGTGGAGGAGGAGGAAAGGGAACGAGCGACGACAGGGAAGGGGAGGGTGGGGTCACGTAAAGAGCACGTGATCGGGGTTAGAGGAGGCAGGTCACGTGCTCTGCATGTGACTTGGGTGTGTGGATGTGAGGAGAGGTCACGTGCAGAGCAAGTGACCTGGTGAGGTAAGAGAAAGAAGAGAGAAGGAAGAGAGAGAAAGAAAGGGGGAAAAGAGAGCAAAAAGAAATAAAAGAAAAGAGAAAAATAAAATAAAATAAAAAGCCATAATAAATAAAATAAAAGGTAATTAAAAAGTAAAATAAAAATAAATAAAAAAGGAGTAAATAATAAATAAAAATAAAAAATAAATAAAGATTAAATAAAATAGAATAAAAATAACTAAATTTAAAAGAAAACAAAAAAAAGAAATAGCAAATGAAGTCAAATCAAAAAGTGGTCAACACGAAAGCTGCTCATCTCGACGTTTTTATGGACCCAAAATCAAAGAGGTTGACTGCACAAAAAGTATTTTTGGTGGTACTCTATAGATAATAAAATACTAGATTTTTGCATTTTGTAATTTGTTTATATTTTAAATTTGATTTTAATTAGTAGATTAATTTTTATACAATATATACACTACTAAACTATATTTTATGGATTTTTATAGGTTACAAAAAAGGATAAAATAAAATTGACAAAGATAAAGTATGTACAAAGCATAAAAAGTCATATTTTTGGTTTTTCTCTTGATTGTGCTCTTTTTATGGATTTTGATTCTTTGTGCCATGTTAGTTGATTAATTAAAGAATAGGTTAGAGAAAGAATTGGTTAAAATAAAGACTATTTACACATAAAATAAAAAGCTCAATTTTAGTCAAGAAGCAAAGTTATTTATTTATTTATAGATTTTAACCCTAATTTAAGCACAATTAGTGAAGGTCGATTAATTGATTTTAATGTGTCTAATAAGTGATTTATTAAGGAGATTTTGCTAAAACGGACATAAAGAGTAGATGAATCATAGATTCATCACTCAGTCATCGTCATTATCTTCTTCATATGCATGCAAATATGCATCGAGCTGGACAGAAGACTCGCTACATTCAAAATCGATTATGTTGTTGGAGAAGAGCGATGTGTTAAAGAAGTTCTATAGCATGATGCGAGATATTAATATTCTCGATAAAGATGCTTTCGAGTGGATCGTGTTACAAGATAATGGTGATCATAGTTATTAGGTGGTATGTCAAGATAACGGTCATTGATGTGGACACATGACTAAAATTTGTCAAAAAGTTTCAATGGAGTCATGAATGTAGTCTGTGATTTGTCGGTCATATCATTGATTTTAATAATATTTTTACAAAATAATGGTTATTTCAACGATCATTGTGATGAGTTAGAGTCAATAACAATGCATTTAACCAAGAAATATAAAGGCATGCTTGAGAATAATACCAGAGAATCAATATCATGTCACATTTGGAGGTTTACACCAACACAATTTCAAAGTGCTAGATCACAATGTGTATACGTACAAAGTTAACTTAAAAGGTAAAGAAAGCATATGCACATGTGAATTTATGCAAATGAAATAATTCATATGCCCTCATGTCATAGCTGCAGTTTCACATACACATACATATCTAGATAATTACAACCTCTGTTCATAGTATTATTCATGTGAGTATTATCATCGGACATACAAATACTTTTTCCATCTGATCCTAGATCAATGCTATTAAGGAGAAGAAGATGAAACCATTATGTTACCTCCTGTCATTGGGAAGAGGAATCTCGAACATCTGGTATAAGGAAGAATTAGAAATGAAATGGACGAAATGTGTGTGCAAGCAAAGTTGTGTAAGATCTGTAAGCAATCGGGACACAGCCGATTAGGTTGTCCACGAAGAAACTAATAATTGAATCATCTACTGAGTTTCAATAAGTAAGTGCTTTCTTAGTTAGTATTTATGTTTTTAATATTATTGATATAACTACTTATTAAATGTAGATGGCATACTTGGATAGATTACATGGACCCGTTGATGCATCAGTCTTTGTATAAGCAGAGTAAGCATCATTCTTCCCATCTTACTAGATCGATGAGTTTTAAAATTGACAGTATAACGTACATTTATTTGCAATTTACTCATAATTCTTGCATATTTGATTTGTAGAGCACGGTGAGTTTCTCAATGATAGTATTCAGAAAGAATTGCAGTAATAGATCGACCATTTTAACTATTTGGCTTTTCACGCGTAGTGAATATGAGCAGGGTACAGATGAACCCTTCTTTGTTGATGAGTTTATTGGAGCGTTGGCAACTCGAAACATATGCATTTTACCTTAGATTTGGTGAGTCTATTGTTACTTTGCAGGATATGGCTTAATCAATGGGCCGAAGGTCAACAGTTTGTATGTTACTGGTCTTGATGTTCCAATGGGGGATGAGAGGCATTATGTTATAAATTGTTAGGTGTTATACCAACTTCTATAAAGAGTGGTAAAGTGAATCTGACATGGCTACGAGGAACCTTCTTTCACCATGATGGCCCACTGATTAGGATTGAAGATGGACAAGAAGCAACATGTAGGGTTAGAGCACTAATTTTCTACCATATTGGATGTAGTGTTCTTTCAGATAATAGTGGAGACCTAGTCTCGCTTAGGTATGCACTTGAATTTGTTAAAAGTATTTTCGCAATTGATCTATTTCTAGTCATTAGTAGTTCTGCATATTGACATAGATACCTACTCCATTTATATGAATGGGAAGAATGCGCACAATTGGCTTGGGATGTTGCTTCTTTCACGTACATGTACTCTGAGTTGGACATGGGTGCAAAGATCGGAACATCAAGAATTTATGGCTTTTTCACACTGTTACACATATGTTTGGTATTAAATATGTGAATGCATAAATTTATCTCGATTGACATTAATAATATGTAGGTTTGCGCATGGGAACGTGTGCATATTGGATGGGCAAATTTGAGAAAACGCGTGAGTACACAAGGAGGATCATTGGCCGTAAAATGGATAAGCCCGGGAAGTTTCAAGGAGAATGTGCATGTTGCGATGCTTGTTTATTATCGTAATGAGATGGATATATAGAAGGCTCATCAGGTAAATATTGACAATATTATAAATTTTTGTAACGAAACGAAGAATTACATGCTATTATATTTTTATGAATATAGATACATTAGACTCCCTATATTGTGGAAGGAATCACATAATTTCATCCAATATGTAGAAGTGGCCAGCCTGTTTGGATGAACAGAGTATCATTGATCTGTTATGATACTATCGTTATGCATCTATCAAATCGAGTGATGTGTCAATTTGGGATGCAACAACGTATCCCATCTTTCATTGAGAGGATACGTGTCACCTCTTGGCACAATCATACGTGAAGCGCTGACATCTTAGATTGGTCTATAGTGAGTCGAGAATATTTAGACCGGTGGGAGGGCGGAGAAGATGCGATAGTCATTGAGCATGATGATGCAAACAATGATGTCTACATAAAGGGTATTGGATTATAACAAGAAGGTGGATCCAGACGCAGATTCCACCTCATCCAAATAGCGTACCAACCACAAGGTCCAATGAATAACATCTTGTAGGTTTCATCACAATTACTTATCATTCTTTGTAATATATACTAATAATTTAATAAATTATATCCTTAATAGTGGAAGCAATTCTGCATGGAAAGCACAGTCTCGATGAAATTCGATGATTGATAGAGTTTCCATTTACCACGAGGCTGAAAATTGAAGATGCAATAACATATTTCAATGAAACAATTAACATGTTTTCATTGATGGATCCATTGCACCAGTATGAGCAAGCATACATGCCACGACAAGAGCAGCAACCCTTTGGAACTTCATGTTTGGTTAATTTCTTATTTACTTAATTCTTTTTAAAATAAGTTCAAAATCTTCTTACGAAATTTTAATGATAATACGATTTTCTTAGGTATGGGCTATGTAGGATATAACAGAGAAGGATATTAATAAGATCAACCAACTATTGAGGCTTCAGGTTGTATAACTTGTTTAATTAGTTATCTCATTTACAAAATTATTATTTAGCTTATGAGATATTATAGATATGGTGGAGAAGAATACCAATAAGAATAATCAATTTTCCGGCTTCAGGTTGCAAGAACTTGTTTAATTAACTATCTCATTCAAACAAAAAAATAGTTTATGAGATATTTATTGTAATACAAATATCCTAAGTATGAGCTATTCTACATATGGTGGAGAAGGATACCAACAAGAGCAACAAACCTTTGAAGCTTCGTGTTTCAAAATTTTGTTTAATTAAATATCCCATTGCAAAAGATATTACTTGTCTTATGAAATATTAAATACAATTCAATTCTTGTCATGTGCATGCCCTTCAAGTCAATTTGACTCTGGACCCTCTCAGCTCACACCTCCTATCCAATACGATTCACAAGCTCTTCAAGCTGAGTTGTTTGCTTGTGTGCGCCATGTTGAGACAACTAACTTTGAGAGGCAGTTGTTTTTTAGTATTCCCATGACAATATCACTACAACCTCCAGGATCGACTTGAAGACCATTCAGTAGGAGTAAGGATGAACAAGCCTACGACAGTTTCGTCAGATCCAACATGAAGATCGGTAGTTGAAAGAAGCACTAGCAAACAAATTAGTCAATCGTCTGATCCTCCTCAAAAATCATTAGCTAAGTCGTATTCTATTTATGTTAGAACATTCATATAGAAATATAGATATCTTAAGAAATTGATAAAAAGGAATTATTGTCAATTAATTAAGAAAAATTTGGAATCAGAAACACTTAGTTTGGATAAATTGATATCTTTTTGTGTGATATATTATAAGTTGAAACATGGAGTGTTCGTACTTTTATATATATTTGGGTCATTTCTATATTTATAGGGGATGAACAGGTAGTTCTCATAAAATGGACATAACTGTCAATCTCAAATCGTCACTTGAAGAGGTAGAATTTTCTGAAGCTACGAGGGTGCATTCGTTTGAGAAAAAAAACCCATGATTTTCGAGTTTTTGCTTGACCCCCCCCCCCCCCCCCCCCGTGTTTGGGCCAAACCCCTTATTTTCGTCTCGATGGGTCTCACAATCATATTTTATTATCCCTCTTGTGGGACCCCCTCGACAACAATTTTCTCTCCCATTTAATACATCAAATTTAAAATTACATATTCTATTTATGTTAAAACATTCATGTAGAAATATAGATATCTTAAGAAATTGATATAAAGAAATTATTGTCAATTAATTGAGAAAAAATTGAAATCGGAAACACTTAGTTTGGATAAATTGATATCTTTTTGTGTGATATATTATAAGTTGAAATATGGAGTGTCCGTACTTTTATATATATTTGGGTCATTTCTA
The DNA here is from genome assembly GCA_037367405.1 of Ottelia alismoides. Classification (NCBI taxonomy): domain Eukaryota; kingdom Viridiplantae; phylum Streptophyta; class Magnoliopsida; order Alismatales; family Hydrocharitaceae; genus Ottelia; species Ottelia alismoides. The sequence goes on along the minus strand of JAZKJV010004210.1, from coordinate 152,579 downwards.
TATTTAGAGGGGATGCACGGGTAGTTTTCATAAAATGGACATAAGTGTCAATCTCAAATCGGCACCTGAAGAGGTAGAGTTTTCTAAAGCTATGAGGGTGCATTCGTTTGAGGAAAAACCCTATGATTTTCGAGTTTTTGCTTGACTCCCCCCCCCCTCGTTTTTGGGCCAAACCCCTTATTTTCGTCTCGACGGGTCTCACAATCATATTTTATTATCCCTCTTGTGGGACCCCCCTCAACAACAATTTTCTCTTCATTTAATACATCATATCACCCTTTTTTCTTACTTTCATTCCAATAAAAAGTATTAATATCCCATCTTATCATTCAAAATTTTAAAATACTCAACATATAATAATTTTATAAACTTCAATAAATTCACATAATCACAAAACACAATTCGAAAAGGTTATCCTCCACCCAAGCATCCCAGAAATTCAAATGCTAGTTCCTTCCCATCCCCCATAGCCTAATCATACGAAAATGATTTGCTAGAATTCGAGTCAAAGACTCACCAAGGCACGTGAGAGCCTCTCCTTCTCTGAAAGAGGATCCTCTCATGTAAAGAGGATTTCAACAGATGAGGATTGCGATAGAGGTACTATAATCCTATTTATTTTTTTACAAGTTTGCTTCCAAAATCCAACCTTATAGATTGAATCACAGATTAATGCTCTACCTATCTTCCAAATTTCGCTCAAATATGAACTTATTTTATATTTTATCTTAATGATCAAACATTATCAAGATCTAAGCAACTTAAATTCTATTTTAAAAAATCCAAATCTTAATGGCAAACAAGTTCGATATGAGCCAAATTAAGAAGATACATAGAGTATTAATAAAGATGAAGATTGGATCTTTGAATCGAAATAAAAAAGTAAAGAGAATCATAGCACCTCTGCTCACCTTCTGTAATTGTAATATCTGTTCTTTTTAGGGAGTCTTATGCAAAAAAATAGAAATTAATTGATTAGAAAATCAAATATAATAAACCAAGGTATATCATATAAATATATGAATTAAACAAGGTAAAAAAAGCCGTTGAAATGGCACGGGCACAAACATTGTGTCGCTCAATCAGGAAACGACTTTCTGTTTTTTATTTTATTTTTTTTCTAATTATCACTTCTTTTAGTGCATAATCACACTCCTAATGCCATTATTTCTGGCACACTTGCGAGCCTTTTATAATCCCAATGTATGCATCTTTTTCCCTCCCGAGAATTCCAGCCAAATATCACCATCTCTGTCTGTGTTCATTACATCTGATCCCACCGTGTTGATTCTTGCAGACTCTGTCGCGCAAGGATTGTATCAGGAGGGCTTCCACGAGGTAGAAGACAAGCGTCACCAAATTGGTAATCTTTTTTTTAAATTTCTGTTTTGTCAGACATGGATTATCAGGGGTTGGACATTCATGGTAGAACCACGATGCCCAATCTTCTCTAAGTTTTTTTTTAAATCTGCATTATGATCAAATTGGCAGAATATTTTATTGATTTATAAGATGGTACAATTCGTATGATTCAAAGGATAAGGTTTGGTAATATCCATTTTGGGTTTATCTCCTATCCAAGATATAATTTCACAGAAATCAGAATTGTCCCATTTAGTTTTGATTGCACGAAATCGAGTTGTTGTGTGGAGAAATGTCACGAACCATGAGTCTTTTTTTGAAAAAAAATGAAGCCATTTTGATTTATTATCAATAACATACATAAGTTTTATCGTACTAAATATATTACATATGTTAATCCTCGTTAGATGTCGTTTTATTTATTATTATTACTTTTAATATTAGTTAGCGTATTAATACGCCAATGGACACTTTACACCCTGGAATTGACATTCTTCTTGCTAACGTGTAGTTTTGTTTGTACCTTAGGTTAATCCACTTTACAGTTTAAGTCTAGCTTTGTTAAATTATTCAATTAATTAGTTTCTTTCGGATAATACGGTTGTAATAAGTTTTAAACAAACTATGTCTTGTTGTTAATAGGACTGACCTTATGGAATGTCTGGCTTATAACCTATTGATTTGATAAGATTATGGATTTCAAATAAATGAACGTCAAAAAAATGAGCGAGAGTTTTGACAGGTGGGATGTCGAGTACTAGGATAAGATATATTATGCCTTGTAAATCGTGTTAAAATGCATCTCTTTTATTTAGGTGATAACTTATTTTCCCTCAACGAAGAACAATACGGATCTATCCCTATCAATTTTAAAAAAAAGGTATGTGCATTAATTTATGCACATATGGTTGTTATTTATACCCCACCTTGGATTTTATTATTTGTTGGAATGTTGTCTTTATTTTATCTTGTTAAAATACTTTAATTTTATCTGTATGTTAAAACTCTAGGTAATCAGGTGATAATTTGATATTTAGCCAAAATGCCTATCTACGGATTAGTTGTTAAATGTCATAAAGATAGATACATCATTATTTTTTTATATAGGTTAATTTGCATTTTTATGTTCAAATATTGAAAAATGATTATTTATTTTGACACCATTATTGTACGGGAGTAGACATTGTTCATTGTTGATCCATTAGAGACTTTGACATGGTCGGGTGCCGTGTGGACGGTTAAGTCCGCCAATTGACCATTGTAGACGGGTAATTCTACACTACTCCTAAACAATTTTCCGCTACGGCGGTTGATTCAGTATTTATGTCCATTGCATCGGGTTTAGATAGGAGACCTTGTATTGATAATTATTTTAATTTTAAATTTTTTATTTAAAGGAACGGGGTGGTTCCTATCCAAGCTCGGGCTGCCCGGTATCAGTAGATGGTATTGATTTATATTGATATGGATATTGACATTATGGTCACAAAAATTGTGATATTCAAGAAAAGTTATTGAATTTTTATTGTTACCTCATGATGATTTGCATAATTGAAAAGTCTTGTATAGGTCACGGGTTTTATTGATTTATATGCCTTATTAAATGGAATTGTCATAATATCATTCTTTACTACTCACGGTATATGGATATTGTTGGTATGTCTCGTAAATTATTGGTGCATAATTAGTCAAATTCATTTGACTAAAATTGACTTACAACATTGTAGCTTAACAGAGGACGAGGTTGGACTGCTCAGCTAAATTAAGGAGCCATTACTTTATTTTAGCTTTTAAATCATTGTACGGTTGGATTTATTTAATTTTATTATATAGTTCAGACTTGATGAGTCTTTTATTTATTGGTTAATTTTATTTATTCTTCCATTATGTATGGCACTGTGAAAGTTATTTATGGATTATTGAGTTTTTGTCTCGTTCTTGGACTTGAAAAAAATCATTGTCTTGGGATGCTTCTGCAATTTCCCAATATTTCGAGGTCCAAGACGTGACAACGTGGTATCAGAGTCAAATGAAAGATTAGAGGAATATTATCCAATTTTAGGATGACTTATAATATTTATAGTTAATAGCTGACTAAAGGATCGTCGCTATTTGTAGATGTTGACCGTCTCGAATCGTAAGCGGAGTCGTCGCTCTCATGATTTGGCAGCACAGAATGCCAAGTTGATAAAGACGGTCGAGGAGCTCTCCCAACTGATTCGTGATCAAGCTGATCACCAGCGGAGTAAGGACAAGGATCAGAGACGTTGCAAGAGGCGTCTTGATAGAGAAAGGCGACTTTGTGAGGAGCGTCGAGATGAAGTCATCTTTGAGAGATTCTTAAAGGTGAACTTGCCTAGTTTTGATGGTGTAGTGGAGGCTGAAGTAGCAGATCGATTGCTGGAGGAGATAGAGAAGGTCTCTTTCGCTACTCGTCAACTGAAAGATCCTACTAAGGACTGGTGGAACAACTGTTAGTTGCAGAAATTTGAAAAAGAAGAGATTATTCTGCGGGATGAGTTTGTTGAACTCTCTTGAGAGCAGTATATTCCGATGCACTTGCAGTTGATTAAGGAGCAAGAGTTTATTAATATGAAGCAGGGAGATCTGAATGTTGTTGAATATAACAACAAGTTTCGTCACTTACTGAAGTATGCTCCACACCTATTGACGAGTCCGAAATCACGCACGTTAAGGAGTTGTTTTTAATTGTTCGAGTGAAAATAGTAATGTCGTTCGTTGTAGGCGGCGATCAGAAACGGTCAAGAAATAACCACAAATATTTATTCAAATTCAATCAAGTGGTTTTATGTTTATTTTACTTGGACAAGTCCCAAGGTCAAACACGAGGAGGCAAAGGAACAACCTAGAGTTATGTCTATCAATATTCATGCACGGTTTTTAAGGTGGTCTTTTTTTGGAATTTTTAATGCAAATAAGGGATGCAAGATGCAATTTCGGCCTACTTTATGGACTAAAATGTAAACTTCGACCAAACGATGTCCGAAAAATATGAAAATTGGCCACAATGCAAAATATGATGAAATAAATGCAATGTAATTTTTTTGGAATTTTTGGATGCAATATGAATTTTTTATGAATTTTTAAATACAAACAAAAGGAATTTCGATATTTAATTATAATAAATATTAAACCTACTTATTTTCGAGGACCAAAATTATCTAAGATCTCTCACTAGGTGATTGATCTCAGAAAAATCCTAAACCTCAAAAATGTGGGGTTTAATACCTATTAAAAATTAAACACTGAATTATGCAAAATGATTTTTTAGAGCAAATTATGCATGCAAATGCAAATCTTTTTGGTCACAATGTCAAGCACAATTAACTCTACAACTTGTGACTTTTCGAGGATTTTTAGAGGAACGATAAATTAAATAAAAATTGAAGAGCATAAAATGGGCAAAGTTTGCAATTTTCCACAAAATCTTTATTTATTAATTAACCGTCAATTACAAAAATATCTGTAATATGTCAAGATGTAGGAAATTAAGTGATAAACATCATGCAATTTTTAGATTAATAAAATAATCTAATAAAGAGGTCCAAAGTTACGGGGGAACACAGGGGTACATATGCAATTTAAATAAATAAAATAAAATAAAGAAAAAAGCAGAGTGGACCTAGTTGTAATTACCGATAAGTCTAGGGAGATTCTGCAAAATTCCCAAGGGGTCACGTGCGGGACACGTGACCCTTGGGCAGCGGGGGCTGAAGTGTGATTAGAGAGATCTCCAGGGGGTTGATGAAGTTTGACCAAGAGGTCGTGTGCCCAGCACGTGACCTGGTCTGAGCTGGAGTTCCCCACGCACGTGTCTCGCACGTGTTGGGGCCTCGGGCTCCCAGCCCGGCCTGCGGTTGGTGGCAGTGGTGGTTCGAGGGGCGGCGATGGCGTGGATTGCGAAGGAGCCTTGCCCGTCGGCCATCCTCTGGCCGACACACGGCCTAGGGGACGGTGGAGCAGAGGCGGGGAAGGTCCGGCAGAGCCTCTGGCTGGCGGTGAAGATCGTCGGCGAGGACCTCTGGTACTGCTGGCAGAGCCGCGAAACAACAAGTCGATGAAGCACGGTGAGGGTCCTGTCGTAGTTGCACGGCGATAGCGAGTTGATAGTCGGAGACGTTGATGAAGCTTCGAAGGTGTTGTATCGGTGGAGAATGGTGACGAAGCGTTGTTGATGATCGTTGGGACACGACGAAGTTGAAGGTGGCCGGTGGTCGTCGACGTGCGGTGGAGAAGACAAGGCAGAGTTGGAGGTCGGAGTCGTGGTCGTGGGCTCGACGGCGTGAAGTCGAAGCTAGGGCAGAGCAGCACAGGGTTGCGTGCTGCGACGTGGAGGAGCGGCCGGATCTCGCCGGAGATGGAAGATGCGGGCTGTCACCACCGTCCTTCATGGAGGCCAACGGCGGATAAGTTGGGACTGGGGGTGGCGAGGTGGTTTTATAGGAGAGACCGGAGATGGTTGGCGGGACTCGCGGAGGTGGTTGGGAGGTTAATGGCGACGCGAGGGAAGCGGAGGCGAGAGGCGGCGGTGGTTACGAGATTAGGGGAGTAGCGGCGGCGGTGCAAGATCAAGGGCGGAGGTTACGGGTGGTCGGCGCGAGGGCCGTTGCGAGGATTGGGGGAGGTGGCGCCAGAGGAGGACGACGGACTCGGGCCGTTCGATCAAGCGAGATCGAACGGCCACGCATGTGCCACGTGGTGGTGATGGGAGGAAGTGCGGGGCACGTGCGATGCACGTACGCCCGTTAATTTTTTTATTTTTTTATTTTTATTTTTAATAAAAATGATATTAAAAAGGAGAAAAACCGTTGACACGTGGTAGCCCCAGGGGCGGCCACGTGTCAGCACCAGAAAAATCGGAGATAAAATACTTTGTAAAATCAAAAAGAAATAGTAATCAATCTCGGATCGAAAAAGTTTCTTCACAAAAAATGCTCGTCTCGACGAGATCTACAACTTTCATGAAGACAACAAAGCCAAAATCGGTCAAATGTAAAAAGTGAATTTTTGGGGTATCCCATGTACATAGAATGCCTTGATTTTTGGGTTTTCTATATTTTTTTGTCATTTTTAAACAAGATAAAAGATCGAAAAAATATAGAGAAATAAAAGATAAATAAAAGACATCTAAATCTAATTTTTTTGGATTTTTAATAATTAAGAAAGTATGTAAAAAAACGGGTCAAAAACCGCTAAAATATACAATGTACAAAAGAGGCCTAAAACCCCAACTTTCACATACGAGCTTCGATTCACTTGAACTTTGTCTTGTTTTGAAGGTAATTGAATGTGCATTAGTTCAAAAGTGAGTAGGATCAAATCGGACACTGGATGGGGAAGATATGGGGCTTATAGTCCGAAAATCCTGAAACTAGGGTTTGGGTTTTTGGTCCACTTAACAGGGTTAGTAAATTTTTTGTATTTTTCATTTATTCTTGTTAGTGATGTGTACACAGTGGAGGCAGTTTTGTGTCATTCGGAGTTAGCATGAAGGAGTTAAAAATCCGGGAAATTAGGCTATTTACAGGTCAACTATGGCTTGGATTTTTGGCTTCTTATTTTGTGCAAAAATGATGGATAAAATGCCATTCTTATGAAAACATGCATGGATGCTAATTATGCAGAATAAATGCAGAAATGCTGTTGATTTTGAGGGATCTGAGCTTAATAAATAAGACTTAGAGTGATGAATCTGAGATTCATCATCCCCCTATACTTAAACCATGCTCGTCCCTGAGCATCAAAAAGAAATGCCATGAGGTGAAATGAGATTGGATTCCATACCAAGACCATGAGCTGAAGGTGAAAATGAAACTAAACTCGACCTTTGGATTAATAATGTGGCGGAACTTCTGTGAGACTTAGAATTTTAAAATCAACAGCCCTCAAGTTCTACACATCATTGTCACAGTTTTGGCTCAGAAGTCATCTTAGATCAACCCTCTTCCCAAAGTATACCCTATGAACATTGAATAACCGACTCATGTGTGTGAAGGATTTTAGCTCTTCCCATCCAGAATGTCGGATTACCATGCTTCTCTCCTCTCCAGTAACTCATCCTCGGGGAGTCAGGTATTTCCTTCTAAGGTCTATCGCGCTGTGTTCACAATCAAATGAGGGAGAAGTTAGAAGAAGGGGAAAAGAACTGGAGAGTGGCCAGTGTAGTCACCTCTCCTTGTGAAGATGGCTAGTGTAGCCGAGTCTCCACCAAGATCTGCAGGTTTTCTTGAAGCTTGGACCTTTTTGGTCAGATTTTATTTGGTAGTTGCTTCTTTGTATTTGAAATTTTTGGTGGTTCTGCTTGGATCTTGTTGTGCCCCTACGGATATAGAATCTTTTTGTTCCGTACATTGTTTGGGGTCTTAGAAAAAATTGTGCCCAGCCGTCCATCCCTTTTTCGAAGCTTTATTTCAACCCGTACTCCGGTCTTTAGATTTCCACGCTACTAGAAAAGAGACTCACACGGTCTTCCAACATCTCGTCTGAGTTGAGCTAAGTGCAGTGTGCGAGAGTACAAATTAATTCCCTATTCTAGAGTTGTACCCAGAATGAAGAGACCAGGTTTGACACTAAGAGTCAAATGATGCACATTGTCATGTGGAACTTAAAGAATTAAGTCAAAAGACCTGAAGCTCTTAAAATCCTATTTCTCGGTGAAGTTCCTCTGAAAATTAGGTGGATTAAGGTTAAGTCCAGACCACTCTCGGTTTCGGCTCATAACTCGGTTCAGAACCCAATGACTTTTCACAGATGCAAATGCATGTGATGTTGGATGAAGTGCAGGTGTGTGAAATGCAGACACAAATTTTTTGTGAATTTTTTTTTGATTTTTTTGACATTTTATGCAAGGGATTTTTTATGCAAAAATGGATAAAAAGCCATTTTTTTCAAAAATTTTGGGCAAGTCAGTGTTAGTAGCAAAACTTTTTTTCCTTTTTTTTGTTTTTTTCACAAAGATTACCCACCCCGTAAATACATATAGACTTACGCGAAAGTATGAGATATGGGTAAAATATATACGAAGTACATACACAGACCCCCCTATACTTAGCGAGTGTTGTGTCCTTAGAGCACAAGAAGCGGAAAGAAGACATAGCTCGGGCTAAGCGTAAGGGAGTGAAAAAGAAAAGAAAAATGAAGCGGTAGGGATATGTGAATGAGGAGAGTATAGACAGGTGGGTGTCGGTTCCCCCTATACCTAGGCTCTGATCAGCCTAAGTACGGAAGAAGGGCGGAAGTGAAGTGAAGTGATCGGGAGAAGTAGAAGGATGGTATGTACAGATGGCATCGGTCCCCCCCCTATACATAGGCCTTGGCTTAAGTAGAGGAAGAACTGTACAAGGGGAGCGATGTGGTCAGGAGGGAGGGTGGGTAGCCTATGATTAAGGTGGTTTTCGGCTGATCTTTTCGTGAGCCTGCGATGGGAGATCGTAATGATGGGACAGAGATGAAGCATATGATTCCCAACTATGATCAGTGTCATCCTCAGAAAAATAATGATGGATAATAGATGAAGTGTTTGAGTCAGATGAAAGATATCCATCATCAGAGTTATCCTCAGGGGAATAGTATTTGAAAGTGGACATACTCCAAGTATTCTGGTCTTTATGTTTCTTCAGTTGTTTCCTCAAAATTCATTCCTTCTTGGGGTCAAGTGGTTTGTCCTTAGATGAATACTCAGAAGCACCGATCTCAATTAGCTCATACGAAATAATTTCAGTGTACTTGAAGAGGTCAGGAGCATCAGCTTTGGATGAATAGTAGTTAGGAACGGGGGTTGTCCAACGGGGATTGAATTTTGGATCCTTGCGAAGATATGGCTTTAGAGCTGTCGAATAGACTTCACTCATGTAGACTACCTTTTCCGGACCTGATGAGGGATCACCAGCTGATTCCTCTTCTGAAAGGTCAAAGGTGACTCTCTTTTTATTTTGTCGTGAAGGTGTCGGTTCACTTGAGTATCCAGATGAATAGCCATTAGAATTCTCCTTGGTCGGTGCTCGATCTACGTGTTTGTTCTTAGTCTCCCGAATGTTTGAGCACTCTCGATTTGGGATGATTTGGTCAAGATATTCAGAGAATGTTGTTCCAGGGTGTGACCATGCATATGTCTCAGGATCATAGAAGAAGGATTTGTCTATTTTGAGATCCGCGGAAATTAAAATACTGGGGAGAGTCTCTGCATGTTCTTTCTCAATTGATTCGATGTTGGAGCATTCTTGTGTTGAGTTGATGTAATCCATGTAGTCAGAGTAGGTTGACCCAGGGTGTGCCCATGCATAAGTCTCTGGATCATATGATTCATATACATGACTCTCTATGGTGAGAGCGACTGGGAATGGAGCAGGGGGGAGATTCTCTAAACCAATAGTCTCATCAACAACCGCTATCTCAGGTGTGGCTGCAGGGTAGGGCTCTTCTACCGTTTCATGGTTACGGTTGTCGGGGACTTCGTGGGTTGCCTCAGAAGATCGTGGTTCCTCAAAGATATGGTCAGATCTAAGTGCTTACAATGTTGTGAAATTGATTTCCCGAGTCTCACAATCAATAATTTCCTTGGTCGATGCCAAGAATGGCTTTCCGAGAATGATTGGAGACTGGGAGAATTCTCCTTGATGCTCAATATCAATGATCGTGAATTCTACTTTGAGCGGAGCACCTTGGAATTTCATGATGACAGAAATGATTCCTCTCGGCCGCTTTATCGATCGGTCCGCCAATTAAACAATCTCTCGTATCTTCCGAATCGGTCCGAGTTTGAGTTCATGGAATACAGAGGTCGAGAGGATATTGATCGGTGAATCGTCATCAATCTGAGCAAGGGTGAAAATTGTGTCTTTGATTTCACAGCCAAATTTGGGCAAGTGCTTCACTATGCGGCTCTTGGTTTTTCTCCTCAACACCAAGGAAAAGGCCATTGACAAGATATGTCTCTCGGTCTTGGTTCTAATCCTACCCAACTTTTTCATAGTTAATTTTTCCATTAAAAATCTTTTAAGGTCGGGGAAGTGTTCAATGGCCTGTAGAAAGGGAAGTTCAAAAATTAATTTCTTTCCTAGTGCTTCCCGTAAAGCAGGATCCAAATTCTTCAAATCTTCTTCAGTTTCAATTTTTATGTATTTTTCGAGATTTTCGATTTTTTGTGATTTTCGAATATTCCCATTTTTTGGTATTTTCTGTGTGGTGTAGTAATGTGGCGTGTTCTTCAGATGAGCAGGGGTGGTGATGTTTGAAATCGGAGTCAGAGGCAGTGTCATGTCTAGGGGAATGATAAGCAGAAGTGACGTTCACAGAGTCATCCCTAGGTTTTTGAACATCCTCAAAATTGTCAAAATGAGATCCAATCATTTCCTCATTCATTTTTATGTCCGAGCTCCCATAGAGTGAAACTAATCAGTCGGTAAATTTTTGAAATCTATCCTCGATTGAATTGAATCTCTTATTTATCCTCAAAATATCATGCTCAAAATTCGGTTCACGATCAATCAATGGAGCAGTCAGTGTGTGTTCGATAATTTCATCTTCCATTTTCTCGTTTGTGCTGAGAGGAGAATTTCTTAGAATATCCGACATATGATCATTATTTTCTGAAAATTTCTCCTCAAAAATAATGGAAGGAGGCTGCTCATATGGTCCAGGCATGTGTATTTGATCTGAGTGGAGTTCAATCCTTTGATCATGATTGGTTAGACCTTGATATTGCGGAGTCAGCATACAGGGTTTATGTGTTTCTAGGAGGTCACTCCTATCCTCTGTATGAGTATCATGTCTGATGAGGGGTCTATCATAGTCAATCCAATGCCGATGATCATTCAGTGCATGTCTTTTCATCTGGGTTTGGTTTCTCTACCAGTCATGAGACTCAAAGGGATTTTGATTTTGAAATGTTTCATTGGCGAGAAACTGAGAATAAGGTGGTTCAGTCTAAGATGGTAGATGGTTATGTGTGGTTGGATGATTCGAATAGAAATTCAATGAGGAGGTTGAATTTATCCGCGGATGAAAATCTCCCGCAAATGTTGGAGGATTATTGAAAGAAGAGAATTTAGTTGATTTGGGCCTAACCGAGACAAATTCATTTTCATAGTATAGCTCTGAGGGATTTTCAGATAGATGTTCGGTCATTTTTTAAAGGAATGGAGGATTGGATCTAAAAGAGTTTTTGGACAAGAGTTCCATTATCAAGAAAAGGAGAGAGATGATTGTACGAGATAGTCAAGAGAAATTTTATAAAATGTGTGGTTGTTGATATTCGATATCGGTTCATGCACACCAATGCAAACACAATTCAAACCCCAGGTTCACCAACTCACATAATGAAGCCGTAAGAGTTCGGCTATTATCTTTTCAATTTTAGTTGGTGATAATTCAATCTTGGCAAAAATTTAGCGAGCTGTTAGGCGCCAAATTTTCGGATTTGGGCTCTAGCCTTAAGTGTCGTCTCTCGCTCAAAAAAATAGAAACATCCAAGGTCGGGGTTGCTCTTCCGCAAAAATTCTTGATTTTATGGGTTATTTTGAAATCAACTATATTTAGCAGTCCCAATTTTAATTAGGTGATCACTGAAGAATTTAGATGAGCACAAATACACGTCTATCGTCCAGTCCCAATTTCCTTTAGAATTATGTGATAAAACAAGAGGGAGAAATTCGGGAAAAGTCGATGCACGCGGAAAACTATGATGAATGCTCAGTTAGAAGACTTACAGTGAATCCTCGCAATCTCCATTTGGGATGCTAGACAGAATTGAAAAATTATTCTATATGAAATGCAAGCTGATGAAAAACCGCACCTAGGTAGAAAGTTCTATTAGTAGGAAAGAATTGAGTTAAATTTGGCTAAGTTGAACGATCTATGTGCGTCTTGATTAATGTGAAGTGTGGCTTAAGATCCTACGAGCACAATCAAGAATATAAAAATGCTCTGAGAGCCGTATATGCAGGTCTATCCTAATCGCCACTCAAGTCGGGCCTCACCCTCACCGGAGGGTGAAACAGGCCACGACACACCACAAATAGAGTTCAGAGTCTTCTTTACACACGCAAGAGTCCAATCGGACACCGCTGTAAATGGGCAATTAATTACAGAAAATAAAATTGCAGAAATTAGAAACCTAAACTCTACGCTCTCTCACGACTCGACTCGATCTTAATTTAATTGTGGTTTTTCGGATGTCGGTGAAGATGCGTCGGTTTCTTCAAAAACTGCTCCACGTACGCCGGATACCTCGCAAGAAAAATAAGAGAAAGAATGTCAGAGAATGATTGAAAAAAATCAAAAATAAAATAAAAGAAATAAATGCTGAAAAATAAATGCAGGAAATAAAATGGAATTTACAATGACAAACTCGGGGGTCAGACTACCCGAATGCGGAAAATCGAACGAGAAATTTCAAAACACAAAACTAAGTTGTTTGCCTCCTCGGCAACGGCGCCATCTGACGGGTCCGAAATCGCTGAGTTAAGGAGTTATTTTTAATTGTTCGAGTGAAAATAGTAATGTTGTTCGTTGTAGGAGGCGATCGGAAACGGTCAAGAAATAACCACAAATATTTATTCAATTTCAATCAAGTGGTTTTATGTTTATTTTACTTGGGCAAGTCCCAAGGTCGAACACAAGGAGGCAAAGGAACAACCTAGAGTTATGTCTATCAATATTCATGCACGGTTTTCAAGACGGTCTTTTTGGAATTTTTAATGCAAATAAGGGATGCAAGATGTAATTTCGGCCTACTTTAGGGACTAAAATGTAAACTTCGATCAAACGATGTCCGAAAAATATGAAAATTGGCCACAATGCAAAATATGATGAAATAAATGTAATGTAATTTTTTTGGAATTTTTGGATGCAATATGATTTTTTATGAATTTTTAAATGCAAACAAAAGGAATTTTGATATTTAATTATAATAAATATTAAACCTACTTATTTTCGAGGACCAAAATTTTCTAAGATCTCTCACTAGGTGATTGATCTTAGAAAAATCCTAAACCTCGAAAATGTGGGGTTTAATACCTATTAAAAATTAAACACTGAATTATGCAAAATGATTTTTACAGAGCAATTATGCATGCAAATGCAAATCTTTTTGGGCACAATGTCAAGCACAATTAACTCTACAACTCAAGATGCTCCATTGATAATTGAGGGTCACCAGCTCCCTAGTGACCTCATTGTCATGAAGATGATAGATTTCGATATTGTCCTTGGAATGGATTGGCTTTCTCGATATCATTGTGTTATTGATTGCTGTAAGAAAAGGGTGGTCGTTGCAAGCCATCAGTTCCCTAGGCTCCTTATTAAAGGGCATGTCACCGATTCTGAATGGTGCATTATTTTAGCCATGAAGGCACATTGCATTATCTTGAAAGGGCAAGAAGCCTATCTTGCAAGTATTATAAGGTTGAGTCATCAACCGTATCGTTATCTGATCTCAATATTGTTCAGGAGTTTCCCGATATCTATCTATAAGAATTGCCTGGACCCCCACCTTGGCGAGAGATTAATTTCACTATTGAGCTGGTTCCTGGAACTGTACCAATATCCAAGGCACCATATCACATGGCTCCTGCCGAACTGGTGGAATTAAAGAAGCAACTTGAAGAGTTGCTTGACTTGGGATTTATTAGGCCTAGTGTGTCACCGTAGGGTGCACCTGTTTTATTTGTCAGAAAGAAGGATGCATCACTTCGTTTATGCATTGATTATCGAATGTTGAATCAGGTGACTGTGAAGAATAAATATCCGCTACCATGGATAGATGATTTATTTGATCAACTCCAATTAGCAAGGGTCTTCTCGAAGATTGATTTGTGAACTAGTTATCATCAACTGAGGATTCTAGAGGAGGATATCTCGAAGACTGCTTTTCGAACACGCTATGGGCATTATGAGTTTTGTGTGATGTCGTTCGGATTGACTAATGCTCCTGCCGCTTTTATGGACCTCATGAATCGGGTCTTTCGACCATTCTTGGATCACTTCGTCATTGTTTTTGTTGACGATATTATTGTTTATTCTCAAAGTGTTAGCAACATGAGGAGCACTTGAGAATCATATTGGAGACTTTGAGGCAGAATCAACTTTATGCTAAATTCTCTAAGTGTGAATTCAGGTTGGAAAAGATCATGTTTGTTGATAAGATTTTTCGTGGTTTAAAATGATGATTTAATCAAGTCATTGTTTTCCCACGATAAATCGGAATCAAACAAATAATAATACAACTACGAGCGTAATGGAGGAACAAAAAATGTAGAGCGCAAGTAGAGGTTTGAATCCATAAGGACCAAGTAAATTTGTAATTTTTAGTTCGACATCTTACACATAAAAGGCTAAATGAGATAATAGAGATGCAACTTGGAAAAGATTTCTTTTAAAGATGTGCAATCTAATTGATGAAGAAACTAAGGACTGATGCTTGGAAAATTTAACATAAAGGAGAGTTCAAGGGTTGCAATGCAAATGACATATAAATAAAGAAAGAGAGAGAGAGATGGAGTAATTCTCATGCACGCATGGAGAGTTGCTGACTGTTGTTGGTGCACGGGGAAGAATGTTGTAGGTGATGCACGAGAGAGATGGCTGGATGCACGCAGGTGCGCGATGCTGCGCTGGAGGAGGCCGCATGAGGGAAGTGATGCGCTGGAAGGTGGGGTGCACGCTTGTGATGCACCCACGCGCAAGGGGACTGGTCGCTGGGCGCACAGCCACTGGCTGTTATAGTCGTTAGCACACGGGAGGGGTGCGCTGAGGCGGACTGTGGGGGGGCTGGAGTAAACCGCAAGGAGGAGGAGAGTGGCCGGCAGTGGGCTAGAGGAGCACCGCGAGGAGGAGGATGCACTAGAGAACAGTGTTGGACGCGCAGGTGGGGCGCGTTGAACGTGCACTCGCGCACGCTAGAGGGGTGCAGTGGCTGTTGGCACTACACATGTGCATGCATGAGAAAAAATGAGAGAGAGAGATAGAATAAAGAGAGAGAGAGGGGGGGAGGGACGAGAGAGGATGAGCGTGCATGAAAGAAAACGAGAGAGAGTGTGCGTGGGGGCTCTTGCGTGGGGGAAGGGGTCCCCTTTTATATAAGGTGTATTCATGCAAAATCAAATGAAGAGTCATATGCATGTAAGATAAAAACAATAAATTCATGTAAGACAAAAATAATAAAGAGTCTCATGCATGGGTAAGAGGGAAGGATATGGACGGCTACCTCTTCATGGTGATGGGGAAGAGAGAGAGTAAATAAAGAGGGGGCACATGCATGTATGTGAGTGGCTCTAGACATGGTATTAAATAGTGGAGATTTTTCACTTTCAACCCTTCCCTTTTCTTTCCAACAAACTATCAATGGAATTTGTAATGCCAAATCATCATGTTGGATGCTATATTATTACATCCATTACATTTTCATTTTCTCTTTTACTGTAGATGATTTATTCATGGAAATTTAGTATTTAAATATATTCTCACCATATATAATCAATACATAATGGATATTTTTGAGAGTATTTTATCTGGATATCATGATTTTCTCCTCTGTATTTATGGAATAAATAACATATGAGTTATGCAAGATTGCAGATTATATGTCAAATATTGGGCTTGATCTTCGTATAATTTTATCGTATTATACCAATATATATTGTAATCATCAATATTCTTTGGGCACATTGTTTTCAAGGATGGGATTTCTGTTGATCCAGCCAAGGTTGAGGTAGTCTCAGAATGGAAGCAACCACAGAGCGTGACAGAAATTAAAAGTTTTCTTGGATTAGCGGGGTATTATCGTAGATTCATTCGTGGTTTCTCAAAGATTTCACTTCCTCTGACCAAATTGACTAGGAAATGGATAAAATTCGAATGGTCTTCTACATGTGAGCATAACTTTCAAGAATTGAAGAAGAGATTGACCACCGCTCCTATCTTGACATTACCCTCGGGTAGTAGAGGTTTCGTAATCTATATCGATGCATGCTTGAATGATTTAGGTTGTGTCCTAATGCAGAATGAGAATATTATAGCTTATGCTTCAAGGCAACTAAAGATTCATGAAAGGAACTATCCTACGCATGATCTAGAACTTGCTGCTGTGGTGTTTGCATTGAAAATCTGACGTCACTACCTTTATGGTGAGAATTTGAGGTCTTCTCATATCATAAAAGCCTCAAATACTCTTTTCTCAAAAAGATTTGAATATGCATCAAAGGAGATGGATGGAATTCCTTAAAGATCATGACTTCTCAATTGCTTACCATCCAGGTAAAGCAAATGCTGTGGCAAATGCCTTGAGCTGAAAAGGATATGCCATGTCTGCGAGTTTACTGATTAAAAAAGTGGAAGTTAGTTGGCGACTTTGTTTCTTGGAATCCTTTAAAGAAAGGAGATAAAATTATCTTATCTAGCATACAGATACATTCGAAGATAGTAGAAAAAGTATTGAGAGTTCAGAAAGAAGATCCCGAGTACCATGTTCTGGTTGAGAAAATCAAGGGGGAGATTCAGAATTCTTCATTGCTGCAGATGGCGGCTTCATGTTTAGGAATCGCTTATGGGTTCCTTCGTAGATAGAGTTGAAGTAAGAGATTCTAGATGAAGCTCATCATTCAAAATTCACTGTACATCCAGGAGGTACAAAAATGTACAAAGATCTATAGGGGAATTTTGGTGGAAAATATGAAGAAGGAAATTGCAGGATTCATTTCTCGTTGTTTGGTGTGTCAACAAATTAAAGCTGAGCATCAAAGACCAACTGGACTTTTGGAGCAGTTGGAGGTTCCCGAATGGAAATGGGAGCACATCACCATGAACTTTATGATGGATCTTCGATGACCGATGCAACTAATTATGATGCAATATGGGTGATTGTGGACAGATTGACAAAGTCTGCCCATTTCTTAGCAATGAAGAAGAAGGAATCAGTTGCGAGTTTGGAAAATTTGTATATAAATAATATTGTGAAGCTTCATGGTATACCGGTCTCTATTGTTTCTGATAGAGATCCAAGATTCACAAGAAGATTTTGAAAAAAACTTCAGAAGGATTTCGGTACAAAGCTGAAGTTTAGTATTGCTTTCCATCCT
The DNA here is from genome assembly GCA_037367405.1 of Ottelia alismoides. Lineage (NCBI taxonomy): Eukaryota > Viridiplantae > Streptophyta > Magnoliopsida > Alismatales > Hydrocharitaceae > Ottelia > Ottelia alismoides. Next base: position 135,123 of record JAZKJV010004210.1, on the reverse strand, counting down.
CAGACAGCTAGTCAATCTGAAAGAACTATTCAGGTTCTAGAGGATAAGCTTAGGGCATGTTCATTAGATTATGCCTGCGGTTGGGATGAGAATCTTCCACTTATTGAGTTTGACTATAATAATGGTTATCAGGCTAGTATCGAAATGGCTCCGTATGAAGCTCTCTATGGAAGACCTTGTAGATCTCCTCTTTGCTAGAGCGACGTAGGTGAAAGAATATTGCTCGGATCAGAACTTGTGCAAAAGTGTGCATATAAGATTGACCTAATTAAGAAAATAGTCTTAATTGCTCAAAGCAGACAAAAGAGCTATGCATATAACCATTGCAGAGAACTAGAATTTGCGGTTGGTAATCATGTCTATCTCAAAGATTTCTCCGCTCTGTGGTGTATTGAGATTTGGTCGAAAAGAAAATCTTAGTCTAAGATACATTGGTCCTTTTAAGGTGTTGGATAGAGTAGGCGAGGTAGCCTACGCATTGCATTACCACCTCAGTATTCGCATATTCATAATATCTTCCATGTCTCCATGTTACGAAAATATATTCATGACCCATCTCATCATATTCATTATGAGTCTGTCGAGGTTCGTAAAAACTTATCGTATGAAGAGCGCCCTTCACATATTGTTGATCGTCAAGAACACCAATTACAAAGGAAGTCTATTAAGATGGTAAAGGTTGCTTGGCATAACCATTCAGATAGAGAGGCCACATGGAAACTTGAAGTTGAAGTTCGAGAAAAATATCCCGAACTTTTAGGTATGTCCCATGAATTTCAAGGATGAAATTTCTTTTAAGGGGGTAGAGTTGTAATATTCGTTCTTTTTAGGGAGTCTTATGCAAGAAAAAAAATGAAATAATCGATAAAAAAATCAAATATAATAAACCAGAGTATACCATATAAATTTATGAATTAAACAAGGTAAAAAAGCCGTTGAAACGGCACAGGCACAAACATTGTGCCGCTCAATCAGGAAATGGCTTTCTGTTTTTTATTTTATTTTTTCCCTAATTATCACTTCTTTTAGTGCATAATCGCACTCCATAATGCCATTATTTCTTGCACACTTGCGGGCCTTTTATAATCCCAATGTATGCGTCTTTTTCCCTCCCGAGAATTCCAACCAAATATCACCATCATTGTCTGTGTTCCTTACATTTAATCCCACGGTGTTGATTCTTCCGGACTGTATCGCGCAAGGATTGTATCCAGGGGGCTGCCATGAGATAGAAGACGAGCGTCACCAAATTGGTAATCTTTTTTTATTTCTATTTTGTAAGACATGGATTATCAGGGGTTGGACATACATGGTAGAACCATGATGCCCAATCTTCTCTATTTTTTTTAAAAATCTGCATTACGATCAAATTGAGAGAATATTTTATTGATTTATAAGATGGTACAATTCGTATGATTCAAAGGATAAGGTTTGGTGATATCCATTTTGGGTTTATCTCCTATCCAAGATATAATTTCACAGAAATCAGAATTGTCCCATTTAGTCTTGATTGCACAAAATCGAGTTTTTGTTGAATGGAGCAATGTCAAGAACCATGAGTCTTTTTTGAAAAAAATGAAGCCATTTTGATTTATCATCAATAACCTACACACGTTTTATTGTACAAAATATATTACATCCATTAATCCTCGTTAGATGTCATTTTCTTTATTATTTTATTATTATTTTTAATATTAGTTAGCATACTACTTTGCCAATGGACACTTTAGACCCTGGAATCGACATTCTTCTTGCTAATGTGTAGTTTTGTTTGTACCTTAGGTTAATCCACTTTACAGTTTAAGTATAGCCTTGTTAAATTATTCAACCAATTAGTTTCTTTTGGATAATACGGTTGTACTAAGTTTTAAACAAACTGTGACTTGTTGTTAATAGGACTTACCTTATGGAATGTCTGGCTTATAACCTATTGATTTGATAAGATTATGGATTTTAAATAAATGAACATAAAAACAAATGAGCGAGAGTTTTAACGGGTGTGATGTCGAGTACTAGGATAAGAGATATTATGCCTTGTACATCGTGTTAAAATGCATCTCTTTTATTTAGGTGATAACTGATTTTTCTTCAACGAAGAACAATACAGATCTATCCCTATCAATTTTGAAAAAATGTATGTACATTAATTTATGTCACATACCGTTGCTATTTATGCCCCACATTGGATTTTATTGTTTGTTGGAATGTTGTTTTTATTTTATCTTGTTAAAATAATTTGATTTTATCTTCGTGTTAAAACTCTAGGTAATCAAGTGATAATTTGATATCTAGCCAAAATGTCTGTCTACAAATTAGTTGTTAAATGTCAAAGATAGATACATCATTATTTTTTTATATAGGTTAATTTGCATTTTTATGTTGAAATAATTTATTGAAAAATAATTATTTATTTTGACACCATTATTGTGTGGGAGTAGACATTGTTCATTGTTGGGTCATTAAAGACTTCGACCTGGCCGGGTGCCACCCGAATGATTAATTTCGCCAATTGACTGTTGTATATGGGAAATTCTACACTACTCCCAAATAATTTTCTGCTACGATGGTTGACTCATTACTGATGTCCATTGCATTGGGGTTTAGATAGGAGACCTCGTATTGATAATTGTTTTAATTTTAAATTTTTGATTTAAGGAAATGATGACATGAATTTCGATGTAGTCGAGATGGATAAAATAATATCAAAAAGTCATCGTTGTTCTCAACCGCGCGATTCGGTCAATGGAAAAAATATTTAAACCACTCAGAAAATCAAGAAATTAAATGTAAGCGGTTTCCACTATTCTTTTTACCTGGTATAGCGACCAGGGTCGAACACAAGGGGCACGATTTACAAAGTAAGTAGTTAAATTTTAGAGTTAATTTTTAGTGGTTTTTGAATTTTTATTTTTTTTGTATTTTTTGAACGAGGTAAAAAGGATAAAACACACAACCTACACTCTTTTTGTATTTTTCAAAGTGATAAAAATGCTCAGAAAATTCCAAATAAAATGTTTTTATATTTTATATATTTTAAAATATTTTTGGAAATTTTTTAGAATTTTCTGATGTTTTTGTGATTTTCTAAAAATGAAACAATGAAAATAAGGGAAAGAGTGCACAACCAAGATTATTTTGCAACTTAAAAAATATTAAGTACCCAATAATCCTGAAAATTATTTTTAAGATAAAGTAGAAAGAGATATCTACAATCAGAAACTGAAATCACAATTTTTAGATTTTTCTATAATTTTCTGCATTTTTTTAAGAATTTTCATTTTTTTGCAATATTTTAGTTTTTATAAAAGGAAAATGCACAAAAATTTGTCAGAAATTAAAACACACCAAAACACACGTATAATAATTTTTTTGGAATTTTCAGGCTATTTTTCAAATTTCTATGAATTTTCAAAGATTAAACAGACAAAAATCACTATTTTTGATTTTTTACATATATCAAATGATAATCAAAATTCATGAAAACTTTACACAATGTAAAAAGACATTTCAGGAGCACACACAATTTTTTTAAAATTTTTTTGAACAATAAATACATTTATTCCATTCAAATAAAGAAACCAAGTTTATTGTTTGGAGCAGGGACTAAAATGCAATTTTAAAATTCCTGCCTCAAAAGTTAACATGATATAAAATACGAGGTACAAAATGCAAATTACCTAATATAATATTTTCCTAGGGCTTCCTGGAGAATCCTTCATTTCAAAGCACACGGGGGCTGGCCGCCTCCGCTAGTGGGAGGCAAAGGACAGCGCGGCGTCGGGGCAGATCAGGCGGACGATGGAGGCGCGACTGGGGCCGCACGGATCTGACGAGGAGAGGCGGAGGTGGACCGCGCGGAGCGGTCACGCCACCGTCGGCTGGGAGCTTCGGGCGGATCTAGTGATGCAGCGCGGAGGTGAGGCAGGGCGCCGCGGCGGCAATGGGGCAGACCGCGGGAGGCAGTGGCGATCAGCTGGAAGGGCGGGTTGCGCTGGTGCATGGCCGCAAGAGAGATCGGGCATGGGGGCGCAGGTTGGAGGCGCAGGGTCGCACCGCGCAAACGACGGTGAAGCGGCCTTCGGCGGTGCATCAGGATGAGGTGCGGGTTGCGGAGCGACGCCGCTCGGAAGGGTGGCGGCTGGTTCTGGAGTGCGGGTGGAGGCGGCTTGCCGCCTAGGTAACTGGTGGAGGAGCGAGGGGGCTGCGGACTGGGCCACGTGGTGGCCTGGAAGTGCGCTGGGCGGTGGACGGCGGCGCTGCGGGCGGCGGTCGGGCCCAACGCGGGTGGAGGGGCCGACAGTTCCTGCAGTTATTTTTTGTTTTATTTATTTATTTTTTTTATTTTTTTATTCTATAAACATAATTAAAAAGAGAAATGTTTTTTTATTTTTTTAAATAGAAATTGAGAAAATGTAAACAATAATCTAAAAAGTTTTTTTATTATTATTTTTATTTTTTTATATAATTTATTGAGGTGAACCTCCAAAACAAAGGTTAGAGAGATAGAAAACTATTATATTTTTTATTTTTTTATTTTATAATTTATTTATCAATAAAAGGGAATGGTGAATGAGTCAGATCATGCGGTCGTGATGGAATGTATCCGGACATCCGACCACCGTGCGTGGTCAGATGTGAGAGGTTGTGCAAGGTAGAATGTGAAATGCGAAGATCAGAAGATGAGGTGAAAATCGATTTCGGAGGCAGATCAAAGTGTGATGGATAAAGTTTTTGGTTTTTAAGGATCTAGAGATGACTAAAATGGGAGCAAAAATTAGGCTTACGGTTTACCTACGAAAATGACGAGAAATAAAATGGATCTCACCTCAGGGTTCGGAAATGCCATGATGGCCTCGACGAGGACCGACGCGCTGTCACCGGATGGCTCGGGGGCTAGGCACCCTTCTTCGACAAGATCGCTCTCGGAGATCGGACTCCTCTCCACCAAAGGGTGATCAAGGAAGAAATGAGGGAGGAGGAGCTCATTAAAAAGAAGACAAAAGTCAAAAATAGAGGCTATATACAAATAAGGAAAGTGTTTCTTGGTTAATAAAATAATTAAATTAATTAATTAATTAATTAATTAATTTCTAAATTCGGAATTAAATAAATAAATAAATAAAATAATTTATGGAAATCAATTAACCACCTTAATGGTGGCCAATTAAGGTATAAAATCAAATTTTTACATAAAAGGTAAGTTTTCAATTCAAATAAAAGAATAAATTAAATAATTAAATCTAAATTTCGTAATTAAAATTAATTAATTAATGTGAGATAATTAATTTTTTTGGCGGTTTTTATAAAAGGAAGTTAGTTGTATACACATAATATTATACACATATAATACAATATACATAGGTACCAACAAGGAAATAATTTTTATAAAAGTTTTTTTTAAATTTTAATTTTTTTATTTTTATTTTTAATAAAAATAATATTTACGATTATATACATTATGTATAAAAATAAATATAGATAAAATATATACAACTAGTATATGGGAAAACTGCACCCTAAAAAAACCGACTTTTTAACCGTAACTCCAAAAAATTATGAAACCACCATTTGAAAGATAATTTAATTTATAGTATAATGGAAGTGATTTTGGTTCGATTTGAGCTCGTACGGAGCCGGAATTTGTGTTTCAATTATTGCTTTGCGATTTTTTCTAGGTGTAATTATTTGCAATATGTTTATTATTTTATTTTACACTTATTTTTATTATTTACAACACATTTTTATTTACAACTTTTGTTTAAAAAAATAATTAATTTGAGGTCAAATTATGTACAAATAAAATAATACAAGTTTTTATACAAATATACATGGAATTTATTTACAAAATATTTTTGGATTTTTGACAGAAGACTCTATCTCCCCCTACTTTATTCCTGGCCGATCATGTCAAGTCTTGACCTTCTCTCGGGGTTCGGGTCAGTCTGTATTTATTGCATAAATACACCCTTTCTTTTCTTTTCTTTTTCTTTTCTCCTTTATTCTTTTATTTATGTACAAAAAGTGTTAAAAATGTAATTTTAACAAATGCATGCAAAATGGTAATTTTATGGAATTAGTAGGTATTTATATGTGTTTAAATATAGAAATGAAGCTAAAATAAAAGAATAAAGGCGATGAATCGTGGATTCATCATTCCCCTACACTTTACCTTTGTTAGTCCCTTAGCAAACACTTATTTGGAAAATAAGTGAAAACAAAAATAAAGAAAAGAAAATGGAAAGAAGTTTGAACAATGTTGACTTTTAAGCTTATCTTCATAAAAATGTAATGTGGAGCTCTGTTAGACCTTTGGATTATTAGTGTGTCGGAATCTTAATGGGAAATGGAATTAAAATCTAACAGCCTCTAAGTTCCATAAGACTCATATTCAGGTCTCCTCAACAGTCAGATCAGAACAAGTCTACATACACAAATTCTTATGACTATGAATCTTTCCTTGTACGTGTAAGTAAAGTATAGCTCCTCATCTCAGAAGTAGCAAAGAAACAACCTCTCTCAACAAGGTAACTCTAATCCCCCTGTCTGGAAACTCTTTCCTCGAGGAGCGAGGATATTCCCTTCTAAGTTCAAGTACAACCAGCTCAAGAAGAGGGGATGGAGAAGAGAATGGACGGTAACCAGTGTAGTTACCTATCCTTGGATGCATGACCAGTGTAGCCATGTCACCCGCTGCAAGCTCACAAATATATGACTTTGAAGCTCTTATTCTTTTTTTTTCACTTGTATATACACTCCGGCAGGCATTTTATTTTTCTAGCAGGCATGTCCACTTTTGGAGATTTTGCATTTTTTTCTTCTTCTTTTTTTATTTTTTTGACAATATATACAAGGTGCAGTATGTACATAAGGAGTTTTTCCTCTTGAGCTAGTAGACTATCACTCTTTTGAAGCATTATTACAACCCCACAGCATCCTGTCTTTAGACCTCAACATCACCAAACCAGGTTGAGACGCACTTCCCTCCCTAGAGGAGGACGAGAGGTTCCGCCTAGATGTACTACCCTCGTATGCTACCCCAAGCCAAAAGATTCTGCCCCCTCACTACCTCCTCCATGAAGAGCTACGTGTAAAGTGCATTGTCCAAGGTAAGTCACGATCTGAAAGAATCATGCGTGTGTTGTTAAATATTCTACTTAGACTAATCAAGATGACATGTGAACATAGTCTTATGGACTCAAAGAATTAAGTCACTAGGACCCGAAAAGTCTTAACTCCAACTCTTATAAGGTTCCTCTGAAATTAAGTGGATTAAGGTCCAACTAAGCTCCATTCTTCAAATTTATTCCAAACTTAGTTTAAATGTCATTATCATCCTGAAAAATGCTCATGCAAATGCAAGAAATATATGTATAATGCAAAGAAAATAAATTTTTTTGTGAAACCATTTTCAAATTTTGATTTTTTTATGGATTTTTGAATAATGATGATGCACATGCACAAAGTTTTTTATGCAAATAGTTAGTAATATATACAAGTATATACACATTTTTTTGTTTTTTTAATTAGGGATGAGATGCATATTTACACAAGAGTGAGTCGATTATTTAACAAGAATAAGATAAAAGGATTTACAACTTGAGTAATTTATACAGGTATATACATACAACTGATTTTTTTAATTTTATTTTATTCATTTTTTTTATGGTCATATATTCCTCAAATTTATTTGAAAATAATTTTACAAATAATTTTGAAAACTATAATCCAAAATAAATTTTCACACATTTTACAAACATTTACACACATTTGAAAACTATTTTGCAAACATTTTTCAAACAATATATATAGATTTTCAAAATAATTTTTCAAGCATTTTTCCAAACATTTGCAAATGTTTTACAAAATCCTCTTTTTTATAAGCATTTTTCCAAACATTTGCAAATGGTTTTTTATATTTTTACAAAGGTTGAAAATATTTTTCAAATATTTTTCAAATAGTTTTCAAAAGATTTTTCAAATAGATTTTCAAACTACTTTCAAAATGTTTTTCAAAATATTTTAAACCTGACTTATTAGTCAGTATGTACAAAAAGAATTTTGAGGAAATGTATGTATCTTTTTATTAGTTAGTTTTTTTAGTTTTTTTTCACATATTTATACAGTATTTTAGCCATATTAGAGATATGAATGTACGAGTTATGGCTAAAGTATATACAATATATACGTCACCCCCTATACTTAGCTCGAACTATGTCCTCATAGTGATCAAAGAGATGGAAAGAAAGACATAACTCGTGCTAAGTATAGAAAAAGTGAAAAGAAGTGTATACTACAACGATGAATAAAGGAATAAAAACAATAGGAGTCGGTGATCCCCCCCTATACTTAGGATCAAGTAATCCTAAGTATAGAAGACTGTACACAAGGAGAAAACCGATGAGTAGAATGCACAGAGTCTACCTCCCCTATACTCAGGGTAAAATATCCCTAAGTATAGGCAGCAAAACAAAGGTAAAAAGAATCAAAAGAATAATCACAAGTCTGACATCCCCCCTATACTTAGGGTAAAGTACACCCTAAGTATGGAATAATCATGAGATGGAGATGGGGTGTGAGACAGAAAGAATGTATGATATGGACAGATGGATCTATACAACAGGGAACAATGTTGAGGTGCCTCTCAACAAGCGCTAGAGTTTACACCCCTAGTTGGGCGTAAATGTTAGGATAACGACGTATCAAGGTTCAGGACGACATCTGTAATGAGAATACCGTATTGTTGTTGTCGTCTCGATGGAAGAACAACAACGAAGTCAGGAGGGTCAAGAAAGTAAATGATAACACCCAGGTAATCAATCAGGCGGGTGTCTTCTACCTGATCATGATATGGGCAGATGAAGTCGGGCTCTGGTAACACTAAAGAAATTGTCAGCTCAAGATATGTATGGAGTGAAAGGACAGAGCCGAAGAAGTCGAACGTGGAGAAGGAAGGATCTATCAGGGAATCCTCCACGTCAATCACCGTCTCGAATAGATAAGGAAGATCATGATCAGGAGACTCACTATAAAAGCTGATATCCGATGCATATAATGTAGACAAATCAGTGAAATCATCGAATACCTCAAAGATCGGGTCATCCTCGCGAGGGTCGTCAAGGAGAGAAACATCAAACTCATTATCAGAAATATCAAAATACCAGATCTCGTGATCCGACAAATCGGATGCACTCCCAGAAAGTGAAACCGAGTACATATGGTCTATGATATCCTCCCGAAGATAACCCTCGGGGAGTAATGTCGAATCATTAGGAAATTGGGGATCAATGCTGTCAAATGTCATGTCCTCCAAAAATGTATCGACATCATCAAATGGGAGGACACATGGCTCAAATATGGGACTATGAAGGCCTGTCGAATAAAAAATCGGTCCCTCATCAAGCTCTCTCCGCTGAGATGAATCTAAATATATCTCCGAATCTGAGAAGATCTTCTGAAGAATAGACACTGAATCAACTGTGTATGGACACTGGAATGACTCAAAGGATGGCAGAGATGTGGGTTCCTCCTTTATTTCATGGGATACTAACAGATCTAGAATCCAAGAATCATCAATGTGGAAGTGCGGGACTGGCTCAAAATCTGATTGTAAATCCAATGAAAACTCGACCAATGTCCGGCTTTCAGAACTTACAGTGGTAGTCAACACATCCATCAAAATGAGAAGTAGTAGCATCCATATCCTCTGATTTGTGCGTGCTGTCAAGATCGGCATGGTGTGTCACACACTCAACTGTTGTCTTCTCTCCCTCATGTGTTGTCCCGAATAATTCATCTCGTATATATGGAGTGTCTGAAAGTGAATCCAAGATGGTCTCAACTAAATCTAGGTCAGGACTGTGGTGTGAACCACCACAAAAGGTAATGACATATGCAATTTGCTCTACGGTCCTCCCCCTCATGGCGATATGGATAAGGTCAGTCATCGAAAATCCATGATCCGAAAATCGCCTCAAAAGTTCCTCGTAACCTCAACCATGAATCTATCAATGGCTTCTAGGGGTTAACTGAAAAATCATGAATACAAGACCGCATCATCTCTGCTCTACGTTGGGGGTAAAATTTATGCAAAAACAACGATCGTAAATCTCCCCACGTAGTAATCTTCCTTCCCAATCGTCTGTGCCAACTCTTAGCTCTACTCTAAAGTGTAAATGGGAAGGTAATCATCATCATTTCCTCAGAAGTGATATTGGAATATGATCGTGATCTATAAATTTCCTCAAACTCATCGATATGTAAATACGGTTCCTCGTGCACTTCCCCAAAAAACTTTGGCAGAATATTAATGAACTCTAAATCCAAAATGAAGGGGCTCAGTGTAGAAGCGGAGTGTGCTTCTTGGTCGGTGTACTCATCCATCATCTCAGGATTAAAGTCATCTAAAGCTTGCCACTGCCCCATTTGATCACCTATGGGATGCACTCTCATCTCAGCAAGGTGAACGCCCAGGTCTCGTGTTTGGTCAATCTGGTCTCATCGGGTTTCACTCACAGCATGTCCCAAATGGGAGGGTGGGTAGGGAGAAGATGGGAAATCGGACGGAATTCCGACCTCCCAAGAGAGTGGAGGGGAATGATGGACATGAAGATAAGAAGCCGCAGAATCCGACTGGAATGGAAAGCGACCCATCATGAAGAGAGGGAAATGAATGAGGGAGGGTGGGGTAGTAGAAAGAGAGATAGAAGGTGGGAAAGAAGAGAGAGATAGAAGGAAGGGAGGAAAGGTGACTACTAATGACTCAGGAAGATGATTGTAACCGACAACACCAAAGACATTCAATACGCAACGTAACCCCCAATTCACCAACTCAACACAAATCTGACCGTGAGAGTTCGGTCTTTATCTTTTCAATTTTAAGATTTAGGTGATAAATGAAAGTTGTACAAACACTTAGGAGGCTCGAATAGGATTTGGGCACTACTCCTTAGTGTGTACGCGAGCGAGTAAAAGCGCAAACAATGAGGGGATTGCTCTCCCAAAACAATGATATGAATCAATTACGTTTGATTTTAATGGTCAAGTTCAATTAGCAATCCATTTTTTTTAAAATTTTGATTTTCTTTTTTTTTGAATTTTTTCAAAGATAACGCCTACTGAGCTTTCCGATTTCCTCTTTGATTAATTTGAGTCCAAGAAAACAGGGGAGGAAGTCGAAAAAGCCAATGCACGGTCAAACACGATGATGCATGCAGAGATAAAAAAATGCGTACCTTACTCCAGCACTCTACATGCAATATGATCCGCACATAAATTAAATACAAAATTAAACTACCTATATGATGCACGAAGAAAATGACCTTAGGCGAAAGATTTCTACACGTGAAGAACAGTAGCTAATAAATCAACAAGAGAGGTCGGAGTCCGATCTCTGATGCCGATCGATGTCCTCCACAACGGATCCTGCCAGCGTTGTATACAACCTCTAGCAGCACATGACCTCTCAGGTAACCTAGATTAGCTTTTTCTTTGTGATTTAATTAATTAAGTCCAGTCATCGATCTATAGATGCATGCAAATAATTAGGCTGGGACCTTAATCAATTACGTCACAATCAATATAAAAATCCTAAGTCTAGGGGCCAAATTCTGCATGAATCAAAAATAAAATAAAAATATGAGAAAACAAAATCGGTGAAAAACAACGGTAAGGTTCCCCAAGTGCACCGGCACTTGGCGAAACAGACCCTGAGAAAATAGTCCAAGTTCACAAGTTCAAAGTCCTAAATTATTACAAGACAGATATTGTTCTCTCAAATAAAATAAAAGTCTTCTATTCCTCCCTACTCTTCTTCTTGTGTGGGTCCTCAAAAAGTAAACTCCACGTCGTCCAAGTAGTACCTCGCACAAAAATCAAAGAGAGAAGGTCAGAAAACAATTATTATATAGAGAGATAAAATATAAAAATGACTACAAAGCCGTTCGATCCTCGGCAATGACACCATTCTGATGACATGAATTTCGATGTAGTCGAGATGGATAAAATAATATCAAAAGTCGTTATTGTTCTCAACCGCGCAATTCGGTCAACGAAAAAATATTAAAACCACTCAGAAAATCAAGAAATTAAATGTAAGCGGTTTCCGCTATTCTTTTTACATGGTATAACGACCAGGGTCGAACACAAGGAGCACGATTTACAAATTAAATAGTCAAATTTCAGAGCTAATTTTTAGTGGTTTTTGAATTTTTATTTTTTTGTATTTTTCGAATGAGGAAAAAAGGATAAAACACACAACCTACACTCTTTTTGTATTTTTCAAACTGATAAAAAAGGCTTAGAAAATTCCAAATAAAATGTTTTTGTATTTTATATATTTTAAAATATTTTTGGTAATTTTTTAGATTTTTCTGATTTTTTTGTGATTTTCTAAAAATGAAACAGTGAAAATAAGGGAAAGAGTGCACAACCAAGATTAATTTGCAACTTAAAATTATATAATTAACCAATAATCCTGAAGAGTATTTTTAAGATAAAGCACAAAGAGATATCTACAATCAAAAACTGAAATCACAATTTTTAGATTTTTCTATAATTTTTTGTATTTTTAAGAATATCATTTTTTGCAATTTTTTTAGTTTTTATAAAAGAAAAATGCACAAAAGTTGGTCAGAAATTAAAACACACCAAAACACACATACAATAATTTTTTTTGGAATTTTCAGGCTATTTTTCGAATTTTTATGAATTTTCAAAGGTTGAACAGGCAAAAAATCACTATTTTTGTATCAAATGATAACCAAAATTCATGAAAACTTTACACAATGTAAAAAGACATTTCAGGAGCACACATAATTTTTTTTAAAAAATTTTCAAACAATAATACATTTATTCCATTCAAATAAAGCAAGCAAGTTTATTGTCTGGAATAGGGATTAAAATGCAATTTTAAAATTCCTGCCTCAGAAGTTAACATGAAATAAAATACGAGGCACAAAATACAAATTACCCAATATAATATTCCCTAGAGCTTCCTCGAGAATCCTTCGTTTCAAAGCACATGGGGGTTCGCCGCCGCTAGTGGGAGGCAAAGGACGGCGCGACATCGGGGCGGATCGGGCGGACGACGGAGGCACGACTGGGGTCGTACGGATCTGACGAGGAGAGGCGGAGGTGGACCGCGCGGAGCGGCCATGCCACCGTCGGCTGGGAGCTTTGGGCGGATCTGGTGATGCAGCATAGAGGCGAGGCGGGGTGCCGCCACGACGATGGGGCAGACCGCGGGAGGCGGTGGCGATCAGCTGGAAGGGCGGGCCGTGCTGACACGCGGCCGCAATGGAGATCGCGCACAGGGGTGCAGGCTGGAGGTGCGGGGTCGCGCCGCACAAACGATGGTGAAGCGGCCTTTGGCGGTGCGTCGGGATGAGGCGCGGGTCGCGGAGTTGTGCCGCTTGGAAGGGTGGCGGCTGGTTCTGGAGTGCTGGCGGAGGAGCGAGGGGGGCGCGGAATGGGCCACGCGACGGCTTGGAAGCGCGCTGGGCGGTGGACGGCGGCGCTGCGGGCGGCGGTCGGGCCCAGCACGGGTGGAGGGGCCGACGATTCCTGCTGTTTTTTTTTTGTTTTTTTTTTATTTTTTTATTATGTAAACAGAATTAAAAAGAGAAATGTTTTTTTTTTATTTTTTTAAATAGAAAATGAGAAAATGTAAATTGTAATCTAAAAAGTTTTATTTTTTTGTTGTTTTTTATTATTTTTTTATATAATTTATTGAGGTCAACCTGCAAAACAAAGGTTAGAGAGATAGAAAACAATTATTTTTTTTGTTTTATAATTTATTTATCAACAAAAGAAAATGGTGAATGAGTCGGATCTTGCGGTCGTGATGGAATGGATCCAGAGATCCGACCACCGTGCGTGGTTGGATGTGAGAGGTTGTGCGAGGTAGAATGTGAAATGCAAAGATAAGAAGATGAGGTGAAAATCGATTTCGGAGGTAGATCAAAGCGTGATGGATAATTTTTTTGGTTTTTAAGGATCTAGAGATGACTAAAATGGGAGCAAAAATTAGGCTTACGGTTTACCTACGAAAATGATGAGAAATAAAATGGATCTCACCTCGGGGTTCGGAAATGTCATGATGGCCTCGACGAGGACCGACGCATTGTCACCGAACGGCTCGGGCTAGGAACCCTTCTTCGACAAGATCGCTCTCGGAGATCGGACTCCTCTCCACCAAAGGTTGATCAAGGAAGAAATGAGGGAGGAGGAGCCCATTAAAAAGAAGAAAAAAGTCAAAAATGGAAGCTATGCACAAATAAGGAAAGTCTTTAGTGGTTAATAAAATAACTAAATAAATAAAATAATTAATTAATTAATTTTGAAATTTGGAAATAAATAAAGTAATTTATGGAAATCAATTAACCACCTTAATGGTGGCCAAATAAGGTATAAAATCAAATCTTTACATAAAAGGTAAGTTTTCAATTCAAATAAAAGAATAAATTAAATAATTAAATCTAAATTTCATAATTAAAATAAATCAATTAATTAATGTAAGATAATTAATTTTTTGGCGGTTTTTATAAAAAGGAAGTTAGTTGTATACACATATTATACACATATAATACAATATACATAGGTACAAATAAGGAAATAATTTTTATAAAAGATTTTTTTAATTTTAATTTTTCTATTTTTATTTTTAACAAAAACAATATCTATAATTATATATATTATGTATAAAAATAAATATGAATAAAATATATACAACAAGTTTATGGAAAAATTGTACAAAACACCCTAGAAAACCGACTTTTTAACCGTAAATCTAAAAATTATGAACCACAACCATTTGAAAGATAATTTAATTTATAGTATAATGGAAGTGATTTTGGTTCGATTTGACTCGTATGGAGCCGGAATTTGTCTTTCAATTATCGCTTAGCAGCTTTTTCTAAGTGTAATTATTTGCAATATGTACATTATTTTATTTTACACTTATTTTTATTATTTACAACACATTTTTATTTACAACTTTTGTTTACAAAAATAATTAATTTGAGGTCAAATTATGTACAAATAAAATAATACAAGTTTTATACAAATATACATGGAATTTATTTACAAAATATTTTTGGATTATTGACAGAAGACCCTATCTCCCCCTACTTTATTCCTGGTCGATCAGGTCAAGTCTTGACCTTCTCTCGGGGTTCGGGTCAGTCTGTATTTATTGCATAAATACACCCTTTCTTTTCTTTTCTTTTCTCCTTTATTCTTTTATTTATGTACAAAAAATGTTAAAAATGTAATTTTAACAAATGCATGCAAAATGGTAGTTTTATGGAATTAGTAGGTATTTACAGGTGTTTAACAACAGAAATGAAGTTAAAATAAAAGAACAAAGGCGATGAATCGTGGATTCATCAGGGAATGAGGTGACTCCTATCCAAGCTCGGGCTGCCCATTGCCGGCAGATGGTATTGATTTATATTGATATGGATGTTGACATTATGATCACAAAAAATGTGATATTCAAAAAAAGTTATTGAATTGTTTATTATTACCTCATGATGATTTGCATGATTGAAAAGTCTTGTATAGTTCACTGGTTTTATTGATTTATATGCCTTATTATATGGAATTGTCATAATATCATTCTTTACTACTCATGGTATATGGATATTGATGGTATGTCTCGTAAATTATTGATGCATACTTAATCAAATTCGTTTGACTAATATTGACTTACAACCTTGCAGCTTAATGGAGGACGATGTTGGACTGCTCAGCTAAATTAAGGAGCCATTGCTTTATTTTAGCTTTTAAATCATTGTACGGTTGGATTTATTTAATTTTATTTTGTAGTTCATACTTGATGAGTCTTTTATTTATTGATTAATTTCCTTTATCATTCTATATATATAGCACTTTAAAAGTTATTTATGAATTATTGAATATTTTATCGTTCCTGAACTCAAAAAATCATTATCTTGATATACTGGTTTAAATTCATCTGGGCGGTACCTGTGGAAACTTATTCCACGGAACCCCCATGCGAACTTATAATTTGTTAAGTACCCCAAGAAAGCCGTCACTTCAAGTCACGGCTTCCATTGGGGTTTATTTACATGAGAAAAAAACGCATGGAAGCCACCTATTGAAGATGCGGCTTCAGTTTTGGCCAAAGCCGCCTCTTCAAGAGGCGGCTTCAATGTAAATAAATCACATGTAAACAAACCCCAATGGAAGCCGTGACTTGAAGTGACGGCTTCCTTGAGGTACTTAACAAATTATAAGTTCGCATGGAGGTTCCATGGAATAAGTTTCCACGGGTACCGCCCATGCGAACTTTCCTCTTGATATACTTCCCCAATTTTCCTCATGTTTTGAGATCTGAGACCTCAGCATCCTCTCCCCCGTTCACAGGTCGTCGTCACTCCCCGTTACTTTCCACATCTCTCTCTCTCTACAAAGCA
This sequence comes from Ottelia alismoides, assembly GCA_037367405.1. Lineage (NCBI taxonomy): Eukaryota > Viridiplantae > Streptophyta > Magnoliopsida > Alismatales > Hydrocharitaceae > Ottelia > Ottelia alismoides. The sequence goes on along the minus strand of JAZKJV010004210.1, from coordinate 118,687 downwards.
CCGCCACCACCACCAAGGCGCCACCGCCATGGAGACTAAAGCCCCTCTAAATGCGGACACTTTCGCCGCCGGGACTCCGCCGGAGGCTCCCCGCCGCCGGCCGTGTGCCCCCAAGCGCAAGGGCTCCTCCACCGCGCACTCAACGCCCTCCAAGCGCCACGCCAAGGACCGCTCTTACCATCCCCCCCTCCTTCCCCCACTCCACAACGGCCCCGTCACCCGCGCCCGCCAGTCCCCCAACAAGCTCGCCGCCACCACGCCCGAGCTCAACAAGCTCCCGGAGGTGATGCAGGTCGAGGGCGCGGCGTTGCATCCGGAGGGAGACGTTGGCTCCAATGAGGAGGAGGGTATGACCGAAAAGGAGGCGCCGTTCGTTGATTTGGAGTTCGAGGCCATTAGATCCCGCGGGAGCGACGTCCACGTCGTGCCCACCCACGCAGGTGAGCTGCCTGGATACCGCATATGCCTTGTCTTGCATATTGGAACCCGACTCACGTTGTTGATACTGGAAATTCGGCTGAAAAATTGAAGCTTTCTTAGGGTTAGTGTTCAAGGTGTTCAAAGTTCTGATCTTTCGCTTGTTGTTATTGAATTTAGGTTGGTTTCAGTGGAAGAAGGTTCATCCCATTGAGGAACAGATAATGGCTTCCCTTTTCGATGGGAAGGTTGAGAACAGAACCTCTGATGATTACATTGAGATACGAGATGCGATCATTAGGAAGTTCCATGCCAATCCACAGACACAAATTGAATTGAAAGACCTGTCTGAGTTACCCATTGGTGAAATGGACGCTAAGCAGCATGTTCTGGAGTTCTTAGATCATTGGGGACTGGTTAATTTCCACCCATACCCTCCAGGTGATTCGGATGCTTGTGAGCCTGAGGCAGATGGAGAAGTTAAGGATCTCTCTTTGATTGAGAAGTTGTATACATTTGATGCATCACAATCACAGGTGTCTATGGGAATAATTCCTAAGCGGATGCCATCATCTGCTTCAGCTGCACATCCTCGGTTGCTTACGGAGGAGTCGAAGATTGTGATTACTGAGGAGTTGGGTAAACCAGAGGAGCCTTCTGTTGAGTACCATTGCAATGCTTGCTCGGGGGACTGCACTCGCAAACGTTACCATTATCAGAAGAAGGTTAGCTGGTAAATTGTTCAGTTGTATGCTATTGAACTTAAATTTGTGCTTAATGTGTGCTTAATATGCCGGAGGAATTTATGGAATGGATATGCTTTTCCCATTTTGATTTGCTTTCGCACATTTGCTCTGTATGCCATTGACAGTAATCACTTTCCAAATGAAGTCTAGGGAAAGAAATGAAATTCATGAGCTTCTTTGTCTATGACTTACCTTCCAATGTTGGGGACACTTGATGGCTTGAAATGACACAAGTATTATGTTAAATCCAAATCCTAGTGTGTCAATTACTCTTGCCAAGACATGATACTCATCTCGTGTACACCAGCCATGATAGCATGTTCCATTTAACATTTGCCACAGATTTATGAATTTGAAGCAAAAGTGTCTTTCCCTGAAATAGAAATTAAGGTTTATAACATTTCATAATCAGGCACTGTAGATTATATCAATGCCATGTTTTTGTTAATTGATTATATCTAAAAAAGTTTTTTAGAGGAAATCAAATGATTATATATGCTGAATTTCATTTTGATTTAAGTGCGATCCTATTAAATGCACGAACTAAATCCATCCCTCAAAAAAATATATTCAATATTTAACAATTACATGTTTGATGAAAGTGCACATAAAATGCAGTTACTTATATTCTTTTCCTTCTTACATTCTATCAATTTTCATATAAATTCCATCCCCTCTAAATTCCATGCCATCACGCCAATTACACCCTTAGATTGTCAGCTTGTTTTTGCTAGCTATCTATTTTTGTTTAAAGTTCTTTTTAAAAACTTCCATTTCCAAATCTCCAGGGATCTGGAAGTATTTATCATAATTCTATTGTTATATGTTGAAAGACTTACAGTTTTGGTTCATCGGCAATATTGCAACATGATTTTTTAGCAGTTCTTTGGATTTACGGTTGGCTTTCCAATTTGTGTTCAGTTCTCAATATGCAAGTTGAATTGGTTGTTTTTCCTGTAAACATATTTCACATCACAGGAGTGGGGCTTTTCACATTCATTTTTTACACTCCTGATATAAACAACAAGGTGAAAAATCATTTTAAAGTTGTTTTAAAATTGATGTCATCTGATGGCTGGGATTTTAGCTTCCTTTGCATTTTATATATTTTATGCATTTAGCTGTAATAACAGAACAACTTCATCTCAAGAGAAAGCTGCCTAAATGCTTAATTTTGTTTGTGTAAATAATAATTTATAATTTAAAATGTCTTGGATTTCAAGGAAAAACCATGAATTTCACTATTTTTTTATGCTGCCAAAGATTTCCAATGTGATATTGGCAAACTCATTTTCTACATCCTGACAACCATCATTGACACTTGAAACTATAGTTTCAACCGTACCATTTTGAATTTGATTGCCCTTAACACAACAGACCACATGATTGTCATATTATTTCCTCTTGCCAACTTTTCTGTAGTTCTATTATTGTCTGTCTAATCATTTTTATGTTACTGCGCATCCTCTTTAATATGTTCATTCCTCCGTTATTCTCTCTCTCTCTCTCTCTCTCTCTCTCTCTCTCTCTTTCTCTCTAAAAGAGCTTCTGTTCTATTGCAGAAATCCACTGCATGCGTTTACATAATTACATTTGATTGCACTATGGTGCAAAGCCTCCTGTTACAACATGTACATCTCATGTTTTAAGTTATTTTATTGAGGTTATCTTCCTACGATGGAGAACATCTTGTGCCTTCATCACATACCCTTCACTGATTTTACGTAAAATATATAGTTCACTAATCTAATGGTAAGTTCTATGATATCAAGAAATGCCATGGAAAATACTAAGATATCCATGTTGCTCTCACTTAACCTGCATTGCTTGTAGTGATGAAGTTTCCTATTAAGTACCTTCGTTTTCTCGTCAACCAATGTTATATTTAAAAGGAAAATACTAAGATATCTTCTTTCCTATGTACATGAACTTTAGTCTTTATTATGATTTTTCTACTGGGATTAAATCTTATGTTGCCAATGTTACTTTTTCTACCATCTGTTTTCAAATGCTAAAAATATGTTTTAGTGTGACCATGCTTTTGAATGTCCAAGCTAGTTTATGCATATGAATGGGCTTGAGATCTTTCTTTTAATTGGACCCAGCCTTTTACCAGGCTGATTTTGACTTATGCACCGACTGCTACGATGCTGAAAAGTTTGGCCAAGGCATGGTTGCTTCTGATTTCATTTTAATGGACGTTGCTGCGGTTCGTGGGGGTGGTGGTGGAAATTGGACTGACCATGAGACCCTTCTTCTTCTAGAAGCTATAGAGCTATATGGGGCAAACTGGAATGAGATAGCTGAGCATGTTGCCACCAAGATAAAAGCTCAGTGCATTTATCATTTCATTCGAATGCCTATTGAAGACCCATTTTTAGATGACCCTGATGATCCTGATATCGTTCCTACTGAAAACACCAATCACCCCTCCACTAACACAGATTTTGGTGCTTCTGATATTCCTCGGGAAGTTCACGCAAAAAGTTTGGAGAATGGTGAACTGCCCACCTCTCCTCCAAAGGATGCCGGAGTAACAATAGATCAGAAGTTGTTGGTTAATGCTAACCCATGTGGTAGCAAAGTTATTTTCGATGCTTTAGCGAAATCATTACAAGCTGTTGGTTATTTCCATGGACATGAAGGTTCTCTTTCTTTTGCAGAGTCTGGAAACCCTGTGATGGCCTTGGTAAGTTGTATGATTTACTCTCCTTTGACTAAATATGCTTTTTCTCACTTGTATGTCATGTTGGTTAACTTTTTTTTCACAGGCTGCATTTTTAGCTGATGTTGTTGAGCCTGATATTATAACTATGTCAACACGAAGCTCCCTGAAAGCAATTTATGATGATTCTCCAGGCATTCAGCTTGCCACAAGACACTGTTTTCCTTTGGAAGATCCTCCAAGTGATAGCATTGATCAGCCAAATAATCACATGGATGCCACAGACTCTGAAAGGTTTGTGCATCGGTGTGATGTATATTTAGACTTCGAAAATTTGGTCCTTGCAGCTAACATTTTACTGCAATTTCAACCATTGCAGTGGGGTTGCCCATAAGGAAGAGAATCAGGCACAAATAGATAATGAATCTGAAGCAGCTAAAGAAAGCATGGATACAGATGTCAGGACTATGCAAACTGAAAAAGAGTTGCCCATTTCTTCAAAGGAATGCTTGGAAATCCCTGATGTGAGGGAATCTGGTAATACGATATTGTCAGGAAAATGTGAAGCACCCAGCACTGAGAAAGAATTAGGCGATTCCTTGATGCAGAGTGGCAGTCCTTCTGCACAAGTTTCAGATGAGAATGCCAATGATGCCTTGAAGGTACCCAAAGATTCACCTTCCCCCGAGGAAGGCAGAGCTACTTCCATACCAAGTACGCCTGATGAAACACAAATCGTAAATGATGGGGATGATATGAAATCTGCAAAAGATTCTCATGCAGCCTTGGAAGATGAGGTGAAAACATCTACTGATGGGGATATAATGTGTAATACAACATCCGATGAAAAAGAGCTTATTGAGACTACATCTCTTTCACGGGCTGGTATTATACATGATCTTTTAAGTATTTTTTTTGCTTCAGGTGCTGGGTCATTATCCTTTGAAGCTAGTGTGATGAAAACTTATTGGCACATTTTTTATCAAGCTAACATATCATATACTAGAAGCGCAAGAACAAGTGGTTGTAATGGCATAGTGTCTCTCGACACAACAACCGGGTTCCATTTTGATGGACAGTTCCTTTGAGTTTTTTCCCCAATTAAATAGTATTAGAAAGGTCAATATATGCACATGTCCTTGAGATAAATCTGAGCGTGAAATAATGTGGACATGAAATTAAAGGACCAACTGATCTCCGGGAGGGGGGGGGTAGTGCAAAAATACACAACCACAAAAATGAGATTTTACCAGGCTCGAAGGTTATGCCCATGGCCACTCACACACTCCCGTGGCTCCCCTGGAGAGCATACGTCTACCCGGGTAGAGTGTACCTCCAATACACTATGCTAGGTTATGCCCATGGCCACTCATACACTCCCTTATTGCTGGGAGAATTATGCTCCGAGGACTAGTACTCATGACATGAAAGCTCTTCTCGTCTCCTTTAGACTGCCCAAATATATTTCCACCTCCCAAGTCCTTACAAGGATAACACTCATTTTTCTTATATAAAGACTCACAAACCTAGGTCTACAAGAGAGAGAGAGAGCATCCAAAAATGTATGTTCTCTTTTTCTGGGGCATCGTAATTCATCTTGCTATTTAGGTCTAACCACTAATACTTTTGAATATCCTACTTCTAGCTTGTGACTAAGGAACAAGGTCATACACATTGAGGGGAGGTATATAAAGAGAGTCTTTTTTCTTTCTTTTCACCCAACCATGGAAGGCCGTATCGGTGATATATCAGCGATATATCGCCGATATATCGGTTTCGAAAGGGTAGGGGTTTCGATATTACCCAGTATCTCCTTCTACAGGGATATCGGCGATATATCGCCACATCGGCTCATATAGGTCAAAAATGACTGGTTTCAGTAGAAAAAAATCCCAGATATCGATCGATATCGTCGATATTTCGCTGATATCTCTATATATATCAATGCTATTATTCATGGAAGATTGATTCAACACTTAGTATTAAAACACATATATCTAGCTACACCTAGTATTAAAACACACAATGGTTTATATATATTGTTTTGGGTCGGGCGCGCTGCCCCCGCACCCCCGCAAGGGGGGGCCAACATGGGCCCCCCCAAGCTCGCTGACCGGGCAGCGAGACCCTCGTACTGATAGGGTATGATGCGACAGGAGGGTGCATACAATGGTTCTTCAACTTGGTGTATGTTTACAAGTTATTCATGTTGTAAGACTTGAATGAAATCGATTTCCAATATCTATAAGTCAATTCTTCAAAAATAAAATATCTATAAGTCAAGATTCAAACATTAATATCGATATGTTCAAAATGATCGATATATGCGATACGAGCTTCATAGATTGATCGATATGTATGATCTAAGAGTATATTTGTAAGCTATTTAATAATCTAAGAACTTGGATGAAGTCCATTTTCAATATATATAGGTCAACAACTAACAATACCAACGATATTTCGATATGATCGATATGTGCAATATAAGGATCATAGTCTTCACAAATGATCTATATGTGGCATCTAAGTGTATATTTGTAAGTTATTTAATGTTGTAAGAACTTGAATGGAATCCATTTCCAATATCTAAAGGTCAGGAATAAACATTAACAACGATATGTTCGATATGATGACCGATATGTGTGATATATGGTCTATAAATGACCGATATGTGTGATATAAGTGTGTATTTGTAGGTTGTTTGTTGTTCTAATATCTTGGATTATCTTAATTTCTGAAAAAATGCCAAAAAATTGGCTTTTTTGAGCCATTTTCGACATTTCCATCGATATCGTCGATATATCGTCGATATATCCCGATATATCCATTTCCGGGTGGACTGAAACGATATGGATATCGATACGGCCTTCCATGCCCCCAGCTGCGGGTCTCCACCGATAAGGGGGCTCTTGGGGGAATCCGAACTATAAAGAAAGAGGAAGTAGTGGCGTTGAATGCCTTCCCTTACATGGAGACCAAGTCCACAACCACTACACGAAATGAACCTGGGTTTGGTGAATTGAAGAGGACTCCCAATTACTGCACGTTATCTTATACTGAGGTGCTCCTCGCCTTTTGTTGGAACGATGCGAGCTGGGACCTCGATTAAGAAAGAGGGAGGGACACAGGAACCATCTCATTTGGGGCAGAAAACAAATCGACATTTTGATGTGATACAACCTTTTCCATTTAGTTTTGGTAAAGAACAACGAAGTCCATCCGAACCGTCTAATGAAGAAATAAGAGAGCGAAGCACGCATGTGGAACAAAACTTGGTCTTTGATTTTTATCCAATGATAGATATACACCTTCCTCCCCTCTTTCACCTTTTGGTGAAAGCTGGACGTCGTGCAAGGGTTGAGTACCATCTTTTCCATGGGTAAGGATGATGGATCTTGATCCTATGCTCATAATTGCATATTTTATCATTGCGTTCTTCTTCATATACTCAACCATTTAGCGTCCTCTTATTTCTTGACTAGGACATGGTATGCAATGGAATGGATGGAGGGGACACATGTCAACAATGGTGGATGTGCCACCCATATGAACAAATCAAAACGTTCTACTTTATACCAATCTTGGGAAAGCCAACGATCTTCCTTGGGAGTCAGGAATAGGATTCCTTGAGTCATGTGTGAATGCTTGTAGGATTCTAGGTTGGTTCCTGTCAAGGGTTGTTTGGTAGTCATTTAAGACATGATCATTCCACAAGTATCTAGTTTGACGTTGGGAATATCCCATTCGAGGTTCTTCAAGCTCATCAGGGCTTCCTTACCTTCTAGACTTATCTCTAGCCTCTTACTTTGGAAGAGACTCAAGGTTTTCAAGAGTTATGCAAATATATAGTCAATGTCAATGGACCTTGATGATTTGCCCTTTGTGCATGGAAAAATGATCCATAATGCCAATATTAGTTGCTGCAATCATTGGTTTTTAGAATGAGAGTATAAGGGAGAAGAGCATGGTAGTCCTTATAAGTTGAGAGAAGAGCGATGATGAGTGTTTGTATTTAACAAAGAAACTAAAAGATAAGGGGATATATGAGTCAAACTCCAATTTTCTTAATTCATAATTTGTCTCAATTTATTAGCATACCGAAGCTTGCAAAAGTCTATAGTAGGTATCCGGTCGGTTGGGTCATTGATTAAGCCTTAATTGACTGTTGGACACCGAATTTTATGGCAGAGCTGTCTGATCAGAGAGCTGAGGAGTTCTCTTGTCTATGAAGCATGCTAGCTTGAATGGAGGAATCTTCAGAAGGTAGATACTCTTGGTACTATAAAGATGGATCGTTCATTGTAAAGAAAGTGTACGAGGTTATATCTGTTTAGTTGGTTATCGGAAACTGATGAGGTATCTTGTGAATGTGCAAGATTATGGAGGTGGAAAGTCCTTGTGCCGATTAAAATTTTCTTGTTTCTGCTCAGAAAAGGTTGAATTATAACATGTGCTAGGAAGGCCAGGACCTTTCCTATTGATGAGATATGCAAACGATGTGGAGGGGTTGCAATGAACATTGACCACCTCTTCTTCATATGCCTTGGATCAAGGAAGACATGGGCGGTGGCTGATCTACGTGGTGTCCAATGGACAACATGGATTCACTATGGAGCTTGATTGGCATGGACGGGACGGAGTCAATTGAAGGCATGATTAAGGTGATTCACACATCTGGGCTGCCTGGCTGGCAAGGAATGATTTTATTTTCAAGGATGTGAGGTTTTACCATGACAATGTATTTGAGCATGCCAAGACTCTACGAAATGTGGCACTTGTAAAATCTTTTTTATAATTATTTTGAATATATAATGTTTGGGTTGGCCTGTCATGGAGTTCATCCTATTAGTTCTAAAAAGGCGACAACATACACCACATATTCAGTCTACATTGTAGATAAAGTTCATACATATACCATAGACTTTAATATTTAATTATTTAAGAACTTATTTATTTTTATTAAAAATTTTTGTAAGTTGTATTATGGAGATAAATTCTTACATATAAACCATCTGTATAGTGATTATATCGAAATTTATGTTAAACGTAATGCATGCTTATCTTAAATTTATAAATGAATTTCGAAACATTCTATTGTATTTAAAATAGAATATTAATAATTAATTGCTTCTTCTAAAAAAATAATAATTAATTACTCATTTATTTTGAATTAAAATATGCAAAACTGCACAAACCCACATATTCCTCTCATATTCTCTTGTCTACCGCATAATAACTATGCGGCAACCTGTTCAGATGAGTTCACATAACAGATTTTCAAACCTTGGCAGGTGGTGCGAGTGGTCAAGAGAACATGTGTGTGGGATTTGGGTTGATGGGGACTTCTTGATGGCCGAATCATGCAAGATTTTGAGGAACCTTGCACTAGTGGTTAGCTATTTGCTTTGGACTTACTTCGATTTGGAAAACAAGGCACCATTAAAGGAGAGGTTGCATGGTTAACTAGCAAGGTAAAATAGGTTGGTTACTACGGTACTCAGAAATAGGTTGGGAATGTGAACTGTCATCTCCTTCTCGGTCTTTAGTTGGGGCGATACATTTTTTCCCTTTGCATGAGCGTAGTTCTGTATGGAAAAGAATGAACATGAGGTGGATTGATGCGACGGACTTGGAGTCCGTTTGGAGGAGCTTTAAATCTGAAAGGATGGATGCATATGACCACATGTATAAAAAATACTGGAGTAGACCTTTTGCAATTATGTCGTACATTACGAACAAGCGGAATGTAAAAGTCTTTCATGGTCAAAGGCACTTTGTCGAGAATGTAGTGCATAGTGCGAAGGCTTTCCACGCGTCATGGGCATCCTTACTCCGTTGGAATGAACATGTAATTAGGAATGGTTTTTTACTCTCAATGTAGTTTTTTTGTAATAGTGGCTCTCTTTTTGATAATAAAATTCATCGGATGACATCCTACGATGAATGGTTATCCTTGATCCTTCAGCTTTCAAGAAAAAAGAAATTAGAGATGCAAACATACTTTACATAATTGGAGGGGCTGAGGTACCAGGTGAGCAAGGTTCTGTCTTGCTCGGGGTTCCACCGAGGCAAGGTCCTAGATATCAATTTCGGTCACCATTTCGATGACCGACTGAAACGGAATTTCGGTCGAAATTCGACTGAAATTTCGGTCACCATTTCGATGACCGATCGAAACGGAATTTCGGTCGAAATTCGACTGAAATTTCAGTCATTCGGTCATTTTTTGTACTAGGGCCCCCACATTTCGATCATTTCGGCCATTTCGGTCGAATTTCGATTTCGACAGGATATCGATATTCGACAGAAATTCGACCGAATTTCGCTGAATTTTGAGGCCATGCACCGAGGGGATACAGAGGAAGTGGTGGTTGGGAAGATCGGCGATGGTGAGGGCTAGCAGAGGTGAGGGGTAGTGTTTGGTGGCTGTCGATGGTGGTATGCAGTAGGGGAAGGGGTTGGAAACAATGACAATGGGCTGAGCGATGGTGGCATAATTTGATAGGAGCTGGGGAGGATGGGATGATTGAGGGTTGGGTAATGAGATGGTAGTGGGGGAAGAGGGGGGGAGGGTGGGTGGGTGGACCATGGGTGGCAGTGACGTTGGTTGCACATCAGTTGCGTGGTTTGGTGAGGGGGTTTTCGATGATATTGTATTCATTGGAGACCTGTATAATGAGCCCTCCTAATCAAGGATCATGTACTCCATAAATGAAGTTGGCTATTATTATACCTTCAGATTGAACTTAAATCAATTCTTCAACATTTGCTGATGTATATATGAATTGTAGTCTAGCTGATTTAAATCATTGCATGTTTGTCAATATTAATAAGATCAATCAATAATAGAAACGATTCAAACTCTATGCTATATTTGGAGATGAGAGTAGAAGAATGCAATGAGATATTTGTTCAATCCTTAATTTGGAGAGATTATGAATTTTTGATTGCACTAGGCGCGTCAAAAGGAGGAGCTCCGGGTCAAAAGGAGACTTGGTGGTGGAGTGAAGGGGTGCAAGAGAAGTTAAAAATTAAAAGAGCTTGCTTTAAAGCTGTGTCTAAGGATAGAACAGAGGAAACTGTCACAGACTATAAAATAGCGAAGAAGGAAGCTAAGAAGGCTGCAAGCGAAGCTAAGTCAAAAGCTTATGAAGTTTTGTATAAAAATCTCAACTCTAAGGAGGGCCAGAAGGATATATTCAGGTTGGCCAAAGCAAGAGAAAGAAAGACCAAAGACCTTTCTCAAGTGAGATACATTAAGGACGAGGAAGGTCACGCGCTTGTTACTCAGAAGGATATAGAGACTAGATGGGAGCAGTACTTCCATAAACTTTTCATTGGGGAAGGAAATAGAGAGATCACTTTTGGTGATCTAGCTAGTAGTGAAAGTTACTTGAATCGTGCATGCTATAGACGAATACAAAGAAAGGAAGTAGAGGAGGCTTTGAAGGTTATGAGACCTGGAAAAGGTGTAGGACCGGATGACATCCCTGTAGAAGTATGGAAATTTTTAGGTGAGCGTGGTTTGACTTGGTTTACGAATCTATTCAATGTTATTTGGCGAAGCAAGAAAATGCCTAAAGATTGGAGGAGGAGTATCGTGGTGCCTCTTTATAAGAACAAAGGAGACATTCAAAATTGTTCAAATTACAGAGGTATCAAGCTGATGAGTCACACTATGAAAATTTGGGAACGTGTGATCAAAAGAAGGTTGAGGCAAGTTTCCCAAGTAAAAGAAAACCAATTTCGGATTCATGCTAGGTCGCTCAACTATTGAAGCCATCCATTTGCTGAGTAGAACAATGGAGATTTATAGAGCTAAAAGGAAGAATCTCCATATGATCTTTATTGATGTGGAGAAGGCTTATGATTCTGTCCCTCGAGAGATACTGTGGAGAGTTTTGGAGAAGAGACAAGTACCCGTCCTATACATTAATCTGATAAAGGATATGTATGATAGGGCTTTATCTTGTGTAAGGACCCCGACGGGGAAGACTGATTATTTTGATATCAACATTGGTTTACATCAAGGTTCAGCTTTGAGTCCATTTCTTTTTACTTTGATTATGAACGAGTTGACAAGTCACATTCAGGATGAGTTACCTTGGTGTATGTTATTTGCTGATGATATTGTGTTGATTGACGAGACTAGAGATGGAGTAAATGAGAAGCTTGAGGTTTGGAGACATGCATTGGAGACTAAAGGTTTCCGTATAAGTAGGGCTAATACGGAATATATGGAATGCACCTTTGATGGAAGCAATGGTGAATGAATCGAGGTGAAGATTGGTGACGATAACATTCAGAAGAGAGATTCTTTTAGATATATGGGATCTATTTTGCAACATGATGGGAAAATTGATGGAGATGTTACTAATAGAATAAATGCAGGCTGGCCAAAGTGGAGAGAAGCCTCTGCTGTTCTCTGTGATAAGAAAATTCCTTTAAAAGTTAAAGGAAAGTTTTACAAAGCAGACGTGAGACCTGCTATGCTTTATGGATCTGAATGTTGGCCTGTGAACCATAGACATGTGCAGAGAATGGCTGTAGCAGAAATGAAAATACTAAGATGGATGTGTGGACATACACGTAAAGATCGGATTCGGAATGATGCAATCGGAAAGAAAGTTAGTGTAGCTCCGATCGAGGATAAGATGCGAAACCGCTTAAGATGGTTTGGTCATTTGCAAAGAAGGTCAGCTGATGCACCGGTTAGGAGATGCGAGTGTTGGGATGTTGAGCTGGCTAAGAGAGGGCGAGGACGACCCAAAAAGTGTTGGAAAGAGACTATACGAAGGGATCTTAGTTTTTTAGATATAAGCCCGAGATTGACCCAAGATAGATCTGAATGGAGGCGGAGAATCCATGTAGCCGACCCTACTTAATTGTGGGAAAAGGCTTTATTGTTGTTGTTGTTGACTATTCATAAAAGATTGATTTTGTCTTGAATCTTTGAATTAGAAGGATAGCTTCAAGATGTATGCTTCGAGGTGGAGTTGAAACTTTTGCAGTTAGAACTTAGATGGGCACCTCAGATTGTTTTAGCAAGGCATGCACCTTTCACGACCGAGGAAGTCTTCAGGCATGAGGTAGTGGAGGGAAGCTAAGATGCTACCTCTATTTCACCGCACTTAAGTATCACAATTGACGCTTGCTTACAATCCGTTTAAGTTTTATCCCTCTTTTCATATATCTTCTTTATCGAGAACTCCTAGCTGTTGCAGTTCCCCATGGTTTTTTTGAGAAACGATAGGATGGATCTCCAATAAAGACCCATCTAAAGAATATACTAAGAATTATGTATAATAACAAGTGCCAAATTTCGTACAGAGCTTTGGTGTGCTCAATTACATTCTCAAAGTGAAACACCCCTCTTTGAATATAACATCGTTTCTAGCTAGCCAGATGGTCCAGACATGGATGCAAACCTTGATTCTCCCTTCAATCTAACCTGCCCAATCTCTGTAAACAAGCTCCAGAAGACTCCGCACCATCCCATTGGACATCAGGAAGATCTACACTCCTCCCCGCCTCCCTTGAGTCAGGGCACTGAAAGAAAAGACGATCAATATCTTCCACTTCTCCACATCTCTTGCCGATCTCATCGCTCCCGGCAAAAAAACCTAACTTTCCTGATGCCTGTTGTAACTCGCCCCCTTCTAAGCAACCACAAGGAGACTTATATTTGTGTGGGGATTCTCCATTTCCAAATTCTAGCACAACCAAGAGGTATCACTGATGCCCAGCGTAGCAGGGGCAGAAATAGCTTCGTAGCCATTTTCACTATGAATACCCCATCTCTCCAGCACCACAAATCTCTACCATTAGAAGGTTCCTCCAATCTCGCTAGCCTACTCAAAAGGCAGAAATTCTTCTACCCTTTGGTCTGACAATTCATTCACGAACGAAGGCATCCAAGAACCGTCGGACCATACTTCAGCAACATTCGCATCCTTGTTTGAGGCCAAAGCAAATAGTCTAGGATACTGATCACACAGTTCTCCTTCATCCGATCATTCATCCTTCTAGAATCTGAACATACTTCCATTACCTAGGATTGATCGCAGTGAGCCCGACACCTCTAGCAAGACCGGGTAAATACCTCTCTAGAAGGTAGATGGCGATGCCACAATGTCTGCATAGATGTAAAGGCTGGGTGAGACTGCGCTCACAGATCTTAGCAGCCTAGAGAGCAAGTCACTACCATCTTCCCAAATCCTCATTATCCACTTCGCCAGCAAAGCCTTGTTCATATCATCAATATGTAGTACTCCCAACCCTCAAACCTTGATTGGCGAGATCACTACCTCCCAATCCACCAAAGCAATCCCCTCACCATCTTGGCTTGGCAACCAGAGAAAAAGGTGCATCAACACCTCCAAACGCTTATAAATGCTGACTGATATCATCCTCATAGAAAGAAAGAAAATGAGAATTGGAGACAGAACCGCCTTTGCCAGGACCAACCTTCCTCTTGACAGATATGAAGCTTCCTACCTTGCCAATTTTCTCTCTATCTTCTCAACAACAGGTAGCCAATCCATATGCCTAAGTCTCCCACAAAGCAAAAGCATGCCCATAATTTTTAGGCAGGCTTCTCTATATAACTATGTAGTTCCCATGATTCCCCCGCAGGGCGATACCTCAATTGGAGACAAGCTGAAAGGAACAAAGGCAGATATGCCCCATTAACCTTCAACCCTGACAACTCCCCAAAAAATCCAATACCACCCTAACTGCCCTGTACTAGGCCACACCGCCCTCGATGAAAAAGATAGTATCGTTTGCGTACTGCAAAATTGGGATCAAGACATCTTCCCTGGAGTAGCTCCTATAGAAATCACCGGCCTCTGCCAGCCCTGCCAATACTGCTAAAGTATATACAACCTGGACAAATAATAAAGGTGCCAATGGGCACCCTTGCTTCACACCTCTCTACAAGAACAACAAAGCCTTTTCTCACATTAAGTAGGGTCAGCTACATGGATTCTTTGCCTCGATTCAGATCTATCTTGGGTCAATCTCGGACGTAGATCCAAAAAATTAAGATCCCTTTGTATAGTCTCATTCCAACACTTCTTGGGCCTTCCTCGCCCGCTCTTAGTCGGCTCAACATCCCAAAACTCTCATCTCCTAACTGTTGCATCAATCGACCTCCTTTGCAAATGACCAAACCACCTTAAGCAGTTTTCTCGCATCTTATCTCCGACTGGAGATACACCAACTTTCCTTCTAATTGCATCATTCCAAATCCGATCTTTACGTGTGTATCCACACATCCACTTTAGCATTTTCATTTCTGCTACTGCCATTTTTTGCACATGTCTATGGTTTACATTCCAACATTAAGATCCATAGAGCATAGTAGGTCTCACAACCACTTTGTACAACTTTTCTTTGATTTTCAAAGGAATTTTCTTATCACAGAGAACAATAGAGGCTCCTCTCGACTTTAGCCAACCTGCATTTATTCTATTAGTAACATCTCCATCAATTTCCCCATTATGTTGTAAAATAGATCCCAAGTATCTAAAATAATCTCTCTGGATGTTATCGTCATCAATCTTCACCTTGATTCCTTTACTATCACTTCCATCAAAAGTCACTCCACATATTCAGTTTTAACCCTACTTATACTAAATCCTTTAGTTTCCAATGCATGTCTCCATACCTTAAGCTTCTCATGTACTCCATCTCTAGTCTCATCAATAAATACAATATCATCAGTGAATAACATACACCAAGGTATCTCGTCTTGAATGTGACTTGTCAACTTGTCCATTATCAAAGTAAAAAAGAATGGGCTCAAAGCTAAACCTTGGTGTAGACGGATGTTGATGTCAAAATAATCCGTCTTCCCAGACTGGTTTTTTACACAAGATGAAGCCCTATCATACATATCGTTTACGAGATTAATGTACAGGACATGTACTTGTCTCTTCTCCAAAATTCTCCACAATATCTTCCGTGGAATAGAATCATAAGCCTTCTCCAAATCAATAAAAATAATATAGAGGTTTTTTCTTTTAGCTATATAAATCTCAATCGTTCTCCTCAGCAAGTGGATGGCTTCAATAGTTGAGTGACTTGACATGCATCCGAATTGATTTTCTTTTACTTTGGAGACTTACCTTAACCTTCTTTCGATCACACATTCTCAAATTTTCATAGTGTGACTCATCAGCTTGATACCTCTATAATTTGAACAATTTTAAATGTCTTCTTTGTTCTTATAAAGAGGCACTATGATGCTTCTCCTCCAATCTTCATGCATTTTCGTACATCACCAAATAACGTTGAATAAATTTAAACCTCTCCGGAGCTGAAAAATCCCCTCTCTTTCTTCCCATAACATGTACTGAGCACAAAGATGTTGTAATGCATCTCGTCATCCAGTCAATCCAAATGTCTGGGAAGCCCTTTGGACCAATAATGCCGAAATGAAACTCCAATTCATGCATTGGCACTGCCTTTGAAAAATCATCCTTCCATCGAAGCCCTCTACGCTGCTCCTCTTCTAGTTAGGCATAATCTCTGACGCCATAATCACTCCATCCAACAGTTGCCGACCTAGAATAAATGTAGTCTGGTAGGCAAAACGAGCACGTCGAGGACACCCTTGAGCCAGTTGGCCATGACCTTGTCCACAATAAGGTAAATAGCATTGGACAATGCTATTGATCGAAAATCTTCCCCTCGCTCAGTGCCCTCATTTTTCGTGAGTAAGAAGAGTAGGGATCTATTCGGCTTCTCCAAACCTCAATTTGCACCTTTAAACTCTGTAATCCCTCATCAGCCACATCCCAACACTCCTTATAGAAGAAAATAGGTAAACCATATGGTTCTAGGTAACCATCGACATTTAGATCGAACACCACACTATGCTCCTCCTCCCTTGAGAAATCAGAAGTAAGCACCTCTACCTGCTCTGGCCTTAGAGTTCAGATCCCCTTCCAAGCTGCCTAGCTCCTGAAGACGATGTCCTTCTACTGAAGTCACGAAAGTGGTCCACAATTCTTGCACCTATCGCCCCATCTCCCTATATCCTCTCCCCCTACCTGCAGATTGTGAATCAAGTTTCTCCTCCTTTCATTTGCCACCACATGGAAGAATCTTGTGTTTGCATCACCCTCTCTTACCCACTTTTTCCTTGACTCTTGTTGCCACTCTACCTCCTTCCGCTTTTCTTTCATAGCCACAACCTTTCGATGCTCATATCTGGCCTATTGCTCCTCATTAAGATCCTACTCATCCTCTATGCCATCTAACCGAGCAATCTCCTTTCAAGCAATCCACATATGCTCCTCACACTACTGTTGAAACTCTCTCTTATGCTTTTTCAGCAACCCCCTCAGCCCCACGACCTTTTGAGCCAATCTCTGCACTGTCGATCCCTCTACCTACTCCAAATCCCAAAGGCTCACAACCAACCCCCTAAAACCATCATCCAGCAACCATGTCCTTTCAAACTTGAACATGGACCAAAGAATCATCCCTTCACCCAATTCCCAACACAAAGGTGTATGATTTGATCTTGATCGAGGGGGACCCATGCTGAGGACAACAGGAACAACTCCAACAATTCCGTAGACACCAGGATCCGATCCAGATGTGAACTCGATGAGCTGTTGCGCCATGTGAAGCGTCGGTTCGTGGCATCCACCACTTCTAGTGTCAACTCCCCAATGAAGTCCATGAACTCGGTCGAGCCCCTTGTCACCAGGATGGCCATAGGCGAACAAAATAACGTCGATTCACCGCCAATGAGCCATGGGATGCTCGGGAAGTCCCTCATAACAAACCACAACTCTTCCCAAAGGGTGCGTTTGGTTGGGGGGTTACCCCCCACTTTGGGTGGGTTATCCCCCAAAACCCATATTCCCAAACCACTAGTGGGGCCCACTCTCTTTCCAACCAAAAAAATATATATTATACCATCATATCATCTAAAAATCATAAAATACTCAACTTCTACTCACTATTCCAAACTTCAATACAATCACATCACAACAACCACCCTCTTTTCAAATTTCAATACAATCATACCATAATAACTACCAACTTTTTCAAATTCCAATACAATCACATCACACAAACCCTCCCAACCCTTAACCCCACCAACCAAACACACAAACACAAAATCGGGTTATCCACCCCTGGATAACCCACGAACCAAACGCACCCAAAGAGTCGAACCTTGCGAGCTTTAGGAAGGCCCATATATCGAGCTAAGAAGCATCTGGCCAGCTTTGGATTTGCACTCCAGCACCATAGACATAGATCTATGACCCACTTTTTCATCCAAAAACAAAAAGATGTCATTGTCTCATGCTAGCACCACACCATCGGCACTTCCAACAACGAGGACAGTCTTGAAGTGCGAACTACAACCCATTGTTCTCCACAGCCTCGAATCCCACTCCTAATCTCCGGCTTCTGTAAGAACACTACATTAGCATGCCATGAAGAGATCGATCTCCAACAACTTTCCTCTTCTCTTGGGTCCCCTAACAACCCCACATTCCTACTGACGATCTTCATAACCCACTCGAAGGGTTAGCGACGGGTACAATGACCCCAAGACATTCCACAACCTGCACGTGAATATCCACCGAAACTACCTTTTCAACTTCAGACTGCAACCCGATGTCTCCCATACCTTCTTCACCAAGGTCCACAACATGGCACCCCTGTCTTCAAACTTGCACCCAACCAACAATGGGTATCCCCCCACCTGATCTTCAAACTTGCACCCGGTCTTCGAACATGGGTATCCCCCCACCCGGTCTTCAAACTTGCACTCCAATAAAAAATGAGCTTCTGGCTTCCTCTTTATTCTTCGAGAAAGGCAACCAAGGATTTGGTCGTGACTTAGGCATTCCACCCCCTAGCGCCAACCTCCTCTGCCTATTTGTCTACGTTGCCGCCAACAACCATCGCTACTTCTTCCAGCCCCACTTCAAACCTTCATCTTCCGAGCCCTTCACACGTTTCTTGAAGGAGACCCCAACCTGCTCGTCCAAACTAGTATCGTCCAACCTAGCATCAAGGTTCAAGCTCTCCTCAAGCGAGTCCGACACATGCTCCTCCTGCATCACAACGACCGAACTCAGACCACCCCCATTCTTGTCGCCACCGTCTAGAACCATCCCAACAAGGCCCGCAACTCCATCAGCTACGAGACCAGTGCCACCACGAGAGCAAATAGAAGAACCCCCTACTGCTTCTGTAGCAACATATTCTCCCAAAGGGCCCGATCCCTCAAGGCCCATGTCCATCAATGGGTCTAAATCCGAAATACAACCAATGGCACCCTTGGATCAACCTCACCCGAAAAAGTTCCCTTTTGAGCTCCACTCATTACGGTTCGAACTGGTTACATCCGTGAACTGACATTGGAACACCTCATCACTCGACCCGACCAAAGGATCCTACACCACCGAAAGCTTCGCACGTGGGTTACGCGTCGCTAGCGCCTCCCTCTCCCATAAATCACGGAGCACCGATCCGAGGTTTGTGCCAATATTCCTCGAGGTTTCTGCCACAACCGCCTTCTCCCGATTGCCCACTCCTCTGGCTGCTTTGGCACTCCCCACCATATTTCCTCAACCATGACACCATCCAGCTCCTGTCGTACCTCATCAGACGCCCTCTCGACGAAATGAAGCAAGCCCTTCCAACAACGTAACAATTGACAACCGTCGTCACTTTTGGACGACCTTGTAGAACAACCACTACTACCTCGTCCTCCTCCCTCGGATGCAAACTTGAAGATAGCACCTCCTCAACCATGCCCAACACCCTGAGCACTTCCCTAACCACACCAACTCCTCGACACCTGAACGGGAGGCCCCTCACCACCCACCTAGGGACGATCTCGGTCTCCCCGTCTCACAGCCTTGATGTCCGCCACCTGATCTCTGGAAGGAATAAACCCCGACTACTCGACAAGAAGGCCAGGACTTCGTTGGCTTCTACCCCACACATGCACAACACCGTCTCTGACAGCCAGACAACATCCTCCACACTCCCTACCACGCCCCCTCTCTCCATGATTTCCATCACCGCCAGCAGGATCCCCTCTACTCCTTTGCGTGATAAGCACCCCATCCATCGGATCTTCACACTTCACACCAACAACCTCTTTCTTCCCTCCCCCTGAGGTGCACTCTCTGCACATGTCTTGGTTTGCGGCAACCATAATAGATCTTCTCCCGAATAGGGCAACTCTGGGTCCAATGGTCAAAAGAGACGCACCTAAAACAACATGGGGGTCTTGCTGCCCAGTCAACGAGCCTGAGGGGGTGTCTACAGGGTGTGGGGGCAGTGCACCCACCAAAAATTTTTATGAGCGGTTTTATTGTATTCTGGTATATGGATTTGTTTGTTTCATAGATCCCTCCGTACAGGAGTAGCATGTAAACTCCCTTAGGGTTAGGGATCTCTGTATCCTCTGTACTCTCTTCTTTCTCTAAAGTGAAAATCAATCGTTGTCGCCCAAGGACATAGCCCAGTTATGGGCAAACCTTGTAAATCCATGTGTTTGCGTCTTGTTTAATCGTTTTTATTTCTGCGTGTTTGCTTCTGAGTCGCAATAGTTCCTTAGTGCTCACCCTCCACTTTATGAGGAAAAAACATTTTACTTCTTGAAATAAGACTTAAACCGAATATTTTTGATCGTGTTTGTCATCTAAGCGAAGCTAATTTTGATGTAATTGTTATTTTTTATTATTGATATTTTTTATTTGAATATTGGAGAAGGATTTGTTTGATTTTTAAATAAAAAGTAACGACGAATTCCCTAATTTGACCAAATCCCTAATTCATGCTTGCGTCATGGGTGGAAGCCTTTATCGCACTGCAGGAGTCTACCTATGTTAGGTGAAGTCCTCTTGCACATATAGTTTCACGATTTCTTTACTTCAGAGATATTATTTACCTGGCTGTATATGGAAATAGATTCAGTTTCCATCTGAAACCAATATATGAAAGATAGTGACATCTAGAATTACAGGAAAAATGTGGACTTTGTACAAAGTGTAGTAATATTATGGTAGTCCGACTCCTTCCCTGGCTAATGTTGTAGTCATTGCTTCCGAAGTGTCTCCTAATTCTGTATTTTCTGTTTTGTTGGTTTCCACATTCCTAAGCTGGCTAGACCCTTTCAATTACAACCTGAGTGTGACCATAATATTATGTGCCTTTTTCTGCCATTTGATTGCTCAATGTTTCTGATTTTTAGTACAAAGGGCTCTTTGAGCGCTAGATCTGGCCACTGTTTTCAATTTCTATGATCGTAATTAACGATGGATATTGCTGACCAATTAGGAGGTGATGACAAAAAGATTTCTTTGGATGGAGAGAAAGACAGTAAAGTTTCTTTGGATGGAGAAAACGACAGTAAAAAGATGATTTCAGATGTAGAAAAAGAAGACAAATGTGCTGAAACTTGTCATCACCGTGACGTGAAGATAGAACACGCTGCAGTTACTGCACTTGCTGCTGCTGCTGTTAAGGCTAAGGTTCTGGCTAGGCAGGAGGAAGACCAAATTCGACAATTTGCCTCTCTGGTGATTGGAAAACAGGTGGTTTCTGATGGAAACTAATGACATTTGGTGCTCCCGTCATTTTTCTTTTATTTTCCGGAAGTCAATAGTGGGCATCGGCCATGCTAAAATATGACGCTAATATTTGCATGTGTTGATCTTGCAGTTGCACAAGTTGGAATTAAAATTAGCTCTCTTTAACGAGGTAGATGGCATGATTATGCGGGTAAGAGAACAACTGGACCGTGCAAGAAAGAAACTTTACCATGAGCGAACCCAAATTATTGCTGCTCGTTATGGTGTTTCTGCCTCTAAGCCTCCCCAGGGACTCCCTATGAGATTTGCAGCAGCCCAGGGCGCTGCTGGTTCTAGGCAACCAACCAGGACATCCCAAAAACCTCTTGTTAATAAACCTTAATTCCTCATTTTCTTTTCCTGTTGAAAGTAAGGCTCATTATTGAGTACCTGCACATTCTATCCCGGAAACTGTCTGACTGCATCAAGTGAATACCAAGGGCATCAATCACATTCATATTTTCTTGTGACCATGCTGCCAAAGGATTATGTGCACCCTACCTTTTTTATTGGTAGTCTTCCTTCTCATCTCCTTGTATTCCCTTTTTCTTTTTGGTTTCTTCTCACAGCTTTGCATACTCTTTTCTTTGCAGTGGATTTTGGCTCCTGATGTGGGCAATGCTCAGTAGCTGCAGTGCTATTCTGCTTCAGACCATTTGGAAATTACATATTAAACAACTTTGGCATACTAATTATGTAATCTGGGTGGGGCAGACAGATGTCCCCACACTTGTTTGTGGCAAATGGCTACCTGCCCTCTTATGGGTGATGGTGGGGACAAATAGCTGGGGAAGTTGGGATCTCTCTCAGTTGGACGTTGTCATGAGAACATCAGATTTCAATTATAGAATGGGCCAATGTCCTTGTCATCTGTACTTTTGTTGCGTGTGGTTTTCAAATGGAATGGTGTTTCTGTTATACATAACCACTGGAGGCATACATACCTTATCCAGAAGGAAGATGATGACAGAAGGAGAATGATTTGATTAGTATGTTAGCTGTGGTCACTGGTCTGAATTTTTGTGCTTCGGCATTAAATAGGAGAGTGGTGGTGGTATCGTACATGTGATGCAGGGCAGTGTGCTTTGATTGGAAAACGCAGACAAATTGGAATCCAAACTATTTGATGGGGACAGAAGGTACCCAACTTAGTTATGTACCTCGAATATTGTTAAATAATTAATGTCAGCTTCAGAGCCACTTGGACGTACCAAATCCTATGACAAGTATCACTGGTAGTTTCCCTTTCGGGCCACTTTGCTTACTTTTGTCACTTTATATATTTGGATCATTTCCGATCGATCAAATTTTGAAGGGTGGATTGATGTTATGGACGATCTTGACGACTGCGCACCTTGCCCGGTGCCATGCTAGAGTTTGTATTTTTTCTTCCCATGTTTTTAAGCCGAGCCGAAACATTATTGAAATCAGGTTGAATCATCAATCATGTAATCAAACTGATTCAATCTGATTATGACATTGTTATTATTTTAAAGTGAATTAAATTGAATCAGGGAAAAAATGGTTGAATCGATTAATCAAATTGGAGTGAATATATATTATAATATATATTCAAATATACTTAAAATAGAAACAAAATATGCAGAGAATGTATATATTTTTACAATATATATGAAATACTTTTTTCATATGAACCATCAAATATTGGACAAACACACACACATAATATTTGGACTAAATGCTCTATATAAAATTAATAGTTTAATTATATTTTAAATCATCACATTCAAAAAGTTATGTTTGAGTAGTCATTTGGTAGCTTAGGGTGGATAACCAAATGTCATGGGTTCGTTTCCCATTGATAGGCATTTTTTAACTAAAATTTAAATTAAATATGGTTCATCTTCGGTTGAAACCCGATTAAATTATGTTTGAAATAATAGATTGAATCGGCATTTTACCTAAAACAGGAACTTTTGAATGGCAAGAATCGATTAACTGGACCAGTCTAGACCTGGTTCATCTGTGGAACAGGCTGATCCGGTCCAAGTTATCAAAATACTGATTTTCAAAACACTGATTTTCTCTCTTGAGAGAGCTCCTATTATGACAATATGTTGCGAGGGATTGATGCAGGAAAGAAACTCTAGCTACACCATAGTTTAATGGACACCCAGGTTTGGAATGAAACCCGGGTTTTGGGTGAATAACTTGGGATTTAATCCCAATTAAATTATCTATGGAGGAGTTATCAATTTATCATGTTTCATCATTCTCTTCAAAACTCAGGTTGTAAATTTGATCTGTTAGATAAATGGATCGAGCGTGGTCAACCTTGATTTAAATATATAATTGTCTAAATTTGATTCGAATTAGCGCTTAATAATATGATCCATTAAATGGTTACACATGCACAAGTTCATCTTTTCCTCTTATAACAAACCTATGATTATTCCTTTTTCAGTATCCTCATTGTAACATCAGTCTTATCACTATACGACACTCTATTCTCCTTGCTCTTCCTATGGTGTCTAGTGCAATCCACCATCTTCTATGTGAGACTTGTTAGTCTTACACCCATGTTTCATTTAGCGCAATCCTTGTGATGCCTACTCATCCTCGTTGTTCAGTCATTTGTGGCAGTGTCTTAAATTATTCTTGTTCTCCATATGCCCACCCTAAAAAAATAGACGGGTCGGTCTGACCTGAACTTAAGCTCGTGTTAATTGGATTGGATTGGGTTGTTGGTCTAGTAGGAGGAGAAACTGCGAGCTATGACTTGGTCCCATGTCAGGGGTCTTGGGTTGGGTTATATGGGAGTTCAAGTGTCCAACCTAATGCTCATCCTTTCAAATGACCATAAGGTGGGAAATCAATCATGCTCTTTCCAAAAACACATATTATCAAATTTGTACCTTGTTATTAAAACAAGATGATCACCAGAACAATTTGTTTCGATGTAGTGTTTCATTTAAAGATCTTGTTTTTACGTCATTGGATCCTTCCCATACATCAGATCTAAATATTTAATACTAATAGTATTCAGTTATCTAATGACTAATATTCAAATTCTTAATGTAGGAAAAATGTTATAGTAGACATCATTCAAATTAATTTCCATCCGCAAGTATATCATTAGATATAGTTTCAAAACTTTTGCATCTACATTTATATTGAAAGTCCTAAACAAAAGTACATTTATCCCTGAAAAGACTCACATTGCATATTGGGATTCTGTGTGTGTAGGGGGGGGGGGGGGGAGTGGGGTATTTGATAGCAGGATATGAGATACGTGATAAGGGGAGATTAATCGGTTGTATTCCACATTTCTGTTGGTTTGCAGGGATAGAAATCTGCGGATTACGAAGGGAAAGATGATAATTATGTGATATTCTCTTTTCGGTTGGCAAAGTAAGGATATGAGATACATGATAAAAGTTAGGTGAATTTGGAGTGTAAATGTGCTTTTTATTTTCATGTATTTTGAAATCGACAATGGATTTGCAAGAAATATCGTAAACTAATAGATATTTCTGGATCCATAGAAAACACTTTATTTATTTAGTTGCTTTTATTCATGTACACAAAGTTGATCGCTTATAAGAAAGTAGTTCACGTATTCCAAGGGCATTGGTCACTGGAGGCGATTCATGATTTCACCTACAAGCTGAGACAATGGAAATCGACGGTCTTTGAGGTCCGCATACACCTCACCTACCTAGAAGAAATAACAAAGAGAATTTACATTATAAAAAGTTAACTCTTTATTCCAATATATTAGCTTTGAAAATCAATGCTTATTGGCTCCTACAAGTCAGGGTCTCCATACGTGATCACTGCATATGATCGTCCCACAACCACACCATGTTGATATAAGAAAACTGATTTCCGTAAAGTGTCCCTTTAAATGCCTCCACCGCTTGGCTACCCAATATAGAGGATATCCGATTCTAAATCTCTGATTTAAAAGCTCTACAAACTCATCCCAACCGGTAAACATAATTTTTCCTGCTTCATGCTCTCCATCACATGTTACTCGATCCACAAGTACAATCAGGACACCATCCAATTCTGACATACATACAGGTCTTGACGTCAAAAATATGTGGGATAAGGAATTCTTTTAGAAAGTAGGAGTTAAAGATAATATTTTAATAATGATACACTTGATTGAATGCGAAAAGATAAACAATCATACACATGATAATTGCGATAGGACACCACCGACCACAACAACATATACATAAAACTACATAACGATATGTTTATCACACATTGATTCGCCGATCGAAACGTGCTCTGATGTTGAATCACCCATTAGATGTAGGATCAATCTATCTTTCTCTCTGAGCAGTCATTCCTTTTCCTCTTTGTACTCAGCTCGACAAGTTTTGGAAAACCGTAAGGACGTTTTTAGTGTCAACTAAGAACACTTTCTTAGCGGTCAATGACCGTATAGTTGAGGGAAAGGAGGAAGCCTTTGCCTTGAAACCACATGGCCTCTGCTGAGTATGAAACTAACAGGCGATAATGAATAGGAAGTAATGTAAGGCTACATGAATTGATTGTGAGATGTGAAACGTATATCTCATGGGCACATGTAGTAAACCCGACCCTCTACATAATCGAACTTACGAGAATTCTCAAAAACTACCATATCATCATCAGGGCAGTAACAACACTGTCCATGGTCTCGTGCGCCATATGAGGAGAGATTCATATCCTGAAATGACATCAGCAGTTAGTTATATCATGTGCGAATTTCTAAGGTTCATTAATCTAGATAAGTAATCTCAATAGTTTTAATGAAATATACATTGCTGAAATAAAAATCACATCGATCTTTGTACTTAGATGATGCACACAATGAATGAAGCAAGAATAAAAAAAATGAAAAATTATGATGCTATAATTTTCCGCTCAGTTTTCCCACTCAACGGTGTGCATAGTGCAACAGTTTTGGCGGTCATTCCTCGCTGCATTTAGTGGCTTCTCATCAAGCCTAATATATCTACACGTGCTAAAAAAATGTTCGAGATGTCATCATCGCGTTTGGAATGTATACAAGCTCTTGCCATTACACATGTCGATTACCAGATAACGTCAATCGTTGGTAGCATATCAAATGTTTGGAGAGAAACGCAAAAGGCAATAATAAGAAAAAAACAAAGAAACGAAAAATGTGAAAAAATACAATGTTATAATGTTTTCGCTTAGCTTGCACATTCAACGGTTTGTACAGTGCAACAGTTTTGACAACCAAGTCTTGCCGCATTTAGCGACTGCTCGTCCAAGTCCAATGCAATTGCACGTGCTCAGAAAATAGTTAAGCTATTGTCATCGCGGTTGGGATTTGTACAAGCTCTTGTCATTACACATGCTAATTACCAAATACCACCAATCATCAGTCCCAAATCAATTTTTTGAAGAGAAATGCAAAAGGCAGTAGCATGAAAAAAGTAAGAAATGAAAAATGTGATGTTACAATTTTTTTGCTCATCTTGCCCACTCAATGGTGCGTACAATGCAACAATCTTTGCCATCAAGCCTCGCTGCATTTAGCAACTACTCATCCAAGTCCAATACAACTGCACGTGCTAAGAAAATGGTCGATATGTCATCATCACAGTTGGAATTTGTACATGCTCTTTCCACTACATATGTCGATTACGAAATAACACCGATCGTCGGTAGCAACTCAAATTTGGGCACCCTTATAAACGGTGCGTGTTGTGCAACACTTTCAGCGATCAACCCTCGTCGCCTTTTAGCAGCTGCTCATCCAAGTCCAGAAACATTGCAGTTGCTTAGCCAAAGATGGTACTGTCAAAGGTAATGGTTCAACACATGTGACTTGCATGATGGGGATTACGTTAGAGGATTGCAATAACTGAAGTACGCTAAATACAATAATAGATAATATAAACACAACATGATAGTCCATAACATACTACATTACAGTAAAATTTAAATATGGCGATTCTAAATGTCGGCTGTATTCCACATATCCATTGCCAATCGATCACGTAAGATGTCACCCTCCCTGATGTCCTCTTTACGAACATGAATGTTGTTCGTATTGTTATCATTGTCAAAGGCTTCCTCCTCCTCTTCCTCAGTAGATCCTTCTTCCTCTATTGGATGATACAAGAGTATGTACTAAAGATCTGATCATCCCCCTATATGCATCGTATGAAGTTGTGGATGATACAATTCGCTACCACATCCATAGTCTACTTGGTGAAGCTATAGAATGGACGCTTTGCTATGGCCTTTAAACATGCCTCCATGATTCGAAACACACATTCCACGTACGACCATAACTGAGAGTGTTGATGGTTGTATAGCTCCTTATGCATCATATACGTTCTACCCCTTTCGTGCCTTAACCGAGGGTGATGACATATGACACTACAATATGGAGCAAGAAAAGTCCCACTATTTGCATAACCACAATCATCAACCAGAAACTTCCGTTCATGAGGGTGATGAATATGTGATTCATAACTCTAATTAGCTGAAAATAGATCTTCGTCCTGAGAAATTAGGTTCATTCACTTGCAAATAACATAAAATTAACTTTCACGTATTTGTAATTAATTTCCGTAAATTAACATTCATTTCTACGTTCACATTCATCTACATATTTCACCTAACTTCACCATTTTTCATTAATTCATGCTAACTCCAATTGACATGAAACCAACTTCATTGTGTACATATCACTAGTCTTAATCAATGAAAAATTCTAAACTAATACTAACTTGTAAATATTCAAAATAATCCCAAACCCTAATTTCATGACATAAAGACGAAAATAATGATATCTCTCTCATACAGTGTCCAAATGCACTCTACTCACTTTAAATTGATGTAAATTCTATTTTTTTACAAATCAATACCAAATTCAAAAGAATTAGTGTTCATTTGTGAAAATTGAGTTTTAGAACCTAACTGTGCATTGTACATTTTTGTTGATTTCAACCTATCGTTTCATGTGCATATTTCACTCATTTTGATTATTTTATTTTCACTTCTTTATTTTATTCATTATTTAGCTAATTATATAAAAATTAAAATAAAAATAAGAAAAGTAGTACAAAGGACAAATTTTTACTTGAGCTTACTGACCTAAGCCACCTGCATATAATTAACCCAATGCAACAGAGCAAAGCGGTCTCGAGGTCATACAAGGCGGACCTCAATCGCTGTGATGACCGATGTGAAGCTCAATGGATTAAGTCAACAATTAACCCACAAAATAATATAAAGAAATCAACGACAAGTGTTGATAAAAATTTATTAGAACCCTACAATGAATGTGTATAGTGGACAAGTAGGTAGGGTGTCAAATACAAGGAATAAGGGACGTAGCATGCATTATTTAAATGAACAAATAATACAAGTGTATACTAGTATGCATACTATGTACTCAAGATTTTTATGGATATTTAATTAAACAAAATAATTCTTTTCTTTTTTTAATTATATATTTTTTATTTTTCTAATTTTAGTTTTTTTACTTAAATAAAATATAAGAGTATATATAAAAGTTTATAAGGTAATATATAGAGTATAAGTACTATATAACAGAATATATGTAATAAATATATAAAAATCAGAAAATAACAAAAACAAGTATCTTTTTACTTTTTTAACGTTTCAAATATATTTATAGTAATAATAATAATTGATAATAATATAACATATATATAATAATATATAGGTATATATAAGCGATATAAGAGATACTATTTATAAATATAGATAAAATTAGTCAAAAAGGTCCAAATAAAATCTTTTTATAATTTTTTAAATAATGTTCTATTATTATGAATTTTAAGGGATTTTTTCTGCAATTTTTTGTATTTTCAAATAGAAAATAAAGCAAAACATGAACTTTTTAAATAGGCTGAATTGGCTTGAGAATTAATAATAGGAAATGGGTTCAAAATTTCTCAAAACCAATTTTAATACATGAAATATGCATAAATAAAAATATGGGATATGAAATAATATTTTTGGGATTTTAGAGAATATTTTCTATTTTTTAGGGTTAGAAAGGGTTTGATAATTTTAAGGGTTTCTTTTGATATTTTTATATGATTTTTGATCTGAAGTTAAAATATAGCATGATATACATCATACACTTTTTTTGGAATTTTTAGAGATGTTTTGATATTTTTTGGGTATTTTTATATTTATACATTAAATAAATAACAACTGTGCAATTTTTAATAAATCATAAAGTGCATAAAATGGAAAATAAAAATCATGGCCGTGAAAGATAATCATTTTAGGCATCTACATTATTTTCCCAAAACTAAAATCAAATTGGGGCTATTTTTGATAAAAAGAAACATACAAATAAAATGTAGTAGAGGCATGGACCTATTTGTAATTAAAATTAAGTTTAGATGCTTTTAGAACCCTACAGAAAAATAGGAAGGTATATGGTGATGAATCTGTGATTCATCACTCAAAAAGTTGAAAATAGAGCTTCGTTCTAGAGTAATTAGCTGCATTTCATGATCTATTCTGCATTTTTATCATTCATACACGAATTAATTTCTGCATTTTAGCATGCATATCTGCATTAAATAGGAAGCTCAAATTCTCATGTAAATATCACCTATAAAATACCATATTTTTTCTATTTTTATTTATTTTTCACTAATTTATAATTGAATAAAATCATTTCTATAGTGTATATATTACTAACACTAGTAAATGAAAAATATAAAAAAATACTGACTTGTAAATTTGTCCAATAAAACCCAAACCCTAGTTTAAGACTAAAATACTTAAAATATGAATATCTCTCCCATACAGTCTCCTATGAACCTCTACTCATTTCTGACTTAATGTATGTTTAAATACCTACAAAACAAGATCAAATTTAAATGAATTGGAGTTCATATGTGAAACTTGGATTTTGGGCCCCTATTGTATATTGTACACATTGACTTATTTTGATCTTATTATTTATGTACAAAATAACTATTTTTGATTTATTTATTTTGTATTTATTTTCTTTGATTATTATTTTCATAAACTGTGTAAAAATACAAATAAAAATTGAGGTAAAAATCAACGAAAATAAATCAACCCGAGTATATGTAATTAGTCTGTACATATGTCCTCTTTATTTCATTTCTTTATTTTCTTATTTATTAAAAATCTAAAAAAATATATTTAATTGTAATTATTTATTTTATATTCTATCTAAATTTAATTTTGATTTTTTTACTTAGTTCAAATTACCAAAAAATTCACAAATACAAAGTATAGTATTTTATATCTATATGATATCATCAAAAATACTTTTTATACAGATGATATCTTTTGGTTTTGGATTTTTCATGAAAGTTATTGATCTCGTTGAGACAGACAACTTTCATGTTTTGCACTTTTTGATTTGACTTATATTGCTATTTCTTTTTTATTTTTTGAATTTAATTTTCGAATTTTCTAGGAGCGAAACGTTGCAGCTCTTGGAGCCACCACGTATCATCCATTCTATTTATTATTTTATTTTATTTAATCATTTTTATTTTATTTTATTTTATTTTATTTATTACTTATTTATATTTATATTTATTTATTATTTTAATTATTGTTATATATTTATATTTTAATTTTAATTTTTTATTTCACTGCCATGTGGCCACCGCTGTGCATGCCACATGGCGCCCTCCCCTTCTCTCTCCCTTCCGCCATCTTCCCTATGCGGTGGTTGCGCAACCGCTGCCCGCGCAACCGTCGGCCATCTTCCCCACATCACCTGTCATCTCTCCTCTCTAGCGGCCACCACTTCTTCCACAACCACCGACCACCACGGCACCTATCTCATCATCCCACTGCTACCCTCTCCACCTCCTCCGAGTCTCCCGTGCACTCGTTGCCTTCCCCTCGCCAACCGATCATAAAGACCATCCATTACCCCCTTTGTGTGCATCCACCGACAGGGAGAGAGATCCATTAGCTTCCTAGCATCGTCGGTGACAACGACAAGGTTGATTGAGGGCGACGACAGTGAACCTCCCATCCACGACGAGAGATCAAGGGGTGTGATGAGGCTAAAAATCGGTTTCACGGCTTCTTTAAAAGAAGAAAGTTGTCGGTTGTAGCAGAAGCCGCGAAACAAATTTCGATCTTTAGACCTATCAAACAAATTTACGGTTTTCTGTCGGAAAACCGTTCACTATTTATTTAACCAGGCAAGTGTTCCTGGGTCGAACTCAAGGAGGCAGAATATATTCCCTAGATTTTTCTTCTCGTAATTTTATTTTAATTCTTCTCTAAGTCTGAGCGCTTCTCTTTTTGGATTTTTAATTTTTGTTATTTTTATTTGATTTTATTCTTTTCAGATTTTTATTTAATTTTCAAAAAGGGATATTTTTTTCAAAGATTTATTTATTATATAGTAGGTGGATAGAATATAGGTGATACTATATAGTATAGGTGAACGAGGTTCGAGCCGCGTACTCGAACTACACAAGAAAACAAAACAAAGCGAAGCGGTTTTCGATAAAATCAAAACACGTTAAAAACTCGTCGAAAAGCCGCGAAAACTTTATACTAGATAGCCGGGGTAGTTGTGTAACTACCCTCCAAGAATTGTCGAAATCCGAGGTCAAGAAAGCAAGATACAGCCCCTACAGCCCAGGGGCATAAGAGTAAAAAAAACTATTTAAAATGTTCTCAAATTGGTCCACAAGGACTGTTCTGCAAGAAAATTAAACAAGTTCTTACACTTAGGTCCCTGCGGAGGGACCTATTTGCAATTTTATAAAACTTTGGAGGCGGGTTTGAACTTCTGGAAACTTGCTGGGCTTATGAAGTAAATTCTCCACCGTTTCGGATTCTAAGGCTGAGATTAGATCGTTCGCGCGCTGATCGGACAGCTGCGGGTGCTGACACGTGGCGCAAGACTGTGCGCCCTCTGTTCTTGAATCAGTTGGAGCTCCTGGCGGACGGGCGACCTTCTTCGAATTCTTGCGGCTGCTCTCCGGCGAATCAGACGCTCCGGCGGGGCCAGAGGGGTGGCTCCTCCACCCCTCGAGCTCGCCCGCGGTAGGGATGGCGGTGGCGGTGCTCCGAGCGGCAGCGACGGGTCGAAGAAGATGGTGGTCTCGGCCACCTGGTGTTTGAGCTGTGCGGCGGTCCAACTTCGGAGAAGAAGATCGGCTATGAACGAAGGCCCAGAAACCGAAGCAATTGGCTCGCGATGCTCTAGGATCTGCAATGAAAATATGTATGTGCTCGATTCTTGTTGAATCGGCCAAGAGATTAAGAAATCAAAGTCCAAAGATGGTGAAAAATACAACTTAATCTCCAGCAACAACCAGAATTCGTGAAAGGGTGATGGTTTTATGATTGATTTGAAAGCGATTTGGAAACGAATCGAAAGGGTTTTGATATTGCGTGAAAGATGGATGATTAGGCTAATGAAAGACATGATTAGCCATGCTAATCAGGGCACACAAATCGAGAAATCAAATAGCAAAAATGTGAAGGAAGTGACCTGGGGATTGGAGGTGTATGACCTCCTGATGGTTGCTCGACGAGCGGTCTTCTCGGAGCTGCACGTAGCACGAGGCGGCGATTCAAGGCGGCGCAGCACCGTGGAACGATCCTCCGTCGACTCCTCTTCCTCGCGAGCTCCTTCCTTGGCGCTGTCACCGCTCGAGTTGGTTGGAACGAAGCTGGGAAGGTGGAGTAGTCGGACAACCTGGAGCAGAGCTCTGGGGAGTTGGAAAGTTGGTTTGTTAATGGTGAACTTGGGTGGCTTATATAGAGCAGATACTTGGGTTCCACGCCAAGATCAAGGGCTGGCGAGTTAGCTGGTTGTTAGGAGGAAGGGATGGAGGGTCGAGATCGGTCGGAGAGGTTGAAGGCTGAGCGGGAAAAAGAGAGGAAGTTGGCCGGTTGGCGCAACTTCTTCTTGAAGAAGAAGGCTCCAGGTGCTGACACGTGTCAGCACCTGGTTCGCCCAGACCTTTTAAATACTTATAAATTAATTATAAAATAGATAATTACATTATTTCAAGTAGGTATAAATACAAGAAAGTTAAATAATTTTATTTTCTAAATTATGGTATAATTACTTTTAATAAATAATAAATATTATTTTAAAATATAAATATTTTATTAATAAATATGTATTTATAAATAGGTTTTGAATTTTTAATTTAATAAATAATTGAGTAAAAATTGATTTTATATTTTCTTAATTATTAGGGTATTAAATAAGGCTTGTACGAATTTTTATGGATTTTTATGAATTAATTTATATATTTTAATAAATAGGGTAAGTGTCTATATAGGTCAATTATACCTATATTTTAAGGTATTTGATTTTATAAAAATAATAAATAGTTTCCAAAAATTATGAAATAATTTATGGTGAATCTACAAGATCATGAAATAATTTAAAAATTATAAAATTAAGAAAATAATAAATGAGGTGTGTTACATAAAATAAATAGCCCAGAAACCCCTTTATCTTTTGGTCCCAAAACCGACTTTTTGCAAACGGACTCCGAATTCAATGAAACCACCTTTATTAATTAGAGAATATTATTTTATGAACTTTAAAGGTGAGTAGAGTGAAATTGGAGTTCGTATGAGGAAGTTATGATGTTCGGAAGTTGAGATTTTGACAATTTGTAAGCTGGATTTCTTGGCATATTTACAGGGTAATAATTTTAACTTATTTTTATATTTTTATCTACATTTTTATGAATAATTAGGAGAAAGATTTTGTGAATAATAAGTTAAGATGAAATAATTAAAATTCTTTGAAGTTTTGTATTTATTTATAAATAGTGAAAGGTGTATATACATGAGTTAGATTATTTTTATTTGGTTTTCTTTCCTTATCTCCCCCTACTTATTGGTTTGTCGACCAATCCATGCTGACTTGGTCTCGGGGGTTGGGCTATAAATATATCTTACAGTTATATTTATAGTTTAAGTCATATTACATATATATACATATATTCCATATGCCTTTATCTTTCTTTTTTTCTGATTCTTTATTTATTTACATGAGTTTAGTGGTTAAAAGTGAATATTTACACATGAATGGAGTTTTGTTAACGTATGAGAATTAGTGAGTATTTACATGTATTTGTTAAGGGTTTTAAGACAAAATGCGACAGAAAAGTTAATGAATCATGGATTCATCAACCCCCTATAGTTAAACTTTGCTAGTCCCTTAGCAAAAACTTATTTTGAAAAAGTAAGTGAAAAAGAAAGAAAGTTAGAATGAATTTGTTTTCCTAAATCAATTCATGAGAACAGACAAAGGACAGAGCTTGATCGGGCCTGAAACAAGCATTTTGTCGGAACCTTAACTAGGATTAGGATTTCATCCTCAACAGTCTTCAAGTTCCATAATCCTTACTCAAGATCACTTCATCGGCTAGTTCAGACTCACTTATTCATATCGCAAACTCTATCATCCTTGAAATCAACTTGTACAGTGTGTGAATTGATTTAGCTCTTCCTGCTTAGAGAACCGAAGAATCCGTCAATCCCGGCTATACACTCCTATGGCTTCCTCATCCCGCTACTCTTTCCTCGGGGAGGGAGGTATTCCCTTCTGAGTTCAGTTCTGCTACGTCCACAATTGAATATAGGGAGAAGTTAGAAGAATGAGAAAAGAAGTGGAGTGCGACCAGTGTAGACGCATCTCCTTGTGAAGCCCAGCCGGTGTAGCTGAGTCTCCACTAAGATGTGCAGGCATATTTGGTGGAAGCTTTGACCAGTTTGGTTTATTTGGTGGCTTCTGCTTTGCTTTGACATTGTAATTTGCTTGCTCTGCATTCATCTTTTGTGCCTCGACGGTTATAGAATCTTTTTAATCCGTCCATTTTTTTGAGGTCTTAGAAAGATTGTGTCAGCAGATCCTTCCCTCATCCGAAGCAACTATCGCAACCCCAATCTCTCCCGTCTTTAGACGTCAATGCCGCAAAGATAAGGATAGAAATGCACTACCAAGATGTACTGTCCTTCGAAACTCCATGCGAGTTGAGCTAAGTGCAGAGTGCATGTGTTCAAGATTGGTTCACTGGTGAAGAGTTGTACGGATGACTCCAAATGGTCTACTTAAGCTCAGATGACTTGATTTCCCGAATATGGTCTCACGGAACCCAAAGATTTTAAGTCACTAGACCTGAAGAGTCTAAATTCCAGTTCCTAATCAGGCTCCTTACAACGAGAGTTAAAGGCCGTAATCAAGCTCCATCCTTCAGACTAGACTCAGTCCTTAGTTCCGGAAATCAAACTTATTCTGAAAAATGCGAATGCAACCATGTTTTTGTGAAGTCTATTTTCTGGATTTTACTCATTTTTTATGAATTTTAAGGATTTTGTAATTTTTTACAAATTTTAGGACTTTGTATTTTTATGGATTTTATTATTTTTATAAACAAGGTTTTTTTTACAATTTTTACAAGATAAATTTTTATTTAAGTTAAGTGTCTAATATATTTTACAAATTTTATCTACAAAGTATTTTACAAGGGTTGAATGGCTTTTATACAAATTTTAATAAATAGGATTTTAAATAAGTATTATACATATTTTAATTACAAAATTTAAATACAAGTTTTAATTACAAGTTTTAAGCATGTTTTACTTATTTACCAGGATTTTATAAATAAGAGAGTGGATTTTAAATTAACCCGTACCCACTTTTTATGGATTTTATAGGTATAGAAAATACATAAAAGTACGAGTTATGGCCGAAAGTATATATACAATATATACGCACCCCCCTATACTTAGCTTGAGCTATGTCCTTATAGCATCAAAAGAGAAAAAGGAGGGCATAACTCGTGCTAAGTAAAAGTGGGTGAAAAAGAGATATCGATGACAAGTCAGTCAACCCCCCCTATACTTACGCTCATGTCATCGTATGTATTATGGGAGAGTAAAAACGTGATGACTGAATGAAAAGGATAAATAACGAAGAATTCAAAAGGAAAGAATACGAAATCATCGAAATCACTCGGTCCCCCCTATACTTAGGATAAGGCATCCTAAGTATAGAAAAGAATGTAGCCAAAAATTGAGGATCAGTGATTCGTGAAAAAGAATGGCTATACAAAAGAATTAATACAAAAATAAAACGTAAATCAACGGGCAATCAGTCCCCCCTATACTTAGGATCTGGTATCCTAAGCATAGAAGATGAGCAAAAGCGGGGACGATTGTGGTCTATGAAGAATATACAAGTGTTGTGAATCTCCAGAATGGCTCAAAAGAATTTGTACAGGGAGAGGTGAAGGAATGATCATGATTCCTGTACAAAATAGATCACTTCAGTACGGGCCAGATGATCAGTAGTTTTTACGAAGTGCTTCAGCATCTGCCCGTTGACCACGAACGGTTATCTGATTGCTCAACCAGGATCATACTGAATTGTCTGCTTCTTGTGTGCGTATTGATCTTTGGCTGCAAAAGTAGAGCCTTCTCTGTAAGTGAACTCTGTACACGTCATAGCTCTCTTTTCTGAAATATACGTCTCTGGAGTCGGACTACAGAAGGTGTCTATATGTGTCAACATTACACCATCCGACTCTCTATGCTGAATAGACTGTATGATCTGTGCAATGTATTCGATGGACTCTTGTGCTGTAATATGTGTTCTCTCAATCTGCGGCACAGAGATATCTATCGCAGGTGACTGCTCATCTGAATCTGATATGAAATCTGTTTTTGTATGTGAACAATCATCTGAAAAACTAGGTACCAAGTGATCTACCCTATCCTCGTGTAGGATATCGTGGGTATCAAAATAAACACTCTCAAAATCAGGAGACTGTGTCTCATCTATGTTCTGACAATCTTCCGCAAGACTAGTGTCCTCTGAAGTGAATGACAATACTGATCTAGGACTGCTACATTCTCTCTCCATCTCAATGTGTATCTCTTCGTTGTCTGTTCGGAATGATACTCTCCCAGCACCATAATCGAAGAGTGCTCTTGCTGTCTGCAAAAAGGGTCTCCCGAGAATGATTGGAGCAAGGTGTAACTGTGTAGGGCATGTCATGTCTAGGACCGTAAAGTCCACGGGAAACTGTGAGCCCTGAACAGTCACGATCATGTTCCTTAACACACCTCTGGGTCTCTTTATAGATCGATCTGCAAACTGAAGTATCGCTCGTGATTTATAGAGAGGACCTAGCTTGAGCTTATCAAGCAAAGAGGATGGAAGTAAATTGATCGAGGAACCATTATCTAAGAGAGTTCGATGGAATGTAGTGTCTTCAATCTGACAGTTGACATAGTGAGCTCCCAAATCTTTCTTCTTCTTGGGTACCTTGTTCCGAATTGCACACGAAGTTGCCTTGGTCAAAATATGCTTCTCAACTCTTGATCTCTTTTTCCTACGAGTAGTACATTTGTTTCTCAACTGATTCTTGAGCGTAGGAAAATGATCCAAGGCATCATGCAATGGAATCTTCAAAAAGATGTGATCTTTTAGTAAACATTCTGTTTCTGGAGTAACAACATTATTTTTGGTCTTTTTCTTTCCTTTTACAAACAAAGCATCGGGAAAAGGAACAATTTCTGGGGTTAGAAAATCAGAATTTTTATTCAACTCATTGGAATCAGCTTGTACATCGAGAGTCTCAGAATTATTTACAAAACTCTCTAAGACATGGAAAGAAATGTTTTTGTCTGGGGACTCTGCCTGATCTGGCGTGATATCATCATCTGAGTCGCCAGTATCCATATCTGAACTGTTGGCATTGTTCCCGTCTCTTGATTCCATGTCCTCATCCTCTTGCGGTTTCTCCTCCTCAGCATTAAGATCATGCTCGTGCTCCTCTGGTACCCTCTCCTCCTCTCCAGTAGGTGTTTGCGGTGATCTACCGCTCCTGAGACGAATGAAGTTAGACAAAAATTCAGGAAACGAGATCTTACCTGTAAGATCTACCTGATTTGGATGCCTCCTCTTGTTGTTCGGATTCATCTGAGGCTGGGCTGGAAGAGTGGTCTTCGGCACGGTTAACTCGTCCAGACGACGGTTAACCTGCTCCATCTCTGTCTTGTGTGCGATCTGGAGCGTACTGAGCATATCCATGATCTGGTTGAGCGTCTGGGCCTGTGAAGACATCTCTGGTTCGGTGTGGTGGCCTTGGCTTGCTCCTCTCTCCTGCCTTGGCGTGAAGTGTTGAGAGGTGGACGGCTGAGAGTAGCGCTGAGGTGTAGAAGAAGATTGCTGCGGCTGCTGCAAAGGATAATTCGGTGAGAATTGGGCAGGGTGTTGATAAGAATGTTGCGGTCTCTGATGGTAAACGTTCGGATGAGACTGCTGCGGCGTGAAGCTCTGGCGGTGCTGGAATTGCGGACGTCCATGCTGCGGATGACCATACGGCTGCTGCTGCTGATGATTCGATATTCTCGACTGCTGCATCGGCGTATACCAAATCCCGTTGATCTCGAAAGTGGCTTGCGGCTCCACCTCCATCTCTGCAGTACTGATGATCTGGCCGGAATTGGCATGAGACTGATCCTCATGCCAATCAATCTGCGGAATCTCGGGCTCGCTCTGAACGTAGTGTATCTGACGGGTGGGTGGAGCAGGTGCGATCCTCCGTGCTGGCTGTGAAGAAGTCTGGCTCTGCTGGTACTGGAGCTAAAGATCAGAGACCTTCTTCGAAAGATCACTCAGCTACTGAGGTAGAGATGAGAGTTTCTCCAATTCTCGCAGCGGCTGTAGGTCCTGGACCTGCTTGTGAATCACGTCCACCAACGTCAACTTCTCGCTAATAAAGCCCATGTTGGTGTTGGATTCAGAATCTGATATATTCGCCACCTTGTGATGCTCTCGGTGATGTGGTGGCTGCGGGGCTTTCTGAAATGCCCGAGTAGAGTCTACAACTCTCGAGTTCTCGGCCATCCCTTCGAAGATAGCCCAGACTGACTCGGCGTCCTTGTTCAAGTAACTGCCGCCACATGCGGCACTCACGAGCCCCTGAACCTCCGGCTGGAGTCCTCCGAAATAATTTTGCACTAGCACCTTCATTGGTATCTCATGATGCGGACATCTCTCCGTCAGGTCCTTGAATCGATCCCATGCCTCATGGAATGATTCATTCGGCAATTGCGTAAAGTTGGAGATCTGACTCCTCATCATGTTCGTCCTTCCTAGAGGAAAATATTTACGCAGGAAGGTGGACTTCAGGTCGTCCCACGTGGAAATTTCTCTTCCCAGATGACTCAGCCAATAAAGAGCCTTATCGGCTAAGGCAAAAGGGAATGCTTTGAGACGCACGGCTTCCTGCGTCACTCCTGGATAACAAGCCGTTCCGCAGATCATCTCAAACTGCTGCAAAAACGTGAACGGCTCCTCTGCAGCATTCCCATAGTACTTGGGAAGCAAAGAAATGAAGGAGGTCGGAGTTCGAATGGCCCTTGATTCGGCGGTAGCCGAATCCAGTGATGGAGCGTTCGAACGCCCGGGTTATACTCGTCCCGTAAAGTAACGGGAACCGCAGGCGGTAAATGGTTCCCGACCCCTGCTCTCAGTGCGGCTAACTCAGCCTGCAGTTCGGTCTGAACTCTATATTGTTCTCGAATCTGTAGATTCATCTGCTGTAATGTATCGAGAATACCTGTCGTGACATCTCCGTTCTGCTCTGCTCTTCCCTCCTGATGATCCTCAGCTGGTGGCCTCTCGTCTGCTGCTGATGCTTTCCCACGAGCCATCTGGTCGTCTGTAAAATAGAAATTCTCGTAAGAACTCATCGAGAAATATTCAGGAGATCTGGATGATGTATTGAGGCGAGGGTCTGCCTCAATGATCTGGCCAGGAGGAGAGGGAGTCTGGGTCTGACTCGCCTCGAGATCAGATGGGACCAGCTCGGGAAGAGGGTCATCCCGAGCCTGTGAAGACATACGCTCGACGGTGGACGGTCGAAAGCTCACAGAGTCTGAGCCAAAAAGCCGTCGAGACGTCATCTTCGATGTCAATAGAAGATTGGGAGAGCACGTGTACGATTCAAAAGAAGAAGAAATACGAAAGCCGCGGAAACTCACGCCCCGCAAACAAACACAAAGCAAACCCCGTTTTCACCAACTCAACCCTGATGAAGACCGTAAGAGTTCAGCCTTTTTATCTTTTCAGTTTTAGGGTTGTGATTAGCAATCGTTGCGGTTACGCGGGCTGAGCAAGCCAATAGGTGCCCGATAGTTTCTCCAAGACACTGGCCCGAATCCTTACGCGAGACCACTCGCACTCAACCAGTATGGGAGTAAGTACGGACCGTTTCCGTCTACCCGTGTTACTTGAGGACGGAGCCTTGCGCAGTGTCCTCTAAACCTCCCACTCTGCTAAGTAAACCCGGACCGTTTCCGGCTACCCGAGCTTACCCACTGAGGAACAGTGATCAGGTGTATGGACCCAGTAGTATCCCGCAAGAAATACGGGGTTTTGTCTCTATCCTTAAGTGTCGGCTCTCGAGCTCGCGCACTCTGAGAATTGTACGGGGGTTACTCTCCCCAAATCAATTGAATCGATTTACGGTTTTTGATCAGATATTTTTAGCAGTCCCAATTTTAGTTTTTGCAATTTTTATGGTATTTTCAAACAACGTCTATTTTTGTCTTTTTGTTAAAAAAAACCTAAAGCAAGCACCTAGGTTGCAAGTCCTAAAACTAGCTACGAGGCATAAGCATATAGAGCAAAAACCTAAGCAATTATCTAGAAAACCGCGGAAAACCGATAAGCGATGAAAAAGCCGCGGTGGGTGCCCTGATTCACCAGATACACTGTATCCGATGAATCAAGCCCCTAAAAAAATGAATGTTTTATTAAGAAGTACAACTCTCTCCCTTTCCCTCTCTTTTACAAATAAAAGGATACTAGTTCTTCGCTCCTCTGCAGTCAACTTGTGAAGAAGAAGCCGACCTTTGCCCTTTCAACTGACTCGGCTTCCGAAGAAACCGGTTGATCCTGCAGGCCCTGCAAAGATGATTAGCACAAAAGTTTTGATCGAGAAAGCCGAGAAAGCCGTAAAGAAACCAAAAAGAAAACTCAGAAAACCAAGGTACGAAAAAGCCGTACGAAAAACCGTACGAAAAACAAAACAAAGAGAAGAAAAAGAATAAAATCACGAAAAACGAAAAATCAAGGGAATCTAACGCCTCCCCGGCAACGACGCCATTTTGATGAGGCTAAAAATCGGTTTCGCGGCTTCTTTAAAAGAAGAAAGTTGTCGGTTGTAGCAGAAGCCGCGAAACAAATTTCGATCTTTAGACCTATCAAACAAATTTACGGTTTTCTGTCGGAAAACCGTTCACTATTTATTTAACCAGGCAAGTGTTCCTGGGTCGAACTCAAGGAGGCAGAATATATTCCCTAGATTTTTCTTCTCGTAATTTTATTTTAATTCTTCTCTAAGTCTGAGCGCTTCTCTTTTTGGATTTTTAATTTTTGTTATTTTTATTTGATTTTATTCGTTTCAGATTTTTATTTAATTTTCAAAAAGGGATATTTTTTTCAAAGATTTATTTATTATATAGTAGGTGGATAGAATATAGGTGATACTATATAGTATAGGTGAACGAGGTTCGAGCCGCGTACTCGAACTACACAAGAAAACAAAACAAAGCGAAGCGGTTTTCGATAAAATCAAAACACGTTAAAAACTCGTCGAAAAGCCGCGAAAACTTTATACTAGATAGCTGGGGTAGTTGTGTAACTACCCTCCAAGAATTGTTGAAATCCGAGGTCAAGAAAGCAAGATACAGCCCCTACAGCCCAGGGGCATAAGCGTAAAAAAACTATTTAAAATGTTCTCAAATTGGTCCACAAGGACTGTTCTGCAAGAAAATTAAACAAGTTCTTACACTTAGGTCCCTGCGGAGGGACCTATTTGCAATTTTATAAAACTCTGGAGGCGGGTTTGAACTTCTGGAAACTTGCTGGGCTTATGAAGTAAATTCTCCACCGTTTCGGATTCTAAGGCCGAGATTAGATCGTTCGCGCGCTGATCGGACGGCTGCGGGTGCTGACACGTGGCGCAAGACTGTGCACCCTCTGTTCTTGAATCAGTTGGAGCTCCTGGCGGACGGGCGACCTTATTCGAATTCTTGCGGCTGCTCTCCGACGAATCAGACGCTCCGGCGGGGCCAGAGGGGTGGCTCCTCCACCCCTCGAGCTCGCCCACGGTAGGGATGGCGGTGGCGGCGCTCCGAGCGGCAGCGACGGGTCGAAGAAGATGGTGGTCTCGGCCACCTGGTGTTTGAGCTGTGCGGCGGTCCAACTTCGGAGAAGAAGATCGGCTATGAACGAAGGCCCCGAAACCGAAGCAATTGGCTCGCGATGCTCTAGGATTTGCAATGAAAATATGTATGTGCTCGATTCTTGTTGAATCGGCCAAGATATTAAGAAATCAAAGTCCAAAGATGGTGAAAAATACAACTTAATCTCCAGCAACAACCAGAATTCATGAAAGGGTGATGGTTTTATGATTGATTTGAAAGCGATTTGGAAACGAATCGAAAGGGTTTTGATATTGCGTGAAAGATGGATGATTAGGCTAATGAAAGACGTGATTAGCCATGCTATTCAGGGCACACAAATCGAGAAATCAAATAGCAAAAATGTGAAGGAAGTGACCTGGGGATTGGAGGTGTATGACCTCCTGATGGTTGCTCGACGAGCGGTCTTATCGGAGCTGCACGCAGCACGAGGCGGCGATTCAAGGCGACACAGCACCTTGGAACGATCCTCCGTCGACTCCTCTTCCTCGCGAGCTCCTTCCTTGGCGCTGTCACCGCTCGAGTTGGTTGGAACGAAGCTGGGAAGGTGGAGTAGTCGGACAACCTGGAGCAGAGCTCTGGGGAGTTGGAAAGTTGGTTTGTTAATGGCGAACTTGGGTGGCTTATATAGAGCAGATACTTGGGCTCCACGCCAAGATCAAGGGCTGGCGAGTTAGCTGGTTGTTAGGAGGAAGGGATGGAGGGTCGAGATCGGTCGGAGAGGTTGAAGGCTGAGCGGGAAAAAGAGAGGAAGTTGGCCGGTTGGCGCAACTTCTTCTTGAATAAGAAGGCTCCAGGTGCTGACACGTGTCAGCACCTGGTTCGCCCAGACCTTTTAAATACTTATAAATTTATTATAAAATAGATAATTACATTATTTCAAGTAGGTATAAATATAAGAAAGTTAAATAATTTTATTTTCTAAATTATGGTATAATTACTTTTAATAAATAATAAATATTATTTTAAAATATAAATATTTTATTAATAAATATGTATTTATAAATAGGTTTTGAATTTTTAATTTAATAAATAATTGAGTAAAAATTGATTTTATATTTTCTTAATTATTAGGGTATTAAATAAGGCTTGTACGGATTTTTATGGATTTTTATGAATTAATTTACATATTTTAATAAATAGGGTAAGTGTCTATATAGGTTAATTATACCTATATTTTAAGGTATTTGATTTTATAAAAATAATAAATAGTTTCCAAAAATTATGAAATAATTTATGGTGAATCTACAAGATCATGAAATAATTTAAAAATTATAAAATTAAGAAAATAATAAATGAGGTGTGTTACATAAAATAAATAGCCCAGAAACCCCTTTGTCTTTTGGTCCC
Organism: Ottelia alismoides; assembly: GCA_037367405.1. Classification (NCBI taxonomy): domain Eukaryota; kingdom Viridiplantae; phylum Streptophyta; class Magnoliopsida; order Alismatales; family Hydrocharitaceae; genus Ottelia; species Ottelia alismoides. Next base: position 74,642 of record JAZKJV010004210.1, on the reverse strand, counting down.
AAAACCGACTTTTTGCAAACGGACTCCGAATTCAATGAAACCACCTTTATTAATTAGAGAATATTATTTTATGAACTCTAAAGGTGAGTAGAGTGAAATTGGAGTTCGTATGAGGAAGTTATGATGTTCGGAAGTTGAGATTTTGACAATTTGTAAGCTGGATTTCTTGGCATATTTACAGGGTAATAATTTTAACTTATTTTTATATTTTTATCTACATTTTTATGAATAATTAGGAAAAGATTTGGTGAATAATAAGTTAAGATGAAATAATTAAAATTCTTTGAAGTTTTGTATTTATTTATAAATAGTGAAAGGTGTATATACATGAGTTAGATTATTTTTATTTGGTTTTCTTTCCTTATCTCCCCCTACTTATTGGTTTGTCGACCAATCCATGCTGACTTGGTCTCGGGGTTGGGCTATAAATATATCTTACAGTTATATTTATAGTTTAAGTCATATTACATATATATACATATATTCCATATGCCTTTATCTTTCTTTTTTTCTGATTCTTTATTTATTTACATGAGTTTAGTGGTTAAAAGTGAATATTTACACATGAATGGAGTTTTGTTAGCGTATGAGAATTAGTGAGTATTTACATGTATTTGTTAAGGGTTTTAAGACAAAATGCGACAGAAAAGTTAATGAATCATGGATTCATCAGGGTGACCCCCTTCGGCAGCTTTATCGTGCAACCAAGCTCGGTTCCTCCATCGCAACCTCGAGCAATAACCTGGATCTCTTCATTGAGTTCTTCCCCAGACACCCCTCCATCTTCTAGTACTCCTCTTCTTCCATGCTTTTCTCTTTTTCTTTCTTCATCTATTCTTATTCTTATGGTTCCTCTTCCATGCGTCTCCTCCACCTCTCCCTCAATTCCACCGATCAATATCCTCCGACCCTCCGTTCGAGCTGACCTTCGCCAACGACATCGTCCTAGCGGACAACGCCTCTAGTCCCTCGCATCCACGACTCTGACCCTCCGACTCCATGCTACTTCCCTCCGCAGTTGACCGCCTCACCGACTACACCTATGCCCCGCCAGCCCTCGGCTGTCACGACCGAGCTGTTCATCGCACTGCTCACCTCTAGCCACAACCACCCTCGAGAGGCCTCGCAGCCTGATCCCTCACAGCTAGGCGCCCTCGGATTGCACGCCCCCTCGGCCTGTGTGTTGTCGCTTCATCCTCCCCACCTCACGTGTAAGGCACGTGAGGCCAAGGGAAATTTGCATAGATGCCCCCATTCTTTGCAATCACTAGAAGGCCCATCTTCTAAGGCACATGCGAGGAATGCTCCAAGTGGATAAAATTGAAGCAGACCCCTAGGGTCTTTGTAATAACATCAGAGTCCCTACATGCACATTTCTTTCAGTTTTTTAATTTATAAAATTGCATTTAGAACATTGTGTTTATGTCACATTTTGCGTGTCATTTTATCATCATATTTATATTTAAAAATATCACTTTGTAGAACAACTTATTCTCTATCATGTGGATGTTTGAGTGAATTTTTGTGAAATATGTATAGTTTAATATAATTATTTTCATGGAAAATTGCATAATTTTCCCACTACGTGATCTTTAATGTATATTAAATTAATTATAGTTCTAAAATTCCCAAAAATTCATAATAGGTATATTTTAGTGTGTTTTACATTGTGCCAAAAAATCATGCCAATTGCACACATATCAAGGTTGTAATAAATTAAATTATGGTTTTAATAATTAATTTTTAATAGACCGTAGATCAATTATTTTAAGGATCTATTAATTTTCTTGGATACATTCATATAGACTTATTTAGAATAATTTTATTTTTGAGAAATAAATTGGTTTTATATTTATTAAAATTAATTTGCGAAAAATTACCCTGCATGCATTTTTAATTCAGAATAAATTCATTTTGCATCAAAAAATTCCAAACATTACAAAGCATTAATTTCATCATATTTCACATTCTGTACAAGTTTTAGGATTTTTGGATATCGTTTAAAAAATGGCATTTAGCCCCTAAACTTGCCTGAATTTTCATGTCTTTTTTATTCCACAAAAATTAAAAATACCTCCCTCAAAATCTAGGTTCTAGATCGACTATTAACCGACCTGAGGAGACAGTTGCCTCCCTAGTTCAACCTTGGGCTTGTCCAAGTAAAACAAAAAATTGACCGCTCACTTTAATTGAATAATTAATTTAGTGGTCTTTTAGATTAATCCCAAGTGCTTGAATACTACAACAACCCATTAATCATTGTATTTAGCGATTCTTCAAATGGCGCCGTTGTCTGGGAGCCATGGTTTAGGTTAATTTCTAGAAAATTTAGATATCAGATTTTCCACCCTCGGGTAGTCTGATCCCTATTTTTTTCTTATAATTATCACTATATTTAGTTTCTTGCATTTATTTATTTATTTTGTTTTCTTTATTTTATTTTATATCTCTCTCTGACCACCATCTTATTTTTTGTTTGAGGGACCCGACGTGACGGAGCAACTGTTTAGGTGGTCGAGCATCTCAGGAGCATTAGAGGTCAGCTATTTTATATATCTCTCTGACCACCATCTTATTTTTTGTTTGAGGGACCCGACGTGACGGAGAAACTATTTAGGTGGTCAAGCATCTCAGGAGCATTAGAGGTCAGCTTTTCTAGGAATTAAGCTCACTGAAAGATTCACATAAAAAGATCGAGTCGGGTCATGAGAGAGTGTAGAGTCTTAGTATTTATTTTATGTATCTATTTCATTTTTGTAATTAATATGTAATAATTTAGGTAACTGCATATTTCCAGCGGATCTGTTTGGGATCTCACGTGTGTATACATACATTCGACATTATTTTTATGGTGTGTCTAGACCTGTTTTACTCTATGTTGAGGGTGGGGCTCGGCTTGAGTGGCTCATAGATTAAACCTGCACACACGACTCTTAAAGATTTATTTAGGTCAAATATCCATTGCTTGTGCTCGTTTAATTTTGGATCACACATTCACATTTAATAATATGCACCATAGGTCATTCTACTTAGTCAAATTGAATTAAATTCTTCCTCGCTAATAGAACTTTCTGTGATTTCATCCTGCTTGTAGAGAGCGAGGATTACTGTAGGCCTTTTGAACTGGGCATGCATCATTGATTTATATCGTTGCATCGGCTTTTCTCGACACCATTCCCCTTGGTTTTACAACTTAGGATAAACATAAATTGGGACTGCTCATTAGGCGTGTCTTGTGTGGTGAATATAATTCAATCAATATCAAACTTAAAATCAAGACTACTAATATAATTTTGATAAAAATTTTGACTAAAATTAATCCTTATTTTCAGGAGAGCAACCCTGTCATTATACACAGGTACTACCTCCAGAAAGTGTGGGTGAGGACGTACACACTAAGGTTAGAGCCCAAATCCCTAGACTTGTTTCATAAGTCTCCATTTCCAACTCTTGTGGATTTGGGAGGTGCAAGGGCTTGCCTTAGACCTTAGTATAAATTTTGGTTGTGTAAGCCTGTATGTCTCCTTTGGGGTATGATATTGAACCCAACAACCCCGGAAGATCACCTCATTGATTGGGAGCATACATGAGCACTACTGGGCGTAAGGCGACTAACCTTGTGTGCCTGTATAAAAATATTGTTTTATCACTTAAATAAAGTTGAAAAGATAACGTTCGAACTTTTGCGACCATCACAATGTTAAGTTAGTGAAACTGGGGTTTGCTCTTGCGCGTGTTTTGTGTCTATTCGTGTGTTATTCCTTTTGTGCACTTGCACGTTTTCGACCTCCATCCACTTACATTCATCTCCTTCTAAGACGTTGAGATATTGGTCCCCTTACCCTGACCTCTCTGGTCACTCCTCATCGACCATATACCATTCATATTTGCCTTCTCATTCTTCCATGTATCCTCCACCGTACGCAGGAGACCCTCACCCGTGGTCGGTTTCACCCCATCCCGACTATGAAGTCAGAACTTTGACGGACTTCTCCACTTTTCCACATTTGTCACCTAATCCACATTCTAACACTGTGGATCCTCTTCCTTCTTAGGCCGACTCACCGTATTCTTGAGAGCTTGCTAGAATTAAAGAACCCTTCGACGTGCAAGACACTACTGAAATGAATAACTGGTAGAGTTACCTACCCCACCTACTTCATTTCCTCTTCATATGAATGATGGAACATGTCAACAAATCACACATACACATCTTGACTTGACCCTAGGGTACAACTTGGTCGATCAGACAACCCGAATGGAGAGGTCTGCACATCATAATTTTCTAGACTTGATTGACTTTAGTGATCAAGCTTACATTGACCAACCCTCATACCACACATTCAGAGAGCCTACACATACACGAGATTGGACTCATGAGCTAGATTTACAAGCCCCTCGTATATTGAATTCATTATTTGAGGCTTCGATCAATATCTGCCATCCAGATGGTCCATACTCGACCCAACATTACATGCTAGAGTCTAGGTATATTGAGTATGGGACTCCAAGTTCTCAATAGTATCCTCCAATTGAGCAGAATTCTCCTATGATTTGTCATGAGAACTTTTGGAGGATGACATTTCTTGACTTATTGAGAAAAATGAATCATTTGGTAACAAGTTGAGATATGTCACTAAAATGTTGAACTCAATTTCTACCAGCTTGGGTATGAATGTGGAAAAGGAAATAAGTGGATTGATTTTGAAAACATATCAGACACTAGGAAACCCACATATTATGTACAATCGGAGTCCATTCTACCTCCCTCTTCTAATAACCACTTGACTTCCAATCTCGAGTCTGCACATTCTCTTACTCTTCCTTCACATATCAAAAACACCAAAAAAACTAAAATTACCAAAAAGACAAAAAAATTAAAAAACCAGAAAAATCTCATAAAAATTGAAAATGATTTAAAAATTGGATCCTGTCCTCAGGGAAGCCATTGCTAAAGAGTAGATTCTTAAGATTCCCTTAATAAAAGCCATAGACCACTTTCCCGACCTCAAAAGATTTGTAAAGAGTAAATTGATGCCCAAGAGTTTGGGCAATAAGAGAACAAGGACAAAAAGACACAGAGTGTCTATGGTCAACTCCTTGGTGATGGGGATAAAGACAAAGAGCCGCAGAGTGAAGAGATTGCATGGGATGGATGTGAAATCAAAGACACCATCTTTACCCATGCTATAATTGAGATGACTCATTTGTAAACATACTCCCGACCTCTGTGTTTGACAAGTTCAAACTTGGACCAGTTAAGAAGTCCAGAGTGATCGTTCAGCTGGCTGATCGATCCATAACACGGTCGAGAGGAATTATTCTAGTCATCATTACTTTCCAAGGTGCTCCACTCCATGTGGACTTTATGATCATTGATATTGAGCAACAATGAGAGTTCAACCAGTCTTCAATTATTTTTGGGAAACTGTTCTTAGCCTTAGCTAAGGAGACTATAAATTGCGAGACTCGAGAGATCGATTTTCCTGCATTGGGCATGCACCGATCACACCTAACCTTTGAGGACACACTCCATCCCCAGATATCCTACATACCCATTGACAGTCGTGACCATAGAGAGGTAGGTGAGTCCCACCTCTCAACTATACCTAAGATATCGACTATCAAGCTGGCCATTGGATCAAAGACTCCCTACACATCCACAACGTCCGCTGCTTGCATCACCGCCACTGTGACAGCTTCGATAAAGGATTCACAACCTGAAGCTATCCTTGAGTCGAACATGACTTTTTATGATTTTCTTGACCATTTCAATGATCTGACACATGAAACCACCAATGCCAAGCCAAATCTGAGAGCAATAGCACATACCCGAGACGTATGGTGACCCTACAAGAGTATTTTAATCTATATGGTGACTCATCTGATGAGGAACCCAAGGTCAGCACCTCACACACACTACCTCCTGAACCTTCAACAAAGGAGACTGTTGGGACCAAATTGACCCTTCACAAAACACACCTTCTCTATCCTCTAGTTGGTTATCTAGTGAGAGGAAGTCGAGAATTGATCCCTCAGGGTGTTCCCCCGAACCCCTCAAGGTATGTCACTCTCCTCTCCTTCTCAATGCTTCAGGTTCTAGAAAACCGGCTATGAAAGTTTCCTTCAATAAACCAGAGAAGAAATTTTCTGAGGATTCCTCATCGGGTCCGGATGAGGTGATTTATATGAGTGATCTCAGTTCAGCTGTTCTTAAACCTTATCTGAGTAGGCAGCTGTATGTCGATCCTCGTTGGACGATCCCTTTACCTCATTATTACTCATCTGAGGATGATTCCAACAGTGACACACCTATATATTCCCTACCTCTTCATGCACATAAGAAGGTTCGTTACAAACCTTCTTGATCCTTGTAAATTCCCCCTCCATCTTGTATAGTGTTCTTGTTTCCCTCCCTCCCCCGTGATTCATATCATTCACCCTGGTTCCACATCATTTTCATTTTGTGGCTATACTTAGGATGACCAGATCCTAAGTATGGGGGGAGAGTGACCCGAGTCTCTCCTTCTTTTCTTTCCCTTTCTCTCTATACATTCCCCAACACCATCGATTCTCACACTCACTCCTGTCCCAGACTTAGGCTGACTAGAGCCTAAGTATAGGGGGACCAATGCTTGCCCTGTTTATTCATCCACTTCCCCTCGTGACATCGATGGCCCCATTTTTTCTCTTCTTCTATACTTAGGCTGATCAGAGCTGCAAGTCGACTTCTATACTTCTATTTCTTTTCACTCTCTTACACTTACATGAGCTATGTCTTTTCCTCACTTTTCGTGCTTTGAGGACATATCACATGCTAAGTATAGGGGGCTGTATAAATATTACATATATACAACCCATAGCTCATATTTTCACGTATTTTTGTATATATTATGAAATAATTATGGGATGAGTAAAATTGGTAAAAAAATTAATACATGCATAGTTGTATAATATGTATTGTATACAAGCTGTAAAATTTGTATAATGTGTATAATACTCTTTGTAAAATATGTATAATTTTTATAAAATTATTGTAAAATAGGAGGCATACCAGAAAATTAAAAAAAACAAAAAATCCTTTGTAAAATGGGCTTCTTATTTATTCTTGCATATCATTCTTACATTAAAAAAATCATCTGCACTTCATTCATACACATTTCATTTTCATATCTTGCATATGCAAAGTGAAAAGTTAGTGAGTTCAGAACCGAATTATGAATAGAAACCGAGGATGGACTTGATTTGACATTAATCTACTTAATTTCAGAGGAATCTTATAGGAACTGGAGTTGAGACTTTTCAGGTCGAGGGACCTAATTCTCTGACTCCACTAGACTATGTTCACATGTCATAAGTAGAATATTTCATACACAAGCATGATTCTATTAGACAATGACCTAACATGGACAAGCACCTTGCACGTAGCTCTTCAATGATGAGGTGGTGAGGAGTAGAAACCTCTGGCAAGAGACGCACACGAATGGAAACATATGCAGTCACTTTTAGTGTCCAATGCACCCCAACCTTGTCTAGTGGCATGGACGTCTAAAGATGGGTGTTGTGTATTGAAATAAAGCTTCAGATGAGGGATGGTCTGCTAGCATAATTTTTCTAAGACCCTAAAACATGCGCAGAAAGAAAGATTCTATATCCATAGGGGTACAATAAGCATTGCAACAATTCTTTCCATCAAATAGAAGCACATGTATTCAAATAAAAAAAAGATGTATAAAGTGATGTATCTAGACCACAATGGTCCAGCTTCAAAGAGATTGTAGATCTTCGTGGAGACTTGGTTACACTGGCCGACTTCACAAGAAGATGTGGCTACACTGGCCATACTCCACTTATCTTCTTATTCTTCTATCTCCTCCTTCAATTGTGGACACATCACGTATCTGAACTTAGAAGGAAACACCCCGCTCCTCGAGGAAAGAGTATCTAGAATGGGGAATTAGGGTACAATACAAGTAGGATTCACAGTTGTCTAAATTTATGTATGAGGACTTGTTCTAACCTGACTGTTGAGGTGACCTGAATACAGACTTGTGGAACTTAAAGGCTGTTAGGTCTTAAATCCTATTCCCTATAAGGTTCTACCACATCCAAAGGTCGAGTCGAGATCCATTTTTACATTTTATTCATGACCTTGGTATGGAACCCAAAATCATTTCACTTTTGCATTTCATTTTAGTTGCTCGGGGACACACAAGGTTTAAGTATAGGTGGTTGATGAATTTATGATTCATCACTCTAAAAGATGAAAATAAAGCTTCGTTCCCAAGTAATTAGCCACATTTCATTATCTATTCTACATTTTTATCATTCATGCACTTAAAATTAATTTCTACATTTTAGCATGAATATTTGCATTTATTAAGAAGCCAAAAGTCTCTTGTAAATATCACATGTAAAATACCAAATTTTCTCCTATTTTTATTATTTTTTCTCTAACTTAAAATTGAATAAATCAACTTTATAGTGTGTATATTACTGACACTAATAAATGAAAAATATCAAATGGAATGCTAACTTGTAAATTTTCCCAATAAAATCTAAGCCCTAGTTTGAGACTAAAAGCCTTAAAATGTGAGTATTTCTGTCATACAGTCTGATATGGACCCTTACACACTTTGAATTAATGTACGTTCAAATATCTACAAAATAAGACCAAATTCAAAAGAATCAGAGTTTACATGTGAAACTTGGGTTTTGGACCCTTATGAATCCACATTTCATCATCTTTATTCTATCATTTTGGCATCAAAAACCCTAGCAAATGCCTGTAAATAGCATTAAATAGAGCAATTTAGCATGCATGCATGTGCATCCAATTAGTGTATAAAATACTGTAATTAAAGCCAAAATTATAGAATAAATAAAAGAAAAGAAAAAGAATAAAATATTGTAAATATTTTATGACCTAAAACCCCGAGACCTAGGCATCTTGATGAATAGGTCGACCATGAATAAAGTAGGGGGAGACAAGGGTCAAATACCTATACTATTCTATTCATTCTTTATTCATTTTTGGACCTATTTTTGGTTCTACTTTATACATCAAATAAAGAAACTTTGTACATGAAAGTTGTAGATAATTTAATATAGAAAAATACAAAATTGATTTCACTGAAAAATAATGTACAATTAAAAAGTTACGGTCTGAATAAAATTCCAGAATCCCAACTTCCCAGACCCGTATCTCACAAATGAAAACTCCAAATGCAGCAAACTCACCTTTAAGTGTATATAGAATAAAATAATCTATTTAATGGTGGTGGTTTCGCATTTGGCGGAGCTACGGTTTGAAAGTTGAGTTTTGGACCCTCATTGTACAATTGTATTGATTAAAATATTCCATTTATTATTTATTCATTATTTATATATTTGTATATTTTCATAATTTTGTAAATACTACTTATAATAATTATGTACATTAAAACAAGAATAAAAACCCAAATGAAAATGCAAAATAAAATTATATGTATATAAACTACACAGGTATTATACCTATATACATACCAATACAATACTTACTTATATTTTATTAAATTTACAAAACATATCAGAAAAATAAAATAAAAATATTTCTAAGTGTATAAAAGTATTATATAAATTTACAAAATAATAAATAAAAATAATAAAATTAAAATACACAAAATAAAAATAAAATAATAAAATACATAGGTATATGTACCTATATAGGGCTAAAAAGACAACTTGTAAAAGTACACTCCATAAAAATAATTAAAAATCATAATAAAATAATTTATAAAATTATAAACACTTTTTATTTTATAACCTAATTAAAATAATGTCGTTTATTATTTTTAATTGATTTTACAAGGGGTTTTTCCTGGTTGGTCCACGTGGACCAACCAGGTTGGTCTGACAGTTGACCTCCGGTCAAATGTCTGACCTCCTCCCTGTGGCATGTCAGAAATGAGTTTTTATCTTCTTTCACCCATTTTTCTAGGTTAGCCCTTGCCTCCTTTCATGATGGCACCTTCAGAGTTTTTGCTCCTCGGTCAATTGTGATTCACGCCCAAGGTAATTCTTGGGCTTTGGATCACTGATCGAGGCGTTGCGCTTCGATTTCTGGAGCGCCAGAGCCACTTTGTTCAAAAGCCCCCGTCGCCCTCCTTGACTCTTTGAACCACATTCCATCCAAGTCTCTACCCCCTTGACCTCGTTAGAGCTTCCTGGAGGTGACAGCTCCGAGTTGCTCTCGTCATGGCGGTGGATCCAGCAAGATTTGGACGCGTTCACCTCAACCTCCGGCCAACCCCGTTGAGGTACACTCTCCCTCGCCCCTCTTGGGCTTGAGGCTGTTTATCCCCCTAGTTTTCGTTCCCTTTTTATTCCCCTTAGTTAGAGCTTCGTCAAGCCATTTTAATCGCCATCGTTAGTCCATTGATTCACTCAATCGACCGATCGCCGGAACCATCTCGGCCACCTTCACGTTCGCACCATCTGCCTCCACACACCTCCCTTCCACTTCGCCACGTGATCGGGGCAATTTGCCCCCGATCATATTACACTCTCTTGCAGGTACCTGGGCATTTCAGCGCGCCTGGAGCGATTTTGACCCTCAACGGAGGTAGCTGGAGCTTCACTGCTCCGCCACCCTCGTGCGAGGACGTCGGTGCACACCGGCGACTTTTTACGCCACCGGGAAGTAGAGAGGACCTGCAGGAGTCGTCGAGAACCATCTGGGGAGCTGCAGGTCACCGGAGGAGGGAGTATCGATCAACCAAGGCTCGCCGGGGACCAGTTCATCTCGCGTTCGTCCTTGCAGCCCCAGCGCTGTCGGATTTCCACATGTTCTTCATGCAGCACAACATCCGTCGGATCAACCCGCCCTCGGCCGTCCATCATCTCCAGATCTTTTAATCGTGACCGCTGAAGGCGAAGAGGCATCGCACGATCTGAGGGCGCCACGTGTATTAGTGAGGCGGATCCCGCCGTCCATCAACGCCCCTTGACTGGGTATTTGGCGAAGTAAACCCAGCACTTTTTGTATTTAGTTTTTAACACTGAAACATTCATCTGCAGTTCAATTACTTTTGTCTATTTTGCATTCAGCACCCCATATTTTTGAGATAGTTCAGTTTGCCCCCCGCCAGGTCACGTGCGTCTGTGCACGTGACGTGGTGTTTTTGCAGGCACACCCAGGATTTTCCGCATATTTCTTTTCAGTCACAGAACTTTAAAGTGCAGTTATAACTTTCTGGTCTTTTTGCATTTTAGCCCCCATGTTTTGGGTAATTATTATTTAGTCCTCCCCAGGCGCGTGCGTTGCACGCGCGAGGGTGGGAATTTTGCTACAAAGCCCCTTCAGATTTTGTGATTGCTATTATGGCCATTAAATTAAATATTCAGTGTATATTTTTGTGCGAAAATTGCCTATAAGCCCCCGAAATTTTGTCTTTTTGCAATATGGTCCCTGCCATGCCTTTAATTTGTGCTTGCTTGCTCCATTTATTTAAGCCCTCTTTTTAATTCGAAAAATTCTCAAAAATTCAAGTTAAGCTCATGTATACTTGTTCTTTGACGCCATATATTTAGTTTTTGATTTTATTGACTTTCATATTTATTAAAAATCAAAAACATGCTTTTTATCTATTGTCTAACTTAGAAAATACCAAAAAAATATTAAAATACCTTAGAAAATTCCAAAAACATTCCCTACTGTCTATTTTATCATATTTTAGTGTCAATCCAAAAACCACTAAAAATCTCAAAAGACAAACCTTAAAAATTCAAAAATACATAAAAACCTCAAAAAATCTAAAAAATTGTAGAAAACTTCAAAAACTGCAAACTCAAGTTCTGTAGTTTCCTCTTTTTATTATCTTTATTATAAAATTAGTTTGGAAAATTTTGGTGGCAGTTTGATATTTTTAGTTCCCATTTTACTCCTAGCCAGTAGCTAATTCCCTGTTTTGGTTTATTTCAGTGTTTAAAAATACCAAAAATATTTTGAAAAATACCCAAAAATCACAAGAAATAGTAAAAAATTATAAAAAGACCAAAAAGATTTTATTTCTGAATTTTTAACTATTTTTGCACATTTTTATAAATATTGTAGCATCAACCTTGTTTATATTTTCCAATATTGAAAAAGAAAAAAATATAAAATATAAAATTATAATAATCAGAAAATTAAAAATCAAAATACAAAATTAAAAAAAATATTAAAAATTAAAACCCACAAAAAAATATTTGCTTGCATAGTGTAGACATCACTCACATTCACTCACACACATTAGTTTGATCTACCTTGTTTGCTCCCTGTGTTCGAACTCTCTGCATACTTGTCCTATACACCTTGTTTGTAGAGTTAAAAATAAATTTTAACTTCACATTGCTTTTCATTGCTTGATCTATAGTGTGGGTTAATTGTTGATTAAATATGAGATTCATTTGAGGGTTGCCACAACGACGGTTGTCTCCGCCTTGTGTGAGACACCAATTTAGACTCCCGTGAATTTCATGTTAATCAAATGGCACCGTTGTCGGGGTGCAACAACGAGTAGTTCATTATTTTGTTTGATTGTGTTGTTTGTCTACCATTGCTTCATTTTATCTCTCTTGCATTTTTGATATATTTTATTGAGCTATCTGACCACTCTTTTGTCTTCTTGTGAGGGATCGCGGAGCGAGGCAGATTGCCTAGGGAATCCGAAGCAACCACGTGAGGCGGAGCCGGATGTTCTTTAGCCAAGCTGGCAGGAGAGAGCAGGAAGAGTGAGAGAGAGTGATAGATTAGCTTACATTTTATTTGGTGAGAGAGAGTGATTCATAATTTGTAATAATACATGGACTCAGACTCTCAGACACTTCGGGCCTAATTTCCGGGTGTTTGTTCACCCGAGGGCTCACCGCGGTTTTCATCGTGTTTTCCGATTGTCATTTTCTGGTTTTGTTTTCATTTTCATTTCTTTTGTGGATTGAGCCCTTAGCTGTAGGCTTGCTTGATCGATTAGATTAGGTCCAAACACACTAATAACCTTTGCATGTTCCTATAGATCGTATTTGTACTTAGTCTAATTAAATAGTTAGTCATTAGCTTTCGATCCGCGCGCTGCGATCTCATCCCGCCAAGCGCTTCTCCTAAACTTGATGTGTCGAGAGAAGGAGGGGTGAGCCTAGATCGGACATTAGGATTGGAGGTTAGTGGATAACTTGTGGTTCTTCACGCTAGCAGTTGCCTATCTTAGGATGATTTCCGCATTGCATACCAGCATGTAGTTAGGTTTATAAATTCTGCTTTGCATCCCGTATGGAGAGAGCTGGGATTCGTTGTAAGTCTTCTTACTTTGCATCCATCATTTAGGCACAAAGTGAGATTTCCACCTTGGTGTCGACTTACATCGGCTTTTCCGACTCTATTCTCCCTCTGTTTTTGGACAAAGTAGGATCAAGAAAATACAAAAACCGTTAGGCACTTGTTTGAATCTACTCAAAAGAAGCAATAACACCAAAAAAAATTTAAAAAGGGACTGCTAAGAAAACCTTGACCAAAAATAAAATCGGTAACTAGATTAATTGATTGGGGAGAGTAACACCCTCACTTGTATTCAGGTTGCATGGGAAGGTCTCCTTCCAAGTGAGTAGAGTGCTTCGTAAGGATTAGAGCCGAAAACCCAACTTGTGGCTGCCTTGTGTATCGCCTGGATTTCCGAAGTATTGGCGCTACTATCGTACGTAGGCGAGTAGGGCTTGGTCACCATTGGTGACTCACTATTGTGTGAGCATCGACCTTGTCCGAAGTACCGATCATAGGCCACGCCTTCACGGGTGTGTCTGTCTCACCGTCTGCGTCCGAGTAGGGTCTTGCACGCTCACGGGTGATTCCGTTGCAAGCAAGATCCGAAGTATCAGTTTCTCCTATCGGCTTCCTCCCTCTTTCTTTGGCTGAGTAGGGATCCAGGAAGGGTTATAAGGACCTTAAAAAGCGCAAGTTACATGTTACACAGGAGGAGGACAAGTACATGAATACTTTTCCGGTAGTACTCTCTCTCCTTTAGGCGTAGCGCTCTAAGGACTCATGACAAGATTAATTCCTGAATTCAAACTAAAATTGACAAGATAAAAGCCGAACCATCACGGCTTCATGTGTTGAGTTGGTGAACTCACCCCTGCTTTGTGTTTGATTGCTAGTTCTATTTAGGTCAAGATCAAAAACATAGCACAATTGTGCGTAATTTTGCTTCTCATTTCTTCCTTCTTCTTCTGCATTCTCCCTACTCTTCCCAATAATCAAGATGATGGGACGGGGGTCTCTTAGGCCGACTCTGTCGGCACCGCTATCCAGCACTCCTCCTCACTCATCTAGGACGACCTCGGAGAGTCCACTCTCCGAGCCTGAGTTTACTTCCACCCTGTTCCCCCTCGATCACCCTTCTCATTCTCCTTCTCTCAGTTCAATAGTTTCAGAATTCAGTGCATCACAGAGTTCAGGGCATTCGACAGCACCTGAGATGGCCTCTTTTGCTTTTTCAGAGAATCCCGAGATGGCTAACAGAGGTGAGCATCCGGATGACCATGAGCACCCTCCATACTTCATTGATCAAGCTGCCATCAACAATTCACTTCTAACATCCCTGGAGACCATGTAGAGGCAAATTCGTGACCAGGGAACCTTCATGGGTGATCTCATGAGAGAAATTGCACATATGAGAGAAAACCGACCTGGGGGCGGTGGTGGTGGTGGAGGAGGAGGACCTGATGCAGGAGGAGGTGATCCCGATGCTGAGAGACCACCACAGACTATCATGAGGGAATTGCACAATCCAGCAGCATCCCTCACTCATCGTTGGATCAGACTTCCGCCTATCCATGGAGTTTTCGAGCTACGATCCCACACCATTCAGCTTCTACCAAAATTCCATGGGTTGCCGACCGAAGAGCCACACCTCCACCTTCAAGTGTTCGAAATGATCTGCAGCACGATCCATGACAGGCTGATGACCGAGGACACGATCAAGATGATCACCTTCCCATTTTCCTTGGTTGGCAGAGCCGCATATTGGCTCAAACACTTGGGGCGATTCATCGATACTTGGGCAGATCTCCGGACCGCGTATTTGAAGAAATACTACCCTCTTGGCCGGACAAATACAGCTAGAGCAATGATCAGCAACTTCGTCATGATCCCAAATGAACAATTCCATGAAGCTTGGGATCGCTTTTGAGAGCTCATCGACCAGTGTCCACATCACGATATCTCCAAGCCCAATCTAGTGCAAAGCTTCTTTTGTGGGCTGACACCGGAGCTGCAGGAGCTAGTGAACGCCTCTTACGGTGGGTCCTACTTTTCAAAGGGTTAAGACGACGTCTGGGCCATCTACGAGGGCATGGTAGAGAATTCAACCGTGATAGCCCAAGCCCGTGTCTACACGCAGCAGAAGCCCCCGCAAGGAGCGGGATCATTCCAGAGGATCGCTCACATCGATGCCGGTCCTAACACATCGTCGGCAGCCACAGCCCAAGCCGAATCAGCCGCAGCCGACATGGGCATCATTAGTGAGAAACTGGACCGTCTCGAGATCCTCGAGAAGAAACAGATGCAAGGCATGGCCCAGATGGACCAAATTGCCAAGACGATGAGTGACCTGAAGACGCAGATCCTTTGCGTCCAGGAGGCACAAACTTCTTCTCAGCAGCCTCCCAGGTCACGGGCTGACCCCAACAGTAGCAGTTCCAACCAACCTTCTGCCTCGTACCGCCAGGTCAACCACATCCAGGCAGAGCCGGTTCCACTGCTGCAGTACTACCCAGCGCAGCCGCCATCTCCAGACACTCAGATGGTGGTCTACCAGCCGGAGCAGCCACTAGCAGTTCTTCCTCCACCCTCCTTCGAGCAGGAACCATTGATGGAAGTCAATGGGATTTGGCACGATCGGTACCCTCAGCCTGGGATTCGTCGCGATCACCCAGGATTCCGTTGGGGAACCGGTGGCTCCTCATCCCAGCAGCAGAATCCCGCTCAAGGACAGTAGAGCAGCCAGCAACAGCAGCATCAGCAGCCCCAGTATGCCCACCGGCTGCAGTACCAGAGTGGTCCTCGTCCCGCCTATCAGGGACAGCAGTGGAGGCAGCGTCAGAAGCCTCATCAATCTTATTCCCAGCTGACCTAGAACTATCGATACCAGCAACCACAATAGCAGCAGCCTCATTTCCCGCAAGGGAACCCATCCGGTTCTCAAGCCCCAGTTTTTGAGAACCCAGCTCTTGATGATCTTTCCCGCTTGCTCTCCGAACAGCGAGCATCCTTCAGGCAAGAAATGGATGAATTCCGGCAGGAGATGAGGGAAATAATCAAAGGCAAGGCCACCATACCCGCTCAGATTGAACCTAACCCGAACAAGCTGAAAAGGAAGTCTGAGCAGGTAGAGTTTACAGAGGATACCTATCCTAGTGACTATTTGAGTGACATGTCTTATTCTTTGTATGATGCTGATTTTGTGACTACTAGGAGCGGTAGGATGCCAGCAGGCGACGCCTCTTCTGAGCGACAACCAGATGCAGAACCAAGAGTGCCAGAGGAGCAGAGGAGCGGTGCTGATGCCGCTAATGATGATGTTGAAGACAGTGGTGCTGAGGCCATCAATGATGGAGATCCAGACGGCGGTACTGAGGCTGTCGTGATACCAGATGCAGACGGTGGTGCTGATGCCACCATTTTGGATGCTGAGCCAGAGCACGGTGCTGATGCTGCGAACTCAGGTGCCGGTGGTGGTACTGAGGCCACCACATCTACTTTTGTTGAGCCTCCCTCTGTGATGTTACCACCTTTTGTATCTATGGACTGTGGTAACAAAAAGAAAAACAAAAATATGAATAAAGGAAAGGTTTCTGTTCACATTGCGGATCCATATGTGTTGAATGGTGATGATTGTATGGATTCTCCTCTTTCACAGGCACAGGGACCCATTTCTAGTCCTCCATCTGAGGAGGCCCCTACCATCCCCTTCCCTGAGGCACTCCGCCAAGCGAAGGGGAACAAAAGAGAAAATCCCAAAAAAGAGCAACAGGTAGAGTTCAGCAACCAGATGATTGACAAGTTCCATATTCAGCTGACTCTACAGGAAGCACTTGAGCATGTCCCCCTCTTCAAAAAGAACTTGAAAGAGAAGACTACCGTCCGTAGGAAGAGGAGGAACCACAGAGATCAAATCCATGTGCTCACTCATTTCACTTGCTGCACCATCCAAAACAAACTGCCAGCCAAGCGACCAGATGCAGGAGCTCCCTATGTCAGATGCGAGATTCAGGAGTAGCAGTTTGATCGTACTCTATTAGACAGCGGCTCTTCAATCAACCTTCTTCCGGCAGCCTTACTCGACCGATTCGAGTTTGGTCCTCTTCTTAGGAGCAAGACAGTTCTTCAGTTTGCGGATAGGTCGATTAAGAGGCCGAAGGGGTTATTGAAAGACGTGGTCGTTACCATTCAGGGCCTGAAATTCCCTGTGGACTTCGTTGTGTTGGACATGGAGATCCCTGAGTCAGTAACTGATGCCCCCATCATTCTCGGACGTCCATTCTTGGCCACAGCCAAGGCGGTGACCGACCATGACAGTGGGAAGGTATGTTTTCGCGTAGAGGGCGAAACCATACAAATAGAGACGATCGTGGAAACCAGAGCCAGAGAACTTGAATGCTCGGAGCAGTCAAGCAAAGTCGCGCTGATGACAGAGGAAGAGCTAGACATCCACCAGGAGTGCGATTTTGTGATGACGAATGATGAATCCAACTGGGCAGATCCTGTAGCACCGACCCTCGCCCTGCCCACAGATTCACTATATCCAAAACTTATGGCAGTCGAGAGCCGGGAGAGCACATCCCTGGACGAGGATACACCTGAGGCTGATAGTGTTGGGACGAATGGTGCTGATGATTTCCAATCGTGTTCATCTTCTTCTGATCCCTCGGACCCAGACATTTATTGGGACGATTTCGATGACTATTTGCCATGTCTGATTCCTTTTGAGCCAACAACTATGACAGAGTGTGAGCCAGTGCAGTTTATTGATGATTCAGCAGGCCGTCCTTCGTCAGAAATTCATGCAGAGCGAGAGTTCTCCCATGCAGACCTGGTAGCTTTTACACAGACATATCAAAAGCCAGATCTGCCACCTCCCAGTTGTCCAGAACTGAAGCCTCTGCCGCAATCGCTGAAGTATAGATTCCTTGCGGGTGAACCAGACATGCACCCAGTCATTATCTCAGCAGGTTTGACTGGAGAGCAAGAATCTCGTCTGATGGAGGTTCTTGAAAGAAACCGTAAGGCGATAGGATGGAGTATAGCTGATCTCCAGGGGCTGAGCCCGAATCTGTGCTCCCACCACATCTATCTTGAGGACAACGCTAAGCCGTCGCGTGAGTTCCAATGACGGCTGAACTCGAATCTTCGAGACGTAGTCATGAAAGAAATTTCGAAGTGGTGGAGCGCCGATTTTATCTACCCCATCTCCGACTCTAAATGGGTTAGTCCACTACATGTGGTACCCAAGAAGACATGTATCACTACAGTTGTCAATGAGTCTGGAGAGGATATCGCTACTTGAGTACCCACTTCTTGGAGGGTCTGTGTGGACTACAGGCGATTGAATGAGGCCACCAAGAAGGATCACCATTCATTGATCAGATTATCGAGCAACTAGCTGGGAAGAGTCATTACTGCTTTCTTGACGGGTACTCCGGATACAATCAAGTGGCCATTGCACCCGAAGACCAGGAGAAAATGACATTCACCTGTCCGTTTGGGACGTATGCTTTCAGACGGATGTCCTTTGGTCTATGTAACGCTTCGGCGACATTCCAAAGGTGCATGTTGTCCATATTCTCGGACATGGTGGGTGACTGTTTAGAGGTCTTCATGGATGACTTCTCGGTCTGTGGCGACGGTTCGATGCTTGTCTTGACTGCCTAGACCGTGTGCTTCAGCGCTGCATAGAGGTTAATCTTCTCTTGTCTTGGGAGAAGAGTCACTTCATGGTGACTCAAGGGACGATCCTTGGTCATATCGTCTCCAACAGGGGCATGGAGGTCGATCCGACCAAGGTGGATATCATCAGAAAACTCAATCCACCATCTAATTTGCGTCAGTTGCGGGCTTTTCTGGGGCATGTCGGTTTATACCGACGGTTCATTCATGACTTCAATCGTATTGCCCGACCGCTTACTGATCTGCTGACGAAAGACACCGAGTTCATTGTCAATGATAAGTGATAAGTGTCTTGCGTCTTTTGATACTCTTAATGATATGGTTGTTTCAGCTCCTGTCCTTCAGCCGCCTGATTGGTCTCTCCCATTCGAGATCATGACGGACGCTTCAGATTTTGCCGTTGGGGCAGTGCTTGGACAGAGGAGGGATGGTTTACCGTTTGCCATTCACTACGCCAGCCGGACTTTGGATGCCGCTCAGCGGAATTACACTGTGACTGAGAAAGAGATGCTGGCCGTAGTCTTTGCTTTGGATAAGTATCGATCTTATATTCTCGGATCTAGAGTGACTATTTACACTGATCACACCGCCATCCGGTACTTAATGGCTAAGAAGGATGCCAAAGCACGTCTGATCAGATGGATCCTTCTGCTCCAGGAATTTGATATTGAGATTAAGGATAAGCCTGAAGTTAAGAATGTGGTGGCGGATCATCTCTCCAGATTGGAGAATCTTGAGGAATCTGAGCCCAGCACACCTATCACAGAGACGTTTCCAGATGAGGCTATCTTGGCTATCACCTCGCTCCCGTGGTACGCTGACATTGTGAACTATCTTGTCGCCAAGACAGTCCCACAAGGTTGGCCCAGGCAGAAACTCGAGACCTTCCTAGCGAAGGCCAAGTTTTACCATTGGGAGGATCCCGTCCTTTATCATGAAGGAGGGGACAGTATCTGGAGGAGGTGCATTCCTCAAGAAGAGCATCATAGCGTCCTCACATACTGCCACAAGCTTGAGGCAGGAGGACATCATTCTGAAAAAAGGACAGCACAGAAGGTGCTTCAATCCGGCCTATGGTGGCCTACTCTCTTCAAGGATTCTGATGAGTTCATGAAGAGATGTATTGACTGTCAGAAAATGGGAACCTGCGGACAGAGAGACATGATGCCCATGCAACCCATTCACTTCTGTGAGGTTTTTGATGCATGTGGGATTGATTTCATGGGCCCATTTCCTAAGAGTCAAGGATTCGAGCATATCCTGCTCGCTATTGATTATGTCAGCCGATGGGTTGAGGCCATTCCCGCCCGAGCCGCAGATGTTAAAACCGTGTGCAAATTCTTGAGGAAAAATATCATTTCACAGTTTAGGGTTCCTAGAGTCTTGATTTCAGACGGGGGGTCTCACTTCATCAATGACAAGGTTAGGGCCCTTGCAGACGAGTTCGACATCGACCATCGGGTTGCCACACCGTATCACCCTCAGACTAATGGTCTTGCCGAAGTATCGAACCGGGAGATAAAAACTATCTTGCAGAAAGTTGTTCACCTAGACCGAAAGGATTGGTCACAGCTTTTGGACTCGGTCTTGTGGGCCTATCGGACTTCTTTCAAGAACTCATTGGGGATACAACCTTTTCCAACAACCTACAGTACGAAGAGAAAGTAAAAACATGGCACGATTCCCATATCAGCCATAAATAGTTTGAGCCAGATCAGAGAGTATGGTTGTTTGATTCCAGGCTGAAATTATTTCCAGGAAAATTACAGAGCAAGTGGAAAGGTCCATATGTGGTCAGGAAGGTACATGACAATGGCAGCATCGACATATCCGAACCGTCATCTTCCTCTACCTTCCGCTCAATGGTCAACACCTGAAGCTATATCTAGATCATGATCCGCCGACCATCGACGTTGCCCCCATTCTTCTGGTATGAGATGTGTTCTTCGACTCACATCATCTGCATCTCATACATGGTGATCAACTCCATCTTCCACTGTACAGATCCATCTGTTCATATCATTTTTTCATCTGTTGATTTATTTTCTTCTTTTCTTCTTTTCTTCTTTTCCTTTTCTATTTTCTTTATCTATCAAAAAGGTGTCGCCCCTTGTTGTCAGTTTTCTGTACTTAGGACGTACTTTGTCCTAAATATAGGGAGGTTTGCACCCCGAGTTTTCATTTATTCCGATCCTCTCCATTGTCTCCTCTTCTTGTCTATACTTAGGGATATTTTACCCTAAGTATAGGGGGAGACAATCTGAGTACGATCTGTTCATTACCACCCTTGACCCTCCCTGCGTTGTGTACATTCTGCTATACTTAGGATTATTTGATCCTAACTATAGGGGGGGACGGTCAATTTTCTCCTTGATCTATTCATTTATTCTTTAGACTTGTCTATACTTAGTACGAGTCATGTCTTCTCTTTTCTCTCCGATCTATGAGGACATAGCTCAAGCTAAGTATAGGGGGGTCGTCTATACTGCGTATATACTTTAGCCATAACTCGTACTTTCGTATTTACTTATTAATATGGCTAATCATTCTTTAAAATTCATTAAAAAAACTGTAATAAAAAGGTGTCTTGTTCCTCAAATTCTTTTTATAATTACTGATAATAAATCAGGTGAAAATGTTTTTTGCAAAATGTTTGAAAAATAGTTTGAAAATCTTTGTGGAAATCTATTGAAAACTATTTTGAAAACATTTTGTTATATATTTACAACCTTTGTAAAAATGTGTGGTTTGTAAAATTTCTTTTCTTTGTGTAAAATAAAAAGTTTGAAAAATGATTTGCAAATGGTTTGAGAAATGTTTGCAAAAATATTTTGAAAAATCTATTTATACCGTTTTGAAAAAACTTTTGCAAAATGATTTTCAAATGTGTGTACATGTTTGTAAAATGTTTGTAAAAATTATTTTGGACTATAGTTTTCGAAAATTCTTTGAAAAGCTTGTGTCAAATAAGTTTGAGGAATACATACATCTCACCAAAATCCACTATATAGATATGTATAAAATTGATCACTTACCCTTGTAAATTCTTAAAATCCACCTCTTGTATATATAAGAAGCACTTCCGTGTACATATTTTTAACCTTGTTTTCAGCCAAAATATTTTTGTTTCCAAAAATCCCAAAAACATTTGCAAAAATTAAAATCCAAAAACATTTAAATATTTTCTGCATAGCATTGCATAGCATTCGCATTTTTGGGATTGAGTTTGATAGTTGAACAAGTCTAAGTAAAATCCGGAGATTGGAGCTTGATTGGACCTTAAAATCTACCTAATAACAGGAACCTTATAGGAACTGGGTTTGAGGTACTTCAGGTCTAGCTGACTTAATTCTTTGAGGATCACGGGACTTGGTTCAATGGATTCTTGACTACCTAAGTAAAGTATTTCGGAGCACACGCACGACTCTTGTTGATAATGACCTAACTTGGACACCCGCACCTTTCACATGGCTCAACTCAGTTGGAGTGGTGAGGAGATTGGATTTGCCGGTATGAGACGCGCACAAGTGGAAACATTTGCCCTCCTCTAGGGAGGGAAGTGCACCCCAACCCGTCCAGTGATTAGGAAGTCTAAATATAGGAGGTTGTGGGTTGCGATAAAGCTTCAAAAGAGGGATGGTCTACTGGCTCAAGAGGAAAAGCTCCTTATGTAAATGCTGCTGTGAATAGTATTAAAAAAAAATGTTCAGGCATGTACAAAAATAAAAAGCCTGCAAAGTATGTACAAATGTTGTAAAGTCAATAAGCGAGCTTGAGTTCCAAAGTCAAATATGTGAGCCTGCAGCAGGATGACTTGACTACACTGGTCTTGCATCCCAGGATAGGTAGCTACACTGGCTACCGTCCATTCTTCTCTTCACCCCCTCCTCTTGAGCTGGTTGCCACTTGAACTTAGAAGGGAATACCCCGCTCCTCGAGGATGGAGTTAGTGGATTGGGGAATCATTGGGTTGTCGTACTGGAGAAGTCAGTTTCTTTGTCATTTCAGTTGGGGAGAGCCACCATCACTTACACTGTACGAGTCAGACTCATAGTCGTAAGAGTTTGCGTATGAATTGAAATATTTTTGACCTGGCTATTGGGGAGACTTGGGCAGAGTTTTGGGATTCTCAAGAACTGTTGGATTTCAAATTCAATTCTCACTAAGGTTCCGCCCGCACTAAAATTCCAAAGGTATGACTAAAGCTCCGAACTTTGATTTTGTGAAGACAAGTTTGATGATCAAATAAAATCCAAATTTCTTCTTTTTCTTTTCTTTCTTTTCTTTTTGCACTTATTGCATAAGTGTTTGCTAGGGACTAGCAAAGGTAAAGTATAGGGGGATGATGAATCCACATTTCATCATCTTTATTCTATCATTTTGGCATCAAAAACCCTAGCAAATGCCTGTAAATAGCATTAAATAGAGCAATTTAGCATGCATGCTTGTGCATCCAATTAGTGTATAAAATACTGTAATTAAAGCCAAAATTATAGAATAAATAAAAGAAAAGAAAAAGAATAAAATATTGTACATATTTTATGACCCAAAACCCCGAGACCTAGGCATCTTGATGAATAGGTCGACCAGGAATAAAGTAGGGGGAGATAAGGGTCAAATACCTATACTATTCTATTCATTCTTTATTCATTTTGGGACCTATTTTTGGTTCAACTTTTTATACATAAATAAAGAAACTTTGTACATGAAAGTTGTAGATAATTTTATATAGAAAAATACAAAATTGATTTCACTGAAAAATAATGTACAGTTAAAAAGTTATGGTCTGAATAAAATTCCAGAATCCCAACTTCCTAGACCCGTATCTCACAAATGAAAACTCCAAATGCAGCAAACTCATCTTTAATTGTATATAGAATAAAATAATCTATTTAATGGTGGTGGTTTCGCATTTGGCAGAGCTATGGTTTGAAAGTTGAGTTTTGGACCCTCATTGTACAGTTGTACTGATTAAAATATTCCATTTATTATTTATTCATTATTTGTATATTTTTATATTTTCATAATTATGTAAATATTAATTATAATAATTATGTACATTAAAACAAGAATAAAAACCCAAATGAAAATGCAAAATAAAATTATATGTATATAAACTACACAGGTATTATACCTATATACATACCTATACAATACTTACTTATGTTTTATTAAATATACTAAACATATCAGAAAAATAAAATAAAAATATTTCTAAGTGTATAAAAGTATTATATAAATTTACAAAATAATAAATAAAAATAATAAAATTAAAATACACAAAATAAAAATAAAGTAATAAAATACATAGGTATATGTACCTATATAGGGCTAAAAAGACAACTTGTAAAAATACACTCCATAAAAATAATTAAAAATCATAATAAAATAACTTATAAAATTATAAACACTTTTTATTTTATAACCTAATTAAAATAATGTCATTTATTATTTTTAATTGATTTTACAAGGTTTTCCTAGTTGGTCCACGTGGACCAACCAGGTTGGTCTGACAGTTGACCTCCGGTCAACTGTCTGACCTCCCCCCTGTGGCATGTCAGAAATGAGTTTTTGTCTTCTTTCACCCATTTTTCTAGGTCAGCCCTTGCCTCCTTTCATGATGGCACCTTCAGAGTTTTTTGCTCCTCGGTCAATTGTGATTCACGCCCAAGGTAATTCTTGGGCTTTGGATCACTGATCGAGGCATTGCGCTTCGATTTGTGGAGCGCCAGAGCCACTTTGTTCAAAAGCCCTTGTCGTCTTCCTTGACTCTTTGAACCACATTCCATCCAAGTCTCTACCCCCTTGACCTCGTTAGAGCTTCCTGGAGGTGACAGCTCCGAGTTACTCTCGTCACGGCGGTGGATCCAGCAAGATTTGGGCACATTCACCTCGACCTCCGGCCAACCCCGTTGAGGTACACTCTCCCTCGCCCCTCTTGGGCTTGAGGCTGTTTATCCCCCTAGTTTTCGTTCCCTTTTTATTCCCCTTAGTTACAGCTTCGTCAAGCCATTTTAATCGCCATCGTTAGTCCATCGATTCGCTCAATCAACCGATCGCCGGAGCCATCTCCGGTCACCTTCACGTTCGCACCATATGCCGCCGCACACCTCCCTTCCACTTCGCCACGTGATCGGGGCAATTTGCCCCCGATCATATTACACTCTCTTGTAGGTACCTGGGCATTTCAGCGTGCTTGGAGCAATTTTGACCCTCAACGGAGGTAGCTGGAGCTTCACCGCTCTGCCACCTTCGTGCGAGGACGTCGGTGCACGCCGGCGACTTTTGACGCCACCAGGAAGTAGAGAGGACCTGCAGGAGTCGTCGAGAACAATCTAGGGAGCTGCAGGTCACCGGAGGAGGGAGTATCGATCAACCAAGCTCGTCGGGGACCGGTTCATCTCACGTTCGTCCTTGCAGCCCCAGCGTCGTCGGATTTCCACCTGTTCTTCGTGCAGCACAGCATCCGTCGTATCAACCCGCCCTCGGCCTTCCATCATCTCCAGATCTTCTAATCGTGACCGTTGAAGGCGAAGAGGCATCGCACGATCTGAGGGCGCCACGTGTATTAGTGAGGCGGATCCCGCCATCCATCAGCGCCCCTTGACTGGGTATTTTGCGAAGTAAACCCATCACTTTTTGTATTTAGTTTTTAACACTGAAACATTCATATGCAGTTCAATTACTTTTGTCTATTTTGCATTCAGCACCCCATATTTTTGAGATAGTTCAGTTTGCCCCCCGCCAGGTCACGTGCGTCTATGCACGTGACGTGGTGTTTTTGCAGGCACACCCAGGATTTTCCGCATATATCTTTTCAGTCACAGAACTTTAAAGTGCAGTTATAACTTTCTAGTCTTTTTGCATTTTAGACCCCGCGTTTTGGGTAATTATTATTTAGTCCTCCCCAGGCGCGTGCGTTGCACGCGCGAGGGTGGGAATTTTGCTACAAAGCCCCTTCGGATTTTGTGATTGCTATTCGGGCTATTAAATTAAATATTCAGTGTATATTTTTGTGCGAAAATTGCCTATAAGCCCCCGGAATTTTGTCTTTTTGCAATATGGTCCCTGCTAGGCCTTTAATTTATGCTTGCTTGCTCCATTTATTTAAGCCCTCTTTTTAATTCGAAAAATTCTCAAAAATTCAAGTTAAGCTCCTGTGTGCTTGTTCTTTGACGCCATATATTTAGTTTTTGATTTTATTGCACTTTCATATTTATTAAAAATCAAAAACATGCTTTTTATCTACTGTCTAACTTAGAAAATACCAAAAAAATATTAAAATACATTAGAAAATTCTAAAAAAAATTCCATAATATCTATTTTATCATATTTTAATGTCAGTCCAAAAACCACTAAAAATCTCAAAAGAAAATCCTTAAAAATTCGAAAATACATAAAAACTTCAAAAAAATCTAAAAAATTGTATAAGACTCCAAAAATTGCAACCTCAAGTTCTATAGTTTTGCTCTTTTTATTATCTTTATTATAAAATTAGTTTGGAAAATTTTGGTAGCTGTTTGATATTTTTAATTCCCATTTTACTCCCAGCCAGTAGCTAATTCCCTGTTTTGGTTTATTTCAGTGTTTAAAAATACCAAAAATATTTTGAAAAATACCCAAAAATCACAAAAACAGTAAAAAATTATAAAAAGACCAAAAAGATTTTATTTCTGAATTTTTGACTATTTTTGCACATTTTTATAAATATTGTAGCACCTCTTTTATTACCTTGTTTATATTTTCCAATATTAAAAAAGAAAAAAATATAAAATATAAAATTAGAAAAATCAGAAAATTAAAAATCAAAATACAAAATTAAAAATTTAAAAAAATATTAAAAATTAAAAACCCCAAAAAAAATATTTGCTTGCATAGTGTAGACATCATTCACATTCACTCACACACATTAGTTTGATCTACCTTATTTGCTCCCTGTGTTCGAACTCTCTGCATACTTGTCCTATACACCTTGTTTGTAGAGTTAAAAATAAATTTTAACTTCACATTGCTTTTCATTGCTTGATCTATAGTGTGGGTTAATTGTTGATTAAATACGAGATTCATTTGAGGGTCGCCACAGCGACGGTTGTCTCCGCCTTGTGTGAGACACCAATTTAGACTCCCGTGAATTTCGTGTTAATCAGGCCCCTATTGTATATTGTTCGTATTGACATGTTTTAACCTTATTATTTTATGTACAAAATAACTCTTTTTTGATTTATTTCTTCTACATTTATTTTCTTTGATTATTGTTTTAATAAAATATATAAAAATTCAAATACAAATTGAGGCAAAAATCAAAGAAAATAAATCAACCTGAGTCCGTATAATTAGTTTGTACATATGCCCTTTTTATTTTATTTCTTTATTATCTTATTTATTAAAAATCCAAAAAAATAGATTAAGTTGTAAATATTTTATTTATATTTTCTATGTCTTATTTTAATTTTTATCTTATTAAAATTACCAAAAAATTTGCAAATTCAAAAATGTGGCATTTTATATCTATAAGATACCACAAAAATACTTTGCATAAAAATGATTTCTTTTGGTTTTAGATCTATCACGGAAGTTGTTGATCTCATTGATACGAACAACTTTCATGTTGACCACATTTTGATTTGACCTTTTTTCTATTTCTTTTTTATTTTTCTTTGAAATTAGTTTTTGAATTTTCTGGGAGCAACATGTGGTTGCTCTTGGAGCCGTAATGTGTCACCCCCATTTTCTTTATTATTTTCTTTTAATTTAATTTAATTTTATTTAATTTTATCATTATTATTTTATTATTTATTTATATTTACTTTATTTATTTTCATTGATTTTATTTACTCATTTCATTTATATATTTATGATTTTATTTATATTTATATTTATATTTATATTATATATTTATTATTATTTTAATTTTAATTTTTTATTTCATCACCACGTGGCTGCCCCTACGCATGCTAAGTGGTGCCCTCCCCTTTTTTCCCCTTCCACCATCTTCTGCGCACGACAGTTGCGCAACTGCCGTGCACGCAACCGGCCATCTTCCCTACATCACCTCTCATCTCTCCTCTCCAAATGCACCATTTCTTCCTCAAACACTAGCCACCACACCCTCTATCTCCTCTTCTTGTTGTGACCTGCTCTAGCTCCTCCGAGTCTCCCACGCATCCGTCGCCTTCCTCTTGCTAGCCGACCCTAAAGCCTGGCCATCGCCCCCCTTTATGCGCATACACCGATAGGGAGAGAGATCCATCAGCTTCCTCGCATTGCTGGTTAGAACAGTGAGGTTGGTTAAGGGCGACAATGGTGAACCTCCCATCCATGATGAGATCTGAAGGGGTGACCTCCTTCGTTGCTGCAGCTTTACCATGCAACCAAGCTCGATACCTCCACCGCAACCTCGAGCGATAACCCATAGCTCTTCATTGAGTTCTCCCCATGTGCCCCTCCATGTTCCAGTCCTCCTCTTCTTCCCCTCTTTTCTCTTTTTCTTTCATCTTATGTTCTTGTTGTTCCTCTTCCATTCGTCTCCTCCGCATCTCTCTCGATTCCACCAATCATTATTTCTCTGACCCTCCATTTAAGCTGACCATCGCAATTGACATCGTCCTAGAGGCCGCCGCCTCCAGTCCAACACTACCACGACTCCGCCCTCCGACTTCGTGCTACCACCCCTCATCGTAGACTGCCTCCTTGACTTCATCGACACACCACCAACCCTTGGCTGTCACGGCCGAGCTGTTCATCACGTTGCTCGCCTCCAGCCATAACTGCCCTTGCAACCCGAACCCTTGTAGATAGATACCCTCGGACTGCACGCCACCTCGACTCGCTTGCCACCACTTCATCCTCCCCACCTCACTTGCAAGGCACGTGAGGCCAGGGGAAATTTTCACAGACCCCCTCGTTCTCCACAATCACTAGAAGGTACAACTTCCAAGCACATGCGAGGCACGTGTGATGAAGTCAAAGATCGAGGTGTCTAAAATGAGCCTCACAAGGAAAGGACCCAGTCGTTGTGATGACTCCTCAATAATCACGTTTAATCAACAATCAACCTACACAATAAAGAAATCAAGCTATGCAAGTGTGAATCAAAATTTATTATACGCTACTAAAGATGTATAGTGACAATCAAGTAGGGGTCGCACATAGGAAACAAGGGTGTAGAGCAAAGAGAAATATAAAATCAATCTCAAGAAATTGTTCCTTCAAGCACTTAACTACGTTATGGTTTTTTGTGGGTTTTTTATTTTTTTATTTTCTTTATTTTTTTTATAATTTTGTATTTTATTTTTCAAATTTTATTTTTTATGTTTTCTTTTTATATTTTAGATTTTTTATTTCATTTTCTTTTAAATATATTATATAGGATATATAAGACTATATATATATACAATAATAGATAGTATAATTATAACAACTAATAAAAATACCTAAAATACAGGAAATAAAGTGTTTTTGTGCTTTAAATATTTTTCTATTATTTTTATGATTTTTATTGAATTTTGCTAATTTTTATATATTTTTAAATTCACAAATATACTGAACATGGATTTAGTAAATAGTCAAAATTGAAATGAAGATTAAAAATAATAAAATATGTCCAAAATTGTTCAAATCAATTTTAATAGGTAGATACTAATATAAATAAAATTACAGAAGATAAAAATATATTTTTGTGATTTTTAGGAATTTTTCATCTTTTTAAACTGGATCTTGGATCTTTTTGATTTGTATGAATTTGCCTTTTCTATTTTTAGGGTTTTTAGTTTATGGGATTAGAAAAAAATAGATAAATACAAAACATATTTTTTTGGAATTTTTCAAAAAAGTTATATATTTTTTTATGGTTTATAAGCTAAACAGGGAATATTTGTGCTCTTTTTATTTTTTTTTATAAATACTAAAAATCTATAATTCTAAAATAAAATTATGGCATTAAATACAAGCAACCTGGAACCTACAACTATTTTTGGTGATTTTTGGAGCACAATATCTATATTTCATAAATAGAGGAAATGTACAAAAATTGTTGAACTTGAAGAGGCATATATGGAATTTAAGTGAAAGTTAGGGGCCTTGCTACAATTTTCACAAAATAATATACTGGAATTAAATATTCTTGGGCCAAAGCGAAATACAACAAGTCACGAGGGCACATGTGCAAAATGCCCACCTCACGTGGGATCACATGTGAGGTGAACTAGCATGGACTATAATACAAATATCGAAACATCGAGGTCTTATTTGCAAATTTTACAAAAATAAAATAATAGTCAAGGATGCTAAATATTAAATAAAAAAATGGCTGGGTGGAATATGCAAAATACCCAACTCTATGATCGAATGAATGCAACAATGCACCCACTTAAACACGTGGCGCTTCTGGGCTTCACGATGACCCTTTGTCATCTGATGGTCACGATTAGATCTCACGTGGAGATCCAACAGTGGGAGCATGCTCAGATCTGACGATGGCTACTCTTCTCCAAGAATTGCTCGTGATCGAACGGCTCGTAGACCTGCTGGATGCACTCTCGAAGAATAGTGGCCGGGCAAGCTTTAATTAGCAAAATCGAGCGCCTTCGAGCTTCTCCTTTACTACTGATGATATCAAAGGCCTCCCAACATCCTCCTACATCGATTCAATGTATCAAAATGACCCGAGGAGCTCCAGTGATGGCTGACGGAGGAGGTGCACCTGGGGTTGCTCTTGGGGGTTGATGGGCCTCTATGAGGCTATCTTCTCAGTTTTTTTCTCGCCGGAGATCTTGCTCCTGGTTGTGTTTCCCAGGAGAGCTTCTATTTTCTTCATGCTTTCCATTACTTAGCCTATAATAGGCTTAGAATCCCCTTGTATCTCGCTCGATTCCATTCATAAATACGTAAAATCGCATATTCTGTGCCAAGGGGTTGAATTGGCTCCTTCTGTCACTAGGATGTCGATTCCAGGCCTAGATTTAATATAAATAGGTAGAAGCAGGATAAAAAATGAAGGAAGGGGGCGAGCGGCTTGCGTACAAGTGATAGGGGGTGAGAGTTCGAGGAGAAATCACAGGCGGGGTGATGCGAGATATAGCAGAGATTTGGTTTGGCGAGTGTTGTGCGAGATCTTCAAGGGTGTTTAATTTATGAAATAAATGTGCTGTCCTAAAAACCCAAAGAATCCCTCAACAAAAAAATTAATTTTTTTCTTCTCAAACCAATAATTACAGAAAATGTAGTAAGCAGATTTTTGCTATTTAATTAACATGTATAACAAGAGGATCGAACTCATGGAGGCTTCAATTCTCGAGAGTAGTTCTAATAATTGAAAAATCAATTAAAAGAGAAAGGAAATTCAAATGCAAACTATATTGGTTTTTATTAAATTTTTATCTTTTTATCTTTTTTTAATTATTTTCTATTTTCCGATTTTCAAAATTTTAATGACTTCTAGTTTTGCAAATTTTTAATTTTCAAAAATATAATTTTCAAAATAAATATACACACAAAAGTAATGCATTTTTTGGATTTTTTCAAATATGACAAAAATGATAAAAAATGACTAAAGAAAATGTTTTTGTGTTTTGATGATTTTCTTTACAAATTTTGTAAATTTTTCAGAGTTTTTAGAATTTTGTAAGATTTTTCAAATAAAACATGGAATAACGAAAATAGTGAACCAACATGACTATCTTGTAATTTATAGATATAAAATGAAATCAAAAGTTTCTGCAATTATTTTTCCTAAAAATTAGAATAAATTATCTATAATAAGGAAATGAAATCACTATTTTTGGAATTTTCTACAATTTTTTATCGTAATTCTAAGATTTTTGATATTTTGCATTTTATTGAGTTTTAAAAATAATTAATGTATGAAATTTGAACGAAAAATAAAACACACAAAAAGAAAACTATTCTATTTTTTAGAAATTTTGAAGTAATATGTTAATTTTTATGATTTTTTTAATTTCAAGCAGTGAAAAATTCTATGTTTTTGATTTTTAAATATTATCGAATGACAATAAAATGCAATGCAAATATTCTACAATGAAGAGGCACAAATCATGAGTCTAAATTATTTTTTTAGAATATATTGAACATAAATAAATTTATTCTAATGATAAAAGCATGCAAAATAGAGTCTGTCAAACAGAGACTTATTTGAAATATTTGATGTTTGAGCATCAAATTATAACAAGAAATATACAAGCGGTGGAATGTGCAGTTTACCTAATGGGAGGCATGCGGTGCACGTGCTCAGGATGAAGACAGAGGCTTCCTTATAGTTTCGCAAAATCCGGGGGGCTTCGTTGTAATTTTCCCAAAAATTCTAATTACGGTTAGACATGGGGTTTGTTTCTTTCGTTCTTGCCTGCCCTGATTCCAAAACAGAAATGGGGCACCGCCATTCCTTCCTCTCCAAGAATGACGACAGCTGGGGCTTCGCGTAGGGGCGCGAGACTTGTTGGTGATTGTCGGTGGTGGAGAGGCAGTGGGGTTCCGGCGACCGATGGTTAGCGGTGATGGTGAAAATGGAGGGGGCTGCGATGATGGGCTCCTGCGGTGGCTTCTCCCCTACACGGTGGATGCTTCTTGAGACATCGACACAGATATGAGGGACTACAACTCCTCGCGCGGAGGTTGGTCGACTGCGGGATGGCCCGCAAGCTTCTATCTGAAGTGTTGTATGACGGGCTGGTAGAGGATCTGAACAAAGATGGAGTGTGGCGACTCGGTCGACGGCTGTCCAGGCAGTGGTCGGCAGAAGGGCTTGGGACTATGAATTATGACTACGGTGGGACCGCAGGTGGAAGTTGAAGGAGGGCAATGTCGGTGGTGATGTGGCTCTCGTCACGCGCGGATGGAGGAGCTCACACAGAGGAGTTCCGTAGAGGTCCACGCTGTCGGGCTGTGCAGTGCTGCTGCGGGAGTGGAGTGGCAGCGGCAGGGCGACACACGCCCCCGACAACGGCGTGGTGGACGTGATCTGTACGACGGCGAGGCGAGGAGGGGGCTCCTCTGGTAGAGGTGGTCGGATGGTGGCTGACGCTAGCGCCCAAATCCCTTTTTATTTTTTTGTATTTTTTTCTTGAACATCAACATTTTTCTTTCTTTATTCTTTTTTTTTTGCAATTCCTTGTACCTGAAATAAAATAAAAAGATAACGACTAGAGTACGATAGCTTAGTCCAAAATATCAAACGGAGATCAATAGACGAGGAGGTTCCGACGGTTGTGATGGAATGGAACCGAGTTTCTGGCCACCGTACGCGGCCGAAGATGATAAATATATGAGATAGAACGTGAATGTGTGTAGATCGAGATGTGGATGTGAAATCGGAATTGTGGACGAATCAAATCATGATGGAGAATAATGATTATGATAAGAAACTAAGGTCTATAAATTGAAAACTGTCAACAAAATTAAAACTAAAAATTACACTAAGATTAACCTAGATAAAAAAATGACAGATCTCACCGTGGGAGTGGATGAACACCACAAGAACCTACTCACTATCACCGGACACCTCGGAAGATGGGCACCTCTCTACGACAAGATGTTTCTTGGAGAATAGGCTCCTCTCACCAAAAGATTGATCAAGTTGGAATGAGGGAGGAGGAGCCAAATAAATAAAGGAAAAAATTGAATCTGATTTTTCAAAATTTGAATGGAAAGGAAAAGAAGGGAGGGGGTTAATGATGGATAAAATTATTTATATTATCTACATAAATAAATAACTATTTTCATCACTTATTAAATTAAATAATAAATATTAATTATTTAATTTTTCGTGGTTATTTAAGGAAATCAACTATATACATATACTATATAAAATGGTACATTATATACATAGTTAATTAAGGAAATTAGTTTATTTTATGTTTTAATTTCTTTAATTTCTTTTTATTTTAAATAATTATTAAAAATATTTACAATTATATACTAATACAATATGTTTAAAAATAAATATTGATAAATATATACAATAAATAAATGGTAAAATTGCAAAAGCCATCCCATAAAATCATCTTTCAAACCGTAACTCCAAAAATTATGAAACTACTGCCATTTTAAAGATAATTTAATTTAAAATACAATGGAAGTGAGTTTGATTCAATCTGAGTTAATATAGAGCTAGAATTTGTCTTTAAATTATTGCTTTACGACTTTTTTCCATGTGTGGTCACTTTTATTTTTAACATGTTTTTATTTTACAAACATTTTTATTTTTTAGTAAACATTTTTATTTACAAATATTTTTAGAAAGCTATTTAATTTGAGATCAATTTATGGATAAATAAAAATAATGTAGGTTTTATACAAATATAGACAGAATAATATAAAAATGAAAAGTATTTACAAAACACATTTTTTATTTCTTGATTAAAGACCCTATCTCCCCCTACTTTATTCCTGGTCGACCAGGTCAAATCTCGACCTTCTCTCGGGGTTCGGGCCAGCCTGTATCTATTGCATATATATAGTCTTTTATTTTCTTTATTTTTCCTTTATTTGTTTATTTATTTATTTTATGTTACAATAGTAGTAAATGTACAATATTTACACACAGATGTATGTTAGTAAGAATGTTGATTTAGTAATATATACATGTGTTTTATAAGGGGTTTTAAGCTAAAATAAATGAATAAAGAGGATGAAATGTAGATTCATCATCCCCCTATGCTTTACCTTTGCTAGTCCCTTAGCAAATACTTATTTGAAAGAATAAGTGAATAAAAGAAAAAGAAAGGAAAAATGAAGAAATCAGGACACACTGAATATTAAACTTATCTTCATAAAGTTGTAGTATGGAGCTCTTTGAGACCTTTGGATTATTAGTGTGGCAAAACCTTAATGGGAAATGGATTAAACCTAACAGCCTTCAAGTTCCACAAGACTCCTATTCAGGTCTCCTCAACAGTCAGTTCAGAACAAGTCTACATACTAAATTCTTATGACTATGAATCTTTTACTTGTATGGGTATAAGTGAAATATAGCTCTCCATCTCAAAAGTAGCAAAGAAACATCCTCTCTCAACAAGGTAACTCTAGTCCTTTGGTCTAGCAGCTCTTTCCTCGAGGAGCGGAGATATTCCCTTCTAAGTTCAAGTACAACCATCTCAAGAAGAGGAGATGGAGAAAAGAATGGACGATAACCAGTGTAGCTACCTATCCTTGGATGCATGATCGATGTAGTCAAGTCATTCGGCTGTAAGCTTACAAAAATTTGACTTTGAAGCTCCTTTTTTCTATACTTGTATATACACTATGGCATGCATTTTACTTTTCAATCATGCCTATCCACTTTTGGAGATTCTGCATTTTCTCCTTTTTTTTTTTCTTTTTTTTTGAAAATATATACAAGGTGCAACATGTACATAAGGAGTTTTTCCTCTTGAGCCGGTAGACTATCCCTCTTTTGAATCATTATTGCAACCCCACAACATCCTGTCTTTAGACCTCATTGCTACTGGATCAGGTTGAGATGCACTACCCTCCCTAGAGGAAGACAAATATTCCCACTAGTTGTTACATACCCGTGTGCTACCCCAAGCCAAAGATTCTGCCTCCTTACTACCTCCTCCATGAAGAGTTATGTGTAGAGTGCTTGTCCAAAATAAGCCATGGTCTAGAAGAATCATGCGTGTGTTGTTAAATATTCTACTTAGACTAATCAAGATGACAAGTGAACATAGTCCTATGGACTTAAAGAATTAAATCGCTAGGACATGAAAAGCCTTAATTCCATTTCTTTAAAGTTCCTCTGAAACTAAGTGGAATAAGGTCCAACTAAGCTCCATTCTTCAATTTTATTCTAGACTTAGTTTAAATGTCAATATTACCTTGAAAAATGTACATGTAATGCAAGAAAATATGTACAATGCAAAGAAAAGAAAGCAAATTCTCTCTCTTTTTTTGAAACAATTTTCTAGTTTTGAACATTTTATGGATTTTTGAAAAAATGACGCACTCGCAATTTTTTTTGAAATTTTAATTATGCAAATTTTTATAGACTTTTGGTTTTGTAGGTTTTAAGGATTTTTTTAAAAAAGGGATAGGGTTAGCAGATAAGAACACATATTTACACGAGAATTAGTCAATTATTTACAAGAATTAGGTGAAAGGATTTACAACTCGAGTGTTAGTAATTTATACAAGTATATATATATATAGTTGGTAAAGAATTTTATGGGTTATGCATATATTCCTCAAACTTATTTGAAAATATTTTTACAAATACTTTTGAAGACTATAGTCCAAAATAATTATTTCAAATAATTTTGCAAACATTTACAAACATTTGAAAACTATTTTGCAAACATTTTTCAAATAATATATATAGATAGTTTTTTCAAAATAATTTTTCAACCATTTTTCAAAATATTTGCAAATAATTTTACAAAATAATTTCATTTCACACAAAGAAAAGAAAATTTTTACAAACTAAAATATTTTTACAAAGGTTGAAAACATTTTTGAAAACATTTTTCAAATACTTTTCAATAGATTCTTCAAATTGAATTTAAAACTACTTTCAAAATATTGTTCAAATATTTTAACCGTACTTATCAATCAGTATATACAAAAAGAAATTTGAGGAAATATCTGCGTCTTTTTATTTACTGAATTTTACATGTATTTATACAGTATTTTAGCCATATTAAAAATATAAAAGTATAAGTTATGGATAACGTATATATACAATATATATGACACGCCTTATACTTAGCTCGTATTATGTCCTCATAGTGATCAGAGAGTGGCAACGGAAGACATAACTCGCGCTAAGTATTAAAAAGTGAAAAGACTCCTATGCTACAACGACTCAAAGAATAGGAAACGAATAGAAGTCGATAACCCCCCATGCTTAGGATCAAATAATCCCAAGTATAGAAGACTATACAAATGGGAAGAACCTAGGAGGAGAATGTACGGGCTTAACGGCTTGACTTGCCGTCCTATACTTATGGTATAATAGTCCTAAGTATAGAATATCAAAAACCCATTCTGCGCATGCGCCCCGAGGAGAAGGTCTCTGACGATTTCAAAGGCGACGGCCCCGTGTCTTACTTCTCGAAATCCCAGGTCAATTCTACCAAAATTTGAAGAATTTTGATGGATTATTACATGAATTAGTGCTTATTTCTATAATCCATTACACTGGATTATCATTTGATCCATCAATTTCGGCTAGTTTCGATTGTTTTTGGAGATTGGCTTTTGTGGCTCTGATTAAGAATTCTCTGGGATCTTCTTCCCTCTTTTATGATGGAATATACTTAAGATTGGGCACTTGGATTAGCTGCTATATTTTGCCTTGAACCGGAGATTGAAGGTTTAGTTGGTGTTCTTCGTGATTACTATATGTTCCTGGGGGTTTCTTTTCTTCATTTCAACCTTGCTTGGCGTTTGATCTTATTTTTCTGCAAATTCTGGTTCAAAGAACTATTTGAGGTTGCTTACCTGGGCTGTGGTCCTATCTGGAGAGGACACGTGGATTAAAGCAGTTTGAAAATACACCTTTTTCTGTCCACGTGGGAGTTAGTTGTTAACTAACTCTTTCTAAGGCTGACGTGTCTATTTGTTGTGATGGCTATTTTGAGAAGTAGTTTATTTCGAATCTCAACACGTGGATATGCTATCCTTTGCGAGAAGATGGCTGAAATTTTGAAAACTAACCTGGAGAAAAATGACGAAAACTTTCCAGAACTCAAGCCTTCTAAGATCATTGCGAAAGGAGTGGTTATTGCTGGTGGTGCCAAAATTGATGATTTCAAGCCTTTTTTTTAAATCTTATGCATCACTTATGCGAGATAAAATTGTGCCCCTAAATTTAGGGCCTCCTGTGAAAATTAGAGAGCCCTATTATGAAGGCGAGGATGCGGTGGTGGAGTTCTCCCAGGAGGAGATGCATGAAATGAGCAAACCTCTCGAGCTCTGCGTAGTGGGGATCTTCCAAAGGCTTAGGCCTAAACTATTGGAGATCGACTCTGTCATCAGAAGGGAATTGAACTTTGAACACAATGTTCAAATTGGTGCTCTAGATTCGAGACACATTATTCTGAAATTTGAAGATAGAAACGACTACATGAGGATGTATATCAGCAACAATTGGAGATTCGGAAACAACTGGATGTCACTTATTAGATTATCTCCTTTTTTTTCACCGTGGAGATTTTTACCCTAGCGTTCCTGTTAGGGTGGGGTTTCCCATGCTCAGTCTCCAGTTCCTAAATGAAGGAGCTTTAAGGTCCTTAGTCAGGCCAATTGGCAGATTTCTCTCAGTGGACAAAGATGTCACTAACTTCACGAGACCTGGCTACATCAGAGTAAATGTTGAAATTGATGTCAGCGAACATGTGATAGACCATGTGGTGATTAGATGCGGAGATAAGGACTTTATTAAGAATATCGTTTATGAAAATCTCCCAAGCTATTTCCATTATTATTGTATGGTTGGACATGACCTGAAAGAATGTTTTAGGAGAAAGTATAATTTTGAACTTGAGCAGGATATGTAAGGAAAAACTGCAGGTGGTCTTGAGGGTGTTAGGAAACCCTTTCTAAGACCAAGGCAGAAATGGGTGGCCAGAAGCAATCTGGTCAGACAGAACCAAATTGATAAAAATAATCACGACAATTTTCAGAATGGGCACCCAAATCCCTCAGGAACAAATAAAGAAGACATTTAAATGCCTGAACTTGAAAATGGCAGTACAGGTGTTGCTGATCAAGAAGAAAATTCATGGAAGAAAGTTTCTGATAATATGGCTGATGATCTGAAGGACATGCAGGAAATGAAAGATTCAGTGGAAAAGCAATGTGAAAAGATCAGGGAAAATATTGCTGACAAAGTTGTGTTGGAATCTAGCCCAGATAAAGCAGTTGGATCTTCCTCTAATTATTTAGGAGGAGACCAGTTCAGACAAACAAGTTCTGGGAAAGCCGTGATAGAAGATCAATCAATAGAGGAGCAATTGGAAAAAGCAAAGCTTTAACATTTATGATAAACTATTGTGAAGAGCTGGAAGAACTAATTATTGAAGAGGAAAGCAATAAGAAGAAACCAGAAGAGGAGCATGGAGTTCCTTCAAGAAGGGAATGCTTTTCTCTGACTTCGGAAATATGAAAGTCTCTATTCCTATAGTCAATTCATTTGAAGTTCTAAATGAAAGCCCTGATTTTGATGAAAATTTATCTTCTACTATGAGGGATGAGGTAAAATTGCCTCGTTGTTTGTTAAACATTGAGGACCTTGTAATCCCTTCTAATCTGCCAAATGAAGACGAAAAGGATAGAAGAATTGAGATGAACTCAATTTCATCCACTAGTGAACCACAAAAGGGCAAGGGTTTCTCGAAATATGCAGACTTTGCCAAAAGAAAGCTTATTGAAATAGAAAAAAAGGACACCAAGAAGCAGAAAGGCTAAGGAGAAGACTTGGAGAAATCATTTTGATAGCGAATAAATTTTCCTTGATGTCTGTATTTATTCCTTGGCGATCTCAATGGGAAGTGCACACATCCATTTGGATGTGTGCACAAAAGTTAAGTCCTTTCCCTTTATTTTTTGCCTTTCTCGTTCACACACACACACACACACACACACACACACACACACACACACACACACACACATATATATATATTCAAATAGCATATCATCTTATGGAAGCTTTTTGCCAGCGCTTGTTATTTGAAGATTAAGTGAAAACTACTTTTTGATATGATGCCATCATTGACTCTATCAAGGATAAAAACTGGTGAAATGTACGGTTGGAGATTTCATATCTGAATATGATCCTTGGCGGGCTCCTGAGGAAGTGCACACATCTGTATTTGGGATGTATGCATAAAAGATAAGTAACTTTCCCTAATCTTTTTTTCCCGACTGTCAGAATTCCTTTAAAAATATTTTCCTTATTCAGGATAGGTCCAAATCTTCTCAAGAAATGATTACTTGGATATCCGTTATCATGCCTTTTTCTTGTCCTATAGATTGATGGGACAAGAGATAAAATGGAAGGATGGCGTCTCCAGTGGTCACTTGATTAAACCTGATAAGAAAGTTTTGATCCTTTTCGAGACCAGGATTGACAACTGAAGTTGGCCCTTTCCAAGACATGACATATAGTCTTTTTGGTGTTTATATACTCGAAGTTGGTCTTCTTGAAATAGGGTTCTTTCTGCTTAGTTCAAAGAATGGCGAGTTTTGTGGTGATTATGCGGCAATTGGAGGGAAAGATTTCTAATCTGCATAGCTTGAAGGATGAATCCCTCTTTTTTATCCTCAAATTTTCAGAAGCAAAGCTGAGCATGGAGATGGAGATTCTGGAAAGTGAAGAAGATCCTCTTACTGCCTTCTCATTGAAATTAAAAGAAGCTGAAGCCAGGTTTTCCGATAATTTGGCCCCTTTTAAAGTGCTTGCATCTAGATACAGAAAAGGGTTTATTGCTCAGAAGGACTTTTTAAATGTTCTCTCAATCCTGAATAAGGTTTCTGATGTGATGATGGAGGCAAGGATTGATTGTTGGATGATTAAATTCAATAGAGAAGATAGTCTACCATTAGACTTGTCTTTGGTCTTTGTTCTGAGTAGACTCTTAATCATCTAGTTGACCACACTAAATTTGCATGGGAAATGTTTTTTAAAGTCAGTAACTGGTATCTTGACCTTGAAGAAGACTGGTATGAAGTGTTTTATGTGGAAGAAGGCCTGATGACGGCATTATTCACATACCAGTCGTTTTGGGATCTTCTGATAGAGCTTGATGTAAGGAGTAATCTCACTATTCTACAAAATGGATTCTATTGTGATCTGAGAGATTTATTAAAGTTTTCTTTTTTGAGAAGCACAATCTATTCTCTTGTGATTGAAGTTGAAGTGTTGGAAGACCTGGAAAGACTGAAAGAGTATGAGAATATGCATTTTTCTATTGAAGGTCTTCCTTGTCTGAGAAATATAGATGACTTCATTGATAGGACTTCTGAATTAGATTTGCTGGATTGGAAAGTGGATGCTGCGAAGAACATCTTGATTGATCTTTTTGAAGCCTCTTTACTTCTTCAGAAGAATTTCTTAGATGCAGAGGGGAAAGTTATTGAAAGGAATTATACATTAGTGTGGAACTTACAGTTTCCCTGGATGCTGAGCTGGAGGAGTCCGGGATGGCTATTAGACTGGATGAACATTGAGAAGAGGAAGCTATTAAATCAAAGGAAAAGTCTGAAAAGAAAGAGGCCTGAAGGACCGTCAGTCTCTTATTAGCTGATTCTTTTATCTTTCTTTTGAACAAGTTTGCTAAGAGTGTATCATGTTACTTATGGACTTTTTTTTGTCTATTTTGATGTCTTTCTTAGGCCTTTTTGTTCTTTCTTATATTTTTGTTTTCCCCTTGAAGGACACCTCTTGTACTTTCTTGTTTGATG
Source organism: Ottelia alismoides (assembly GCA_037367405.1). Taxonomy (NCBI): domain Eukaryota; kingdom Viridiplantae; phylum Streptophyta; class Magnoliopsida; order Alismatales; family Hydrocharitaceae; genus Ottelia; species Ottelia alismoides. The sequence goes on along the minus strand of JAZKJV010004210.1, from coordinate 33,265 downwards.
AAATAAAGGCAGCTACTTGGGCTGCAAAAACCAGACTTACAAAAAAAGTATAGAATATCAACATGTTGGGGAACATCCGAGAGATCAGAAGAAAAAACAAAAGAGATGATATGAGCAACATCACTCCCCCCATACTTAGGGTAGAGTATCCTTAAGTATAAGCAATGACAAGAGTGATGAACATGATGAATATGAACAACACAAATCATTCACCCCCCATACTTAGGATAAAGTACATCCTAAGTATAGCACACAAGTACAAACAAGAGGTGAACGATAACATAGAAGAGGAAGGAGCAAATCAAAATGAAATATATGTATACAAGGTAGACATTGTGAGGTGCCTCTCAACAAGCGCTAGAGTTTACGCCCCTAGCTGGGCGCAAAGGCTAGGACAACGAAGTATCAAGGTTCATGACAACATCTGTAATGTGAATACCGTACTGTTGTTGTTGTCTCGGTGTGAGAACAACAACGTGGTCAACAATGCAAAGGAGGATACCCAAATAAGTAACCGGTGGGTGTCTACTACCGAGTAAATATATGTGTAGATAAAATCGGGCACCGATAGCACACAAGAAATTTTCGGCTCATGGTCAGAGTGGAGTGAATGGTTGGAGCTGAAAAAATGGAACGTGGAGAAGGAAGGATCTATCATGGAATCCTCCACACACCGTCTCGAAAATGTATGGAAGATCAAGATAAGGAGACTCAATAAGAAAGCTGATATTCGATGCATGTAAGGAAGAGAGATCATGTATAACAATGGATAACTCAAAGATCGACTCATCCTTGTGAGGGTCGTCAAGGAGAGAAGAAATATCAAACACAGAAAGATCAGATGTATCAGAAGAATCAGAAAACTCAGAATAATCAGAGGACTCGATCTCGTAATCCAACAGATCAGATGCACAACTAGGGAGTGAAACCGAGTACAAAGTACACACTGTCCGCAGATAACCCTCAAGGAGATGTGAGAAATTAGGATGATTCGAGGAAGAAAATGAATTTATATTCAAATAACGCGTTCTCTCTCGAAGTCAGAGAAAAACCGTCCAATGGATCAGGATATGTAAGCTCATAGAAATCTAGGTCCAGATCAAAGAGATCATTGTTCTGCCATTTTGTTGGGATCTGAGCCGCATCCAAAGGACTGATGCACTCTGAAGGAAGAGAATTTGTGGCATCATCATGATGAGGAATTAGATCAGAATAGGGTGGGAGGGAGGGATTAAGGAGAATGTGACTGCTAATGATCTAGAGAGGATGATCGTAACGAACTCAACACCAAACACAATGCAAACACAATGCAAACCCCTTAAATCACCTACTCAATGCAATGTGAAGACTGTGAATGTTCAATCAATTATCTTGTCAATATTTAGACTTAGGTGATTAAACGAAAGTTGTACAAACACTTAGGTTGGCATATGGGATTGGGGCAATAACCTTAGTGTGTACGCGAGCAAGTAACTGCAAATACAATGAGGGAGTTGCTCTCCAAAAACAATGATGTGAATCAATTACGTTTAATTTTAATAATCGAAGTGATATTAGCAATCCCAATTTTTAATTGTTCAATTTTCTCCTTTTTTTGATATTTTTGAAAAACACGTCTAACGAATTTTCTGATTTGCTTTATTCCTATATCTACAAAACAGAGGAAGGAAAACAAAAAAGCCAATGCACGCGAAAATATGAGATGCAAATGCTAGAGATAGATGTGTATACCTGACTCCAAACTTTACATGCAATATGATATGCGCATACAAAATAAAACTAAACTATATGCAAATGTAAGCAAGAACCATCCTAAGCAATAACTTCTATTCGGGAATAACCAAATGAGTATTTGCCTAAGTCCAAATGATCTATAGGAAAAAATATTCTTCTAGGGCTTTGGACCTCATAACTACCTGGCTCAACCAAATAAAACCTAAGGCTAGGAGATTCACTCACTGAAAACAAAATAAAATAAAGTCGGAAAGCACAAATCTGCGAGAAATAAATAAAAATAAAAGCAATAAAAATAATGAGAAAACAACGGTGAGGTCCCCCAACTGCACCGGCACTTGGCGAAACAGACCCCGAATAAGGTATATAGTGTCCTTTTTATAAGAGTTTTTGAATAACAAAAATTCTAAAATAAATCTAAGCTATCTACTCTCCAAGTGTTTGTCTTCTTAAAATTCTTCTTCTCCTCCTCCTGCGCTCTCCTACGGCTTCGAAAAGAATCAAGTCGCTTCTGCATCACCAGAGTGCACCGACGCTCCTAAGAAAGCCGCTCCAGCTCGTCGGGCCCTTGCAAGAAAGGGAAGATAAAGAATGTGTAAGAAACGCAATTATAAAAATATGAGCACAAAAGAATGAAATAAATGTAGTGAATACGGACAATGAATTAAATATGGAAAAATATAAACAAAAATATACAACCAATACTAGTAGGTCAAAAGAGAAACCTAACTTCCCTCGTCATGCCTCCCCAGCAACGACGCCATTTTATTGTGCGATATCTTCAAGGGTTTTTAATTTATGAAATAAATGTGCCGTCACTACAACCCAAAGAATCCCTCAACCAAAAAATTTATTTTTTTCTTCTCATGCCAATAATTACAGAAATGTTGCAAGAGAATTTTTGCTATTTAATTAACCAATATAATAACAGGATCGAACTCAGAAAGGCTACAATTCCCGAGGGTTATGCTAAAAATTGAAAAATCAATTAAAAGAGAAAGGAAATTCAAATGCAAACGATCTTGCTTTTGTGAAATTTTTATCTTTTTATTTCTTTTATGGTGATTTTATTTTTTTTGTTTTGTATTTTCTGATTTTCAAAATTTTAATGATTTTTAGTTTTACAAATTTTAAATTTTCAAAAATATAATTTTCAAAACAAATTTATACAAAAATGCATTTTTTAGATATTTTCAAATATGAAAAAATGATAAAAAAATTCCTACATAAATGTTTTTATATTTTGATGATTTTTTTTAATTTTTTTTGTAAAACTTCAGAGATTTTTAGAGTTTTTTAGGATTTTTAAAATGATTAAAAATTGGGAATAATGAAAACAGTGAACAGACATGACTATCTTGTAATTTAAAAATACAAATTTAAATGAAAGTTTATGTAATTTTTTCGTAAAAACTAGAAGAAATTATCAACAATAAGGAAGTGAAATCACTATTTTTGGATTTTTCTACAATTTTTCATGCTTTTTCTAATATTTTTAATATTTTGCATTTTTTTGAGTTTTAATAATAATTAATACATGAAATTTGAATAGAAAACAAAACACACAAAAAGAAAACTATTCTAATGTTTTTAGAATTTTTGAAGCAATATGTGAATTTTTATGATTTTTTTAAATTTCAAGCAGCAAAAAATTCTATGTTTTTTATTTTTAAATATTATCAGATGATAATAAAATGCAATGTAAAAATTGTATAATGAAGAGACACAAGTAAGGAGTCTAACTTATTTTTTTGAGAATTTATTGAACATAAATACCATTTATTCTAATGATATAAGCATGCAAAATAGAGCATATAGAATATGGACTTATTTGCATATATTTAATGTTTGAGCATCAAATTATAACAAGAAATAAACAAGGTGCAGAATGTGCAATTACCCAAAGGGAGGCATGCGATGCACATGTTAAGGATGGAGGCATGGGCGTCTTCATAGTTTCGTGAAATCCGAGGGTCTTTGTTGCAATTTTCCAAAAAAAATCCAATTAAGGTTAGACGTGGGGTTTGTTTCTTTCGTTCCTGCATGCCATGGTTCCAAAACAGAAATGGGGCACCATCCCTCCTTCCTCTCCAAGAAAGACGGAGGCTATGGCTTCGTGCAAGGATGCGAGACTCGCCGGTGATTGTCGATGGCAGAGAGGCAGTGTGGTTCTGACGATCAATGGCCATCAACGATTTTGAAGATGGAGGGGGCTACGATGATGGGCTTCTGCGATGGCTTCTCCTCTGCGCGGTGGATGTTGCTTGAGACGTCAGTGTAGATATGGGGGACTACAATGCCTCGCGCGGAGGTTGGTCGGCTGTGGGATGGCCCACAAGCTTCTATCTGAAGGGCTGCGCACAGGCTGGCAGAGAATCTAAATGATGGTGGAGTGTGGCGACTCGGTCGGCGGTTGTCCAGGCGGTGGTCGGCGAAAGGGCTTGGGACTACGGCTGATGACTATGGCGGGACCACAAGTGGAAGTTGAAAGAGGGCGGTGTCGGTTGGTGACGTGGCTCTGGTCATGCCCGGATGGGGGAGCTCGCACGAAGGAGTTCCACAGAGGTCCAGGCTGTCGCGTTGTGCGGTTGTGCTGCGGGAGTGGAGTGGCAGCGGTGGGGCGATACACGCCCCGGACAACGGTTCAATGGACGTGATCTGCACGGCAGCGAGGCGAGGAGGGGGCTCCTCTAGCGATGTTGGTCAGATGGTGGCTGACACTGCCGCCCAAATCCCCCCTTCTTTATTTTTTTGCAATTATTTCTTGTACACTAGCCTTTTTCTTTCTTTTTCTTTCTTTTTTTGCAATTCCTTGTACCTGAAATAAAATAAAAAGATAACGACTTGAGCACGATGGCTCGGTCCAAAATATCAAACGGAGATCAGTGAACGAGGAGGTTCCAACAGTTGTGATGGAATGGAACCGAGTCTCTGGCCCCTGTACGCGATCGGAGATGATAGATCTGTGAGATAGAACGTGAACGTGTGTAGATCGAGATGTGGTTGTGAAATTAGAATCAGGGGCGGATCAAATCGTGATTGAGAATAATGATTACGATGGGAAACTAAGGTCTATAAATTGAAAACAGACAATTAAATTAAAACTAAAAATTACACTACGATTAACCTAGATAAAAAAATGATGGATCTCACCCCGGGAGCGGTTGAATGCCGTGATGGCCTTGACGAGAACTGACTCGTTGTCATTGGACGACTCAGAAGCTGGGCACCTCTCTACAACAAGATGGCTCTTAGAGAATAGGTTCCTCTCACTAAAAGATTGATCAAGTTGGAATGAGGGAGGAGGAACCAAATAAATATAGGAAAAAATTGAATTTAATTTTTCAAAATTTGAATGGAGAGGAAAAGAAGGGAGGAGGTTAATGGTGGATAAAATTATTTACATTATCTGCATAAATAAATAAATACTTTCTTCATTTTGTTAAATTAAATAATAATTATTAATTTTTTAATTTTTTATTGTGGTTATTTAAGGAAATCAACTATATACATATACTATATACATATGGTACATTATATACATAGTTAATTAAGGAAATTAGTTTATTTTATATTTTAACTTTTTTATTTTAAATAAATGGAAAAATTGCAAAAAACCACCCTAGAAAATCATCTTTCAAACCATAACTCCAAAATTATGAAATCACTTCCATTTTAAAGATAATTTAATTTAGAATGAAATGGAGTGAGTCTGTTTCAATTTGAGTTCAGATAGAACTGGAATTGGTCTTTCAATTACCGCTTTACAGCTTTTTCTCGAGTGTGGTCACTTTTATTCTGTACATGATTTTATTTTACAAACATTTTTATTATTTAGTAAACATTTTTATTTACAACTTTTGTTGAGAAAATTATTTAATTTGAGGTCAATTTATGTGGAAATAAAATAGTGTAAGTTTTATTCAAATATACACAGAATAATAAAAAATGAAAAGTATTTACAAAACACATTTTTTGGATTTCTTTATTAAAGACCCTATATCCCCCTACTTTATTCCTGGTCGATTAGGTCAAGTCTTGACCTTCTCTCGTGGTTCGGGTCAACCTCTATCTATATGAGTGAGTTATCATATGTAAAGTCTCGGAATTCCAGTAATTTATTCAAATCCAACTTCATGTTCTTTCCTGCCTTTTCATAATCTAGATTGCATACACGGAGTGCCCATAAAGATTTGTGAATTAATTCCACTGGCAGGTGGCAAGGCTTTCCATACACCAATCTGTAGGGAGACATACTCGAAGTTGGTACGTCGTCCGATAAGCCCATAGAAGTGAATCAAGCATCTGGGACCAGTTCTTCCTATCTAGACGTACAAGTTTTTGCAATATCATCTTGATCTCCCTATTTGAAATTTCTGCCAAGCCATTAGTCTGAGGGTGGTAAGGAGACACAACTCTGTGCTCACTTGCGTACTCCTTCACAAGCTTCTTTACTTCTCTATTAATGAAATGGCTTCCCCCATCTGAAATCAGTATTTTGGGAATACCGAACTATGTAATAATATGGTACTTGAGAAAGGAACACACTATATGACAATATGCGGCTCAGGTGGGGACAGCCTCCACCATCGACTAACATAATCCACGGCGAGCAGGATGTACTCAAATCCCTGACTGACAGGAAATGGGCCCATGAAGTTTATGCCCCAAGCATCAAAAACATCAGAAATCTAGATATATCTTAGGGGCATGGTATCTTTGGAACCAACAATTCCTCCCAATTTCTGACAGTCAGTACAACCTCGAACATACTCTATAGCATCCTTAAACAATGTGGGCCACCATAGGACACTCTATAAAACCTTTGCTGCCGTGTGTTTCCCCAAATGATGGCCACCAGATTCTAGTTTGTGACAATGCTCAAGTACACTTGTGTGTTCCTCCTGAGGAATTCACCATTTCCAGATACAATCCACACCCTTACGAAATAGGTACGGATCCTCCCACTAGTAATAATGAATCTCTGATAGAAATCTATCTACCTTGTACTTCGGCCAATCTTGTGGAACTTTCTTGGATACAAGATAGTTCACAATATCAGCATACCATGGGAGTGAGTCAACAGAAAAATGGCCTCATCTGGAAAGCTTTCGAAAATAGGGATCATGTTCTACTCAGAGGTCTCTGCATCTGTGATATGGGAAAGGTGATCTACTACAACATTTTTCACTCCAGGTTTATCTTGAATCTCTAAATCAAATTCTTGGACAAAGAAGGATCCATTTGATAAGGCGTGGTTTGGCATCCTTCTTTGCCTGCAAGTATCGTATAGTAGTGTGATCCGTGCATACAATAACATGTGGTCCGATGAGGTAAGATCTGAATTTTCTATCCCAAACACAACTGCTAACATATCCTTCTCTATAACTGGATAATTCCATTGTGCTTCATCCAGAGTCTTGCTAGCATAGTGTATAGTAAACGGTATCCCATCCCTTCTTTATCATAAAACAGCTCCAATTGCGAAATCTGAGGCGTCCATCATAATCTCAAGGGAAGAGACCAATCCGGTGGCTGTAAGACAGGAGCACTAGTAACCATTTCTTTCATCTGATTGAATGTAAGGAGGACTTTCTTATCGATAACAAAATCACTCTCCTTACATAGAATCTCGGTCAAAGGTCTGACGATCTTGCTGAAGTCCTTTATGAATCGCCTATAAAATCCTACGTGTCCCAGAAATGACCTCAACTGATTCAAATTCTGCGGTGGCTCTAACTGTAAAATCACATCAATCTTAGCCGGGTCAACCTCCATACCATGTTTGGAGATGACATGGCCCAATACAATTCCCTTAGTCACCATAAAGTGACTCTTCTCCCATGAGTGCACTAGGTTTATCTCACAACAATGTTGAAGAACGCGGTCTAAATAAGCAAGACAGTGTCAAAACTATCCTCGTAGACCGAGAAATCGTCCATGAAGACTTCAAGAAAATTACTTACCCACCATGTCAGAAAAAACGACCAACATACACCTTTGAAATATAGCGGGGGCATTACACAATCCAAAGGGCATCCGTCTAAAGGCGTAGGTGCTAAATGGACAAGTGAAAGTAGTTTTCTCATGATCCTCAAGAGCGATAGCAACTTGGTTGTATCCCGAGTAGCCATCCAAGAAGTAAAAGAACTCTTTCCCTACCAACCTCTCAATAATCTGATCTATAAAGGACAGCGGAAAGTGATCCTTCTTGGTAGCTGAGTTCAGGCGTCAGTAATCTACACAAACACGCCATGAAGTAGGTACCCGGGTCGGAATCTCCTCACCACGGCCATTCTTTACGATCATAATCCCGGATTTCTTTGGGACCACATGTAAAGGGCTGACCCACTTGGAATCTGAAATGGATATATATATATATATATATATATATATAAATCCAGCATCACACCATTTTCTGATCTCCTTCATGACAACCTCCCTTAGATTTGGATTTAGACGGTGCTGACATTCACAGGAGGGTTTACAGTCATCCTCTAGGTAGATATGATGCGAGCACAATGCTAGATTAATCCCACGGAGATCTGAGATATCCATCCTGTGGCCTTGCAGTTTCTCCCAAGAACCTCTAACACGCGAGATTCTTATTCAGCGGTCAACTGCGAGCTGAGGATGACCTGAAACATTTGGGGGGGCCTACAAGGAAGGCATATTTCAACGTTGATGGTAAAATCTTGAGCTCAGGTGGGGTCTGAATCGGCTCTGCAATAACCCCTGCTACTGTACTAGTTGACGGTATGTGATCTGTACTCTATGGACTATCCACCTTGGCTACTGATGTCTCAACAAATAGAATATCTGATAGATCTGCAATGAATGATCTCTGCTCAGAAATTAAGGTCTCATCAGGATGTTCAATATTCTTATCAATTAACGGCTCAGATATCTCAGTAATAATCTCAGAAAGATGTCTCTCATCTTTTAAATCAGGAAATTCAATGAATGGCTCAAATATCTGGACCTCAGAACTCTCAGAAGGAGGCATATCATCAGTAATCTCATAAAAGTGTGTCAACGGACTATCAGAAGGTGCCTCTAGAAACTCAGATTGATCCTAAAAAATAATCTAAAACTGCTCATCAGCAACTATCTTAATTGGACCACCAAAGGAACTCATGTCGACTGTGCTTTCCATAGAGTTCTTTTGGGAAAGGAACTCCTGGGTATCTATAAAATTAGTGAAAAGATCTGTCTCTTTAAATTCAGCAAGAAAATCAGAGTCACCTGGCTATGATATAACTTTCTCTGTATCAATGGTTGCTGGTGGCGTTGATGGTCTAGGATCAGAGATCGTCTCAATCTTCACCTTGTCACTGCAAGAGTGAAAGATGATCTCTTTAGTACCATAATCAACTGCTGCTTCGGCCATTCGGAGGAACGATCGACCTAGTATGATCATGGTATGGAGTAACGGTGCATGTGTGTCCATATCCATGACAAAAAATCAACAAGGAATTTCATTCCATGCACCGTTACTATAATGTCCTCTAAAATGCCTCCTTGCCTCTTAATCGATCTATCAGCAAAATGAAGGATCATTCTGGTTGTTTTAAGAGGCCTTAACTAAAATTCATTTAGTAAAGAGGAAGGCATGTGATTAATGGAGGAACCACTATCGAGAAGAGTACGATCAAATTCTTGATCAAAGATATGGCAACAGATGTGAGGTTCTCCCTTGTCTTTCTTTTTAGACGGGAGGTTACTAATGGCATGAGGGTCATGGTCAAGATGTGTTTCTCTGTTTCCTTTCGTATGTTCTGCCTTGGTTGACGCTTTTGTGTACATGCCTCTTCCATTCCCTTTTTTACTGCAGGCATGTATTCCATGGCCTTAAGGAATGGCATCTTTAAAAAGATGTTCTGTAAAATCTCAACCACTCCAGGATCAGATAGGGATGTTTTTAATTTTTGAATTTTCTTAGCTTTGAGAGTAGAAGGAAATGGCACAGAATCAGAATAAATATGCAAGTTCATTTCATTTATTCAAAGTAGAATCCTCATGTACAAAAGGACAACCAGAATCAGTATGTACAGTGTTGTCCAAACTAGGTGAATGAAAAATTGAATCTAAAATAGAACAGGATGCTGCTGCTGGTGAAGAGGAAGAATCTAATATTGGTATATTCTCCATTGCTGAGGTGATCTACTTCTGCCTAGTGAAGGTGGTGGTGAAGGTGGTGAAACTCCAGACTTGGGTGCTGCTACATTGGGCCTCTCGACTACAGGTGAAGGAGATGATGTGTAAGATGATGCTCTCTCAGTGGTTCGATCTCCCATCCCCAACTGCTACGTAGGCGGCTGCAATCTCCTACCGCTCCTAAGATTAATGGCGTCAGATAAACATGTAAAATCAAGGGACATACCTGTCTCGGGGGTGGGGGGCTATTAGCAACTTGCTCCTTGTGTCTGAACTTGCTGGGTTGGCTTCGACCTGTGCTGGAGTCAGTGTCTTGGTGGTGGTCAGGTCGTCGATTCGCTGAGTCAGTTCATTCATGTTCTTCATGAGCAATGTAAGTTGGTCCAGTGCTGGATTGACTGAAGGGGCCTCAGGTTTCTCATTGACTGGCTGTTGCTGAGGCTGATAATACGGAGGTTGTTGGTAACCATGCGGATTCAGATAATGAGGAGGAGGAGGATATTGTCCATAATATGCAGTCTGTTGTTGGTTAGGATGAGGAAAATACATAGATTGTTGTTGTGGCTGGCCTTGTCTCCAGTTTTGGAACTGTGTTAGAGACTGATAGTGAGGCTGGAACTGCTGGTGCTGGTACTGCTGCTGTCTGCCTCCCTGAAACTGGTGGGTAGGTCTCTGACCCTGCTATGAATCCAACTAGCCTTGACTTGATGGACGAGGCTGGTTTCGCTTACGGTCGAACCAGATGTTGTTCACCTCATGAATGACAGGCGGAGGTGGAGACTATTGCTCAAGAATGTAGGCTACTTCCTGTTGGTAAGAAACTATCTGATGTGAATGCTATTGAACCTGATCAGGTGTCTACATGTAGTAGACATGCTGGACTGTAGATGGTCCTCTGCTACTTTGTTGGGTGGAAGAAGTCTGCTCCCTAGTAGAGGTATCAACTGCTGCACTCACACTGTGAACTGCACTGATCTTACTCACAAGAAGTTCCAGGTGCTTTGTTATCTCATCCAGCTTATCTAGTTTCTTTGTCCTCTGCTCGATCACTTGAAGCTTATCAAGCTCCTTGGATCGTTTCTCAATAATGTCTACTTTGGATAGGTGGTTTCTAATGATGGCCAGGTCAGTGCTATCCACCTTATCCACTTCATGTGCTGCCATCACATTGACCGCCTTGTGGGGTACTGCAAGGGAGGTGACGGAGTGCTTCTGAAAAGTATGTGAAGAAGAAAGAGATGTTGAACTCTCCACCATCTCCTCAAAAATTTGATAAAGGACATCCTCATCCTAGTTGAAGTGGCTCCCCCCACAAGCAACATCTACTAGCTTCTGATTCTCTATGCTTAAACCCCTAAAGAAATTTTACACAAGGCTGGTCTTTGGAATATCATGATGGGGGCACTTCTCCATCAGATCTTTGAATCTTTCCCACATCTCATGAATAGGATCTTGGGGCATCTGGGAGAAATTAGCAATCAAGGATCGTATTTGGTTGAGTCGTCCGAGCGGGTAATATTTGTTCAGAAATGCAGACCTCAACTCTTTCCAAGTAATGACAACCTTCCCCAAATGATTCAACCAATACAATACTTTGTCCATCAGACTGAATGGGAAGGCGGTCATCTGCACTACTTCTAATGGGACATTTGGGTAGTGTACTGCTCCACAATGCGATCGAGCTGCTGGAGGTGTATGTAAGGTTCTTCATTAATATTTCCATGGAATATTGGGAGAAGAGGTAAAATAGTGGGATTAAGCTCGAAATGCCCATGAATCGCAGGGATTTGTATCCAAGAATTTGTCTGTCCTGCCCCTGGATTATAAACATCCTTTAATGTAGGCTTAGCCCCAGATTCTATTTTAGGATCTTCTCCCCCATTCCCACCTCCACGATTGTTTCTATCCTCCTCTCTCTTATTTTCTCTTTCCTGTCTCATCTCAAGAATCATATCTCTCAGTGTGGTCTGAAAATTAGCCTACTCTGTTAACTGGACTTGAATTGACTGAATGGAGGCTAACATGGTGCTGTTGATATCGCTCTGCTCCGACATGGCTCCCATTCCCTTTGGTGGCATCAAGTGTCCAGTGTCTGACTCTGAAAATGTGCATGACACTTGATTAGTGCTTAGAATTGATGGAGTCTCAGATATTAATTCGAGATTAAAGCCAATCTCAAATAGTGGGTTGATGGATGTTGTGAAGGTAAAGTGGAGAAAGAGGAATATTCGGGAAGTGAGTCTCCCTGATAGAAGATGAATAGCTCGGAGTGTAGAATGAGTTTGTAGAATCCGAACGAGAAATACTCCAGTCTAACATCTTCAAAACCAATAGGCAGGATGCGAGAGCACAGAGGTTGATGCAAGAGTGAAAGTGAATGAAGGCACAAATTGCATAGAAGGATCTCTATCACTAGCAATCAAACACAATACAAACCCTCAGTTTACCAACTCAACACAATGTGAAGACCGTGAAGGTTCGGTTAATTATCTTGTAAATTTTTTAAAATTTGGTGAGAATACAATCTATCAGAGCGGTTTAAGCGAGATGTTAGAAACCCGATGCTCCCAAGAGACTGGCCCAATCCCAAAGTTATATCCTAGCCAGTACGAATTGCGAACCATTTACCAGCTACCCGATCAATTCAACCTGCTAAGGACGTCGCGGGCTGCTTTACCGGCTATCGGAGAGATCCTCACTGGAGAACGACTAACCCCAAGACCAGTAGTCTAACAGAAGTTCAGTTGTGGCTCTTGCCTAGTGTGCGGGTCACTCTCTCACTCAAGCAAACCAACCAATGAGGGGGTTAGTCTCCACAAAATAATTATTTTTCCTTACGTTTCTTTTAGGGTCGAGTTTTCTTTAGCAGTCCCGATTTTAGGCAGTTATCACTTGGTTTGAGTATTTTCAATAAATCACCTACCGAGTGTCCAATTTCCCTTTTAACTTATTTGAGTGAAAACAAAGAAGGAGATCGAAAATGCCAATGCGTGACTAAACACTATGATGCATGTAGGGGTTAGAGATGCGTACCTTGTCGCCAGCACTCTACATGCAAGTGATCCGTGTAGAATTGAAATACAGAAAAATAAACTAACCTATATGCAAATGCAAGTGACCATCCTAATCAATAGCTTCTATTAACGGGCAAGAACAGGTTAATTTGACTAAGTCCAATTACGCTTTATTCTATAGGTACAGAAATTCTTGTTTAGGGTGTTTGGACCTAATTAATTACCTGGCTCAAGAAAATTAATTAAAGCAATCAATAGGTAGCTCACGAAATATGCAGGAAACAAAGAAACATAAGACGATGAAAACAAAATCGGTGAGGTCCCCCAAGTGCACTGACACTTGGCGAAATAGACTTGCAATCAATGAATGTCTGCTTACAAGGGTTCAAATGCTAGAAAAATAATAATTAAATAACTCTTTTATTTGTGGTTTCCTTCAATTCTTCTTTTCCTCCTCTCACGCTATCATGCAGCTTGGTGAAGAATCAAGCCGCCTCCACGTCGCTTGGGTGCTTCGGCTCTCCTAGGATCGCCTCCTTCGCTCCGCGGGCCCTCGCAAGAAAAAGAAAAGAGAGAATGTCTAAGAAATAGAAATATCAAATATGAGAAAGTAAAAAATGAAAAAATTGCAGTGAATATGAACAATGGAATAATGCGGCAAAATATAAATAGATATGTACAGCAAAGAATATCAGGTTAAAAGAGAAACATAACTACCCTCGCTGTGCCTCCCCGGCAATGGTGCCATTTTGTTGCTTGCATTTTTTGAGGGGTTTTAATTATATTAATTATGAACAATGTCATTGCAACCCAATCAAGCGTTAACAAACAAACAATTTTTTTTCTTCTTCTCAAGCTACAAAAATAATTATAAAGAATAAGGTGGAGCAAGAGAAATGTTTTTGCTACTTATTTATATGTATAGCGGACATGATCGAATTCAGGGAGGCTACAATTCTCGAGGATTATTCAATTAATCGAAAATCAATTAAAAGAAAAAGGGAATATCGAATGCAAACTATCTTGGTTTTTGTGAACTTTTGTCTTTTTATTTATTTTTTATTTTTTATTTTTTATTTTATGATTTTCAAATTTTTAGTGATTTTAATTTTGCAATTTTTTTTTAAAAAATAAGGAGCAATATGCACAAGTAAAGAAATACGCACACCACACTCTTTTTGTATTATTCAATTATATAAAAAATAATCAGATTAATTCAGAGAAAATATTTTTGGGTTTTAAAGTCTTTGAAATATTTTTGGGAGTTTTTGTTGAATTTTCAGATGTTTTTGTATTTTTCTAAAAATCAAACAGTGGCAAAAATGATAAACAATACACAACTTGGAGTAATTTGCAACTTAAAAATATTTAAGTGTCCAAAACTCATGGAAACTATTTTTATACTAAAATATAGACAAATATCCACAAGCAAGAAGTGAAATGACAATTTTTGGATTTTTGTAGACTTTTCTGTGATTTTTCTAAGATTTTTGATATTATTCATTTTTTTGGGTTTTGAAAAGAATTAATACACGAATTAAAACACATAAAAATAAAATTAATCTAATTTTTTTTGGATTTTTTAGGGAAATATTCAAATTTTTATGAATTTTTAAATTTTAGGAAGAGAAAATGACACTATTTTTTATTTTTTAATAATAACAAATGAACATAAAATGGAATAAAAAATTATGCTAGAAAGATAAAATATACACACATCAGGAGCATAGCATGATTTTTGCAAACTTCATTGATCAACAAAAATATTTATTTCACTGAAAAGAGCATGCAAATGAAGGTTTGGAATTCAGGATTGTAATGTAAATATTTTTTTTGCATAAATATATAACAAGAAATAAACATAGGAAGGTTCTTGCAATTTTACTTAAGAAACACGTGAAGTGCACGCGACTGGAGGAAGCGGGGGTGTGCACTGCACGTGACTATTCTAGAGCTAGGATTTTTCACAATTTCTCAAATCTCCAAGGGTGTAGATGTAATTTCGTCCAACTTGAACCGGCAAGGGTTCTTCTGTAATTTCTGAAACCTCTAGGGGGTGCTTTGCAATGTACCCATTTTTTTATTTTTTTAGAATTCCCTAGGATTCTCTTTTGGGCTTCGTTCTTTCAAAAACCAAAAGGGGCATGAACCGCCCCTCTCTTTTCGTCATTCGCAAGGAGGGGGGTGCCGCTTGCGATGGATCTGGCAGGGTAGCAGATGGCTGCAGCAGGTCAACAGGTGGCAAAGGACAATGCGACTGGAGTGATGGCAGGAAGGAGGCGACGATGGTGATGGTGGAGCTCCGCTCCAAGCGGCTGCGAGGGTGACGTTAAGCGGTGATCACATGGGGGATGACATCATTGCTCCTCCTCCACAGAGGGACTGGCGGGTGGCAGGGAAGTGCGTGTGGGCTCGCGCGGATGACGAAGGCGAAGGATATGGGGAGATCCTCAAGCGCATTACGGAAGTGTGAGTGTCATATTGAATAGGGTGAGGAGCGACTAGTCGCACTAGTTGCTCGATGCAGTGAAAATTAAAAAAATTTTCATGCGACAAGACCACATGATCCAAGAACACTTCTCGAATTGTTTCACCTAAACCACAAACAAGTAATAGGATTACCTCTTGAAGCGTGGTTGCGATCGAGTCTCTAAACAAAGAGACCTCCTGTCTCAAGTCCGATCCGACGGAGGAGATGCTTGCGAGCGCGGGGATGAATCGCGTGCTTCTCGCAATCCATGTTGATGATCCAAGCGGCGGATCTCCTGATCTCGACACACGAGATCCGACGTCTTCTTCATGAGCGAGGCGCACTGAAGGAGATAGAGATCCATGAGCAAATGATCGGACAACATAACGACGACGCTACGACGATAGAGATCTTATCTAGGGCATCCATGGTGGACGGCCATGAGAGAAGAAGAGAGAGGGCTGACGTGTACAGAGAAAAGAGAAAGAGAGAGACTTATGTTCTCTTGTGTGTAGAGAAGAGCAAAGAGGTGCCCTTCTATTTATAATATTTTGGGATCTATGGATCTCAATCCATGGACAACACAAATCCAATGGCTCTCACTGATTGTGTTTCTTTTAATTGTCAAGATTGGTGTTGGTAAAAACCAACAACAATTAATTTAATTGAGATTAAACATATATTGATAAATCAACATAATTTAATCCTCAAATTAAATCAACTAATATTGGAGATAATGGAAAGGAGAATCTCTCCTTTCATATAGGAGGGGTGGACGGCCACCCTTTCCTTGTAGGAATTGGTGGCCGTCCCTTCTCCTATTAGGAAAGGGAGATTCCAATGCAATCTCCAAGATTGCATATATCTCCAATATTTACAACAACAATTGTTGTAAATTATTCTACAAAATAATTCATAAATATTTTGTGAATATTGCAATCTTGCCATTGGAAAATTTGTGAATACATTCACAACCCAAAATAAAATGTCAATTACATTTTCAATTAATGTTCAATGTGAATCCAATTCACATTAACATTTAATTAACAAATGTAAATTACATATAGCTCTCTCTTATATATTATAAATCACATTTATAATATATATGATTAATATGGATATTTCTATCCACATTATTCATATCCATAATAATTAAATCACATTTAATCATCTTGGATTTCTATTCTCATGTGCCCAAATAATATGAATCAGATTCACATTATTTACATCTTTGATAATCAAATCACATTTAATTATCTTAGATAGCTCTCCTTATAATATGAATCAAATTCGTATTATCATGATAATTAAATCACATTTAATTATCCATTTTCTCAATGCTTAGATACATATATCAACGATAGAATTATCCATGAACTCTTTCAAGGATAATGCGCTTTCTCCGCGAATACTTGGAGATAAGGACATGGCGATTGTATTGTTCCACGTATAGCGACTTGGATATTGAGATCATATCTCAAATCCAGATCTCGGGCCTCCCATAGATGCTTGATTAAATCAAGACCGCAAATCTAATCTTCTTAATGAATCTGAATCACATTCAGAACAATGTCCAATATTTGGACTAAGATCAGATTACTTCTCTACTGAGAGGAGTCACTAAAATCCTGACCCGTTTCATCACTCCCTAGGAATGGAAGCGTCATGGTTTTACAATCGTTTATGATCACGTCACCCTCAGGTATTCCCAATACCTGTACATCCTGTATACTGGAAGACTCAGAATAAACCTGAAGTATAAGATCAATTTTACACTGTCTACTTCAGAGTTTTATCATTAGGTTTCTCATTCGATCATTGGGAGTCGGTATCGATCATATACTTTCCAAAAGCATATATCATACCTAGGTCTTGATCATATACTTTCCAAAAGTATATATCAAACCTACAAATTCAGTCAAGCTTCCAAAGCGAGACAACCGTGCACGGAATTTGATTCTTCACAATATTTCATGAGTGAGCTCATGTCTTCCGGTTCAGTAATGAACCTGTATGATCCCTTTGAGAGATCGTATTACTCATATGCCCTTATATGCACACCAGCACGCTGGTGTATAGACCTTGATTAGGTCATCAACCTATTGGTCTGCCAAATGTACATACTTAGACATATAGTAACACATCTGTCTCCGGTCAGAGGATGCGTGCCTATATCATGACAGCATACGATATAGGACTTTGGTTATCTCGATCACGTTAAATCAACTCTTTGACCTAACTAATCTGACTCCTCCGAATCTCTATTCCTGTGCAGAGGACCTGCATCAAGAGGTCGATCATATATCAACCTAACTGAGAAAGGATTGCCATCTCCTACTCAGGCTGGAGATGATCTCTTAACAATCATTTGATGGTGCTTGATGAGTCCTCAATCTAACTCTTTAGATGTTCATCCAAGCACCAGCCTCTATGATTCAATATTTGAATCAACAGCTGTATGATCATCAAGATTGGCATAGTACATAACCGTAATTGTACTAAGGGACCTATTATGCAAATTATGTATTCTTCATTTCAGATTAGGGAATGATATTCGCAATAACATTTATTGCATAATGGCTCGCCGTGGGCTCGCATGTCCAACAATCTCCCACTAGCCCAAAGAGCCATTAATGGGCTAATCATTTAAACCCACACTCATGTGACAATCATAGGCTATTTAGAAAATAGCTAGGTAAGCTGATCAGTTACTTAGTTGCCAAGAGTCTATGCCAAGTCCTTTTACAACACTTGCATATCTCCTAGTGACAGTGTTCACATCCAATGCGAATGTTGCATCTTATGTAACCAATACTCAATCATATCAGTCATAGTGTCCTTTACACTACACTTCAATCATTATTATAACCAGTATTACCATAATCCTTATCAAAATACCCTTATTCCTAGAGATCTCTATCTCCTAAGGTATTCGTAGTTAAGACCTTTTTAGATTACTATCTATAACGTCTTAATTTCTTGAAGATAAGACTTTGAGATCACTATCTCAAAAGTTTTTATCTTCTATGAAGATATCGTTATTACTGCAATCAAGTGTTTTATCACCATAGTAGGATTAGTAACAGTTTACTACTCCTACTGCAAGGTAGATATCTGGCTTTTGTACACATCTAGCATACACCCGACTTCTTGGAAATGATGCACAAGGGCAAGCAGTTTGCATTCACATCATCAACTCTTTGAGGTGCTATCCCTTTAGATAGGTCAGTACCATATCTTTGAGGAAAAGAAGCCTTTCTTGGAATTTTGCGGAAAATAGAAATGTCCAAGGTGTACTATTAGTGTGACTGTCCCAATACCCTCTTCTCTTTGCTTCTGAAAAACTTCAGAACTAAGATCTAAGAGGTATCCTTGAGATTATATCTCGAGGTATTGAACAACCAGATTATAAAACACTTATTATTATCATCCTCAGATCATTCCAAATGATTAGGATATCTACATTTAGCACGATGAACACAATGGCACTCCCACTAATCTTCATATGGTTTATCAAGATTTTATCTGAAACCATAACATTTATGATTTCATCAAATCCAATATTCCAACTACAAGAAGCTTATTTGAGTGTAGCTATGGTTAGCAATATTCTGATGGGTTAAAGCAAGGTCACTGGAGAGCAATTCTCATCGCAAGCGATGTCTTCTCTTCGGTGTGCAGCTCATGGCCACGAACCGTGCTTTGAAAGTCTCTACCTTTTCATCAGGTTTCCTCTTTCTCTTGAAGATCCATTTAAACCTTAATGAGTCTTACCCATATAGGTGGATCCTCGAAGGTCCATATACAACACTTGTATATGAAGTCTACTTTAGACTTTATTGCTAACATCCATCTTTCCATGTCATGATCTTTAGAAGCTTCATCATATGAAGTTAGATCATTGTCAGATTCAACTGACACATGGAATCCATCTTCAAACTTATTTGAAGAAGTATTAGTGTTTCATCTTTAGTTGTCTTTTTAGTTTCTGATTCCAGGAGCCTCATTATCATGTCAAGATTAAATGAGTTCCGTTACTTCATTTTCATTTTGATTCTCAAGAGAGTCATCTTATAAGAATCATATTCTCAAAGATGAGATCTTTTAAGAATCTCAAGGTCATAAAGCAGGTATCCAATACCATCCTTTATTTTCCTAATGAAGTAGCACTCTCCAGTGCCAGATTCCAGATTACTTACATGGAACTTTATTAAGGATATACATTGTAGTCTCTACTACATATATACCTTGGAAACTAATAGATAATTATGCTAACATTCATCATTGATCATATCATGTCACACATGATCCAATTGTATCTCCCTACAACTCTTATTGAGTTTAGGTTTATAAGGAGGAGTGAGATAAAAATAATATTCATATCTCTATAAGGTATTCCATGAATTCATCTAATAGGTTCAAGGTACCTAGGTTAGATCAAATTCATTTCATCTTCCTTCAGACTTTGGTTCAAAACCAAAATTGTGAAATCTTTGAACATTTCAAAGCTTTCTAAGGTGAAGGAAAGAAGTCTCATATCTCAAATAATCATCAATAGATATCACATATCCATAATGTTCATTCTGATATAGATGATTCACATACATCAATATGTATGAGATTTTGAATTCCTTGACATCTTACACCATTCCCAAGGAAGGGTGTATTGGACATTTCTACTTTTGAATACAATATTCACAAGTATGTAAGATTTGAACCTATAGACAATCTAAAGTTTCATCTCTTATCAGTCTATCGATCACATCAACAGAAAAATGTCCAAAACTTGATGCTAGATCATTATCAAACGATCTTCATCCTCCTATTGATCTTTAATGGTTTAATTTTCAGTATTAGAAATCTTAATGAACCATTCATTAATTTTCTAATTTAGTAGAGTCCACAAGATTTTAGATTACTATCTGAAATATCTCCATCATAACTCTTTATGATAGGTCTATTACATAATTCATGTTTATTTCCAACATTTAGAAATAAACAATGACTGTATTCTAATAGCTAGGTCATAGAGACATTCTCTAAGACTAAGGGCTCTCCCACTGAAATTATGAAGTCTATCAATCCAACATAGATTGTTGCGACAATTGCATCAATATCCATGTGGATGACTATTATACCTATAAGATCAAATTTCTAATCTTCTAATACATATGCAACTAGCAAGTGTCATTAGAAGATTGAGATACAATTATTAGACTTTATCTTATCAAATAAGTAAGCCAATTTCAATGATTATGTGCAGATTATTCTGATGTACTATTTGATTCCTTCTCTAAGTATTCTAGATAGATTTGATAGTCAACACATCAACTTATTGCAGTATTGGCATTCATCCAACTCTTTGGATGTCATATGGAAGTCACATAAGTACCGTCAACTCTTTGACTTTCCTTCTTACTTGGGCCCAACCCATATTTCTACTGCACTCCCTTTATCTATAAACAACCATTGCTTAAGATGAAGGATCTCTTATGCTGAATTCAAAGATTTCAATATAAGAGTATTTCAACATTTATACATGCTTCATTCAATTCATACAATATGAATATTATGAAGCTTCATGAATGACTAGAGTATAGATAGTAGAATGATGACACTCATCGTATCTACATCCATTTAAACTCTTAAAACTTAGGTTCAGGTAGGTACTCAAACAATTTGAATACATCATCTCCTATAGAGCCACCATTCTGCATAATGCAGAGAACCATGTCTTTCATGATTATATGTCGAGAGCACATATGTATGCCAGAACATCTTCTTAGATTTTATAAGGATTATTTGACAATTACGATCATCATTGACATGTCACTTCTGAAGTACATTCAATGAGGGATCAAGATTATAGAGACATACAAACCCTAGGGTTGTAGTCCTATTGTCTATTTAGTTGCCACTTCTCATTATTATGAGGAAACTTGCATATTGCAACCACATACATTATGTGTCCAATTGCAAGTACAATATCTGGATCATGGGTCCAATCCATGATATTCTACTGGTTATTATTGAGTATAACATTGAGTGGGATTAAAGAAGGATTATCTGAAATATGAAATTTGCATAAACATATATAAATATATAATTCACTTTGATTTAGGAATTTTTATATCAAAGTTGTCTTGCCATGTCAACAATGAATGTTCATTCCCTTAATCACTTTCAATGTAAGAGATGTACTTACCATTATATCTCAAGTAAGATCTGGGATCTCCTTCCTTATCTTTGTTACATCCCAATAATATGAGAACCTGTAACTCAGATAAAAAGAAGCAAGAACACATTCTGCCTTGCAAGTCCAACTTGCATCTCCCAATTTGGTCTTTAACACCCGGGCCCACCACCTCTAAGGTGATGTTGACCCGTCATTAATTGAACCAATCGTCAACTGGAATACAACTCGCTATGCGCAATCCAATATCGCTCCAATAATATGAGGACCTGATATTGGGGTCACTACGCATACGTCCTTACTCTTTCGAGAAGCGACGAGCCCGATCCAACTGGATCATATGCAGGAGCTGTCACTTCGGACAAGCGTCTCCTACATACAATATCTGGCGACGGAACCCTTCGCCTTGACGGGAGACCGTGGATGTCACTTATGTGATCCTCCACCTCATATTCAAATTTTAATCAATTATTATGAATCATATTCATATAATTAATTCTTCCAAGGGAAATACACATCTATTCATAACAGAGTGTTTTAATTGGACATAATTAACTTAATCATATTAAATTAATTATCAATCCAATTCAATCAACAAAATTGATTTTACTTGAATATACGGTATTATCTCAAAGTACGTATTAATTCAAATTTTAATAATTAGAAAATACATCATGATCTCTCAGGCATTATTCGTTCCCTACCCGCTGTCATGGCCAGTACCGGTGGGAGTGGAACAGACCGCAACCGGTGCGATCCGCTACCCCAGCAATCCCCGACTAGACACCAAATCCGCCTCGGGAAAAAATAATACCGAGTCAATCACTCTGTACTTGAGATGATCACCGGTTCTTCAACCTAAATTATACCACATAGTAATAATCAAAATATTTTTGATTATAAGGAAATTTGCTAGACAAATTCTCAATCCTATTCAAGCAAGGAGTTTGATGATTGTGTTTCCAATTATGATCTAGATCAAATCTAATCAATTTATTGGTTGAGGCCAAGTTAATTAAGGAAATAATCATCATTCAATATTTCTCAAATATTTTACATAATTATTTCATGAAATTAACAATTAATTTCATTAATTGACAATCACATGGTTCTTGATTAGGACTGTAATTTCAGCAGTGACCCCTACTTACTAAAATTAACATATCTCAATCAATTTAAATACAAATTAGACAAAATCAATTTTCAAAGATTGCATTTGATTTAGGATAGAACCTAAGTGATATTTCATGCATTTAGAGGTGGATCAAAACAGTAATTAACTCATTAATCATGTTAAGATTCGCAGTTCCCGCAACAGTGAATACATGTTCATTAAAACAACCATATCTCGAGCAAACGGAATCCAAATTACGTAAACTCAGATCCTATGGTTTCCTTATTTAATGGGGAATTAAAAGTTTTATTTTCGTGTTTAAACAATTTAACAGGTCCGAAAATAATCACCAAACAGAGATACGAAAATGAAATGCTATAAAACTTTCGCAACCCCAACGAACCCAAGACGCCTTCGGTTTTATGGATCGTATCTAAAACCTTCGACCTAAGGATCTGATGCCACATGAAGGATATGGGGAGAACCTCAATCGCATCACGGAAGCGTTAACGTCATATCGAATACGACGAGGAGCGACTAGTCGCACTAGTTGCTCGATGCAACGGAAATTAAAAAAGTTTTCATGTGATGAAACCACATGATCCAAGAACACTTCTCGAATCGTTTCGTCTAAACCACAAACAAGTAATAGGATTACCTCTTGAAGCATGGTTGTGATCGAGTCTCTAAACGAAGAGATCTCTTGTCTCAAGTCCAATCCGACGAAGGAGAAGCTTGCGAGCGCGGGGATGAATCGCGTGCTTCTCGCAATCCATGTTGATGATCCAAGTGGTGGATCTCCTGATCTCGACACACAAGATCCGACATCTTCTTCACGAGTGAGGTGCACCGAAGGAGATGGAGATCCACGAGCAAATGATCGGGCAGCATAACGACGACGCTCGGTGATAGAGAACTTCTCTCGGGCATCCATGGTGGACAGCCATGAGAGAAGAAGAGAGAGGGCTGACGTGTAGAGATAAAAGAGAAAGAGAGAGACTTATGCTCTCTTGTGTGTAGAGAAGAGCAAAGGGGAGCCCTTCTATTTATAATATTTTTGGTATCCATGGATCTCAATCCATGGACAACACAAATCCAATGGCTCTCATTGATTGTGTTTCTTTTAATGGTCAAGATTGGTGTTGGTAAAAACCAACAACAATTAATTTAACTGAGATTAAACATATATTGATAAATCAACATAATTTAATCCTCAAATTAAATCAACTAATATTGGAGATAATGGAAAGGAGAATCTATCCTTCCATATAGGAGGGGTGGACGACCACCCTTTCCTTGTAGGAATTGGTGGCCGTCCCTTCTCCTATTAGGAAAGGGAGATTTCAATGCAATCTCCAAGATTGCATATATCTCCAATATTTACAACAACAATTGTTGTAAATTATTCTACAAATAATTCATAATTATTTTGTGAATATTGCAATCTTGCCATTGGAAAATTTGTGAATCACATTCACAACCCAAAATAAAATGTGAATTACATTTTCAATTTAATGTTCAATGTGAATCCAATTCACATTAACATTTAACTAACAATTGTAAATTACAAATATCTCTCTCTTATATATTATAAATCACATTTGTAATATATATGATTAATATAGATATTTCTATCCACATTATTCATATCCATAATAATTAAATCACATTTAATCATCTTGGATCTCTATTCTCATGTGCCCAAATAATATGAATCACATTCACATTATTTACATTTTTGATAATCAAATCACATTTAATTATCTTAGATAACTCTCCTTATAATATGTATCAAATTCATATTATCATGATAATTAAATCACATTTAATTATCCATTTTCTCAATGCTCGGATACATATATCAACGATAGAATTATCCATGAACTCTTTCAAGGATAATGCGCTTTCTCCGCGAATACTTGGAGATAAGGACAGGGCGATTGTATTATTCCATGTATAGTGACTTGGATATTGAGATCACATCTCAAATCCAGATCTCGGGCCTCCCATAGATGCTTGATTAAATCAAGACCGCAAATCTAATCTTCTCATTAAATCTGAATCACATTCAGATCAATGTCCAATATTTGGACTAAGTTCAGATTACTTCTCTACTGAGAGGAGTCGCTAAAATCTAGACCCGTTTCATCACCTCCCTAGGAATGGAAGCGTCATGGTTATACAATTGTTTATGATCACATCACCCTCAGGTATTCCCAATACCTGTAAATCCTGCATACTGGAAGACTCAAAATAAACCTGATGTATAAGATCAATTTTACACTGTCTACTTCAGAGTTTTATCATTAAGTTTCTCATTCGATCATTAGGAGTTGGTATCGATCATATACTTTCCAAAAGCATATATCATACCTAGGTCTTGATCATATACTTTCCAAAGGTATATATCAAACCTACAAATTCAGTCAAGCTTCCAAAACGAGACGATCGTGCATGGAATTTGATTCTTCCCAATATCTCATGAGTGAGCTCATGTCTTCCGGTTCAGTAATGAACCTGTATGATCCCTTTGAGAGACCGTATTACTCATATGCCCTTATATGCACACCAGCGTGTCGGTGTATAGACCTTGATTAGGTCATCAACCTATTGGTCTGCCAAATGTACATACTCAGACATATAGTAACACATCTGTCTCCGGTCAGAGGATGCGTGCCTATATCATCACAGCATACGATATAGGACTTTGGTTATCTCGATCTCGTTAGGTCAACTCTTTGACCTAACTAATCGGACACCTCCGAATCTCTATTCCTATGTAGAGGACCTGCATCAAGAGGTCGGTCAGATATTAGCCTAACTGAGAAAGGATTGTCATCTCTTACTCAGGCTGGAGATCATCTCTTAACAATCATTTGATTGTTCTTGATGAGTCCTCAATCTAACTCTTTAGATGTTCATCCAAGCACCAGCCTCTATGATTCAATATTTGAATCAACAGCTGCATGATCATCAAGATGGCCATGGTACATAACCCTAATTGTACTAAGGGACCTATTATGCAAATTATGTATTCTTCATTTCAGATTCGGGAATGATATTCGCAATAATATTTATTGCATAATGGCTCACCGTGGGCTCGCATGTCCAACAAAAGGAGGACCGCCTGCTATTGGCAGAGGGCGCGGTGCTAGAGAACCTACGGAGGTCGTGCAGTGTGTCCAAGAGGCGGCCGCGGCGGGCAGCGGTGGCGGTCTTCGACGGAGGGCCGCTCCAAGCGGCAACGATGGAAGCACGACCTCGCTCGTGTCGGCGAGCAGGTGGATGATGGCTGCTGCTGAGATGGGCACCAGCGGATGCCGCCTGCTTGTTCGTATTTTTTTTAATATTTTGTAAAACAGAGACTAAATAAATAAAAAACTTTTTTTCTTTAGAAACATAAACTGTAAATATTATTATTTTTTATTTTTATTTTTTACTTTTTTTATTTTTTATTTCTTGCAAAACAAATGTTAGAGAAATAAAATATATATTTTTTAAAATTTTTAATCTTTTTTTGAAATAGAAGAGGATTCAAGCACGATGCCTCATCTCTGTTTATTTAAATAAATAACAAAAAACTGAAAAAATGTGAATGGGGGTCCGACGAGATGGAAGAATCGAATCTGAGTCTCCGACCACCGTGCGTGGCTAGAGTTGAGAGATTGTGGGGGTAGAATGTGAACGTAGAGAGATCAAGAAAATGAGATGAAAAATTGGAGTCGAAGATGGATCAAAACCGTGATGGATTCTAAGATCTAGATAAAAAATGACAACGAAGAAAAAATGCAAGAAAATAAAACTATGATTAACCTAAGATAAAGATAAGAGAAGAAAATGTGGATCTCACCTTAGGAGCGGAAAAAACTGTGATCGCCTCGACGAAGGCTGACTCGCTGTTACCGGACGGCTTAGAGGCTAGGTACCCTTCTACGATAAGAAGACGCTCAGAGACTCCTCTCACCAAAGATTGATCCCGTTGAAATGAGGGAGAAGGAGCCATATAAATAGAAAAGATAAGAATTTGAAATTCAAAAATTTGAACTGAGATAAAGAGATAAGGAAAAAATTGAAATGAGATAGAGATAAGAAAGAGATTAATGTTAAAATTATTTACAAAAATTATTTTTTTGTATTTTTGTCACTTAATTAATTTGAATAAAAAAGGTATTTTTTATTTTTGTGGTGGTTATTTAAGAATAGCAACTATATACATATACTATATACATATGGTACATTATATACATAGTTAAACAAGGAAATTAGTTTTTTTGTTTAAAAATTTTTATATTTATTTTTTAAATTTTTTTAATTAATTAGTAAAAATATTTACAAATAGTTACAAATACAGTATGTACAAATAAATGGTAAAATTGCATAAACCACCCAGAAAACCAACTTTTCAACCGTAACTCCGGAAATTATGAAATCATAACCATTTTAAAGATAATTTAATTTAGAATAAATGGAAGTGAGTTTGGTTCAATTTGAGTTCATATGGAGCCAGAATTGGTCTTTCAATTATTGCTTAGTGGCTTTTTCCAAGTATTGTTGCTTTTATTCTGTACATGATTTGATTGTGCAATTATTTTTATTATTTAGGACACATTTTTATTTACAACTTTTGTTTTGGAAATCATTTGATTTGAAGTCAATTTATGTACAAATAAAATAGTGTAGCATACAAATATGCGCAACACACATTTTTTTGATTTTCTGATTACGGACCCTATCACCTCCTACATTATTCCTGGTCGATCAGGTCAAGTCTTAACCTTCTCTCGGGGTTCAGGTCAGCCTGTATCTATTACATATATACACTCTTCTTTCTTTCTTTTTTTTTATTTTTTTAATTTTCTTTTCTTTATTTTTCACTTATTTATTTATTTATTTTAGGTTAAAATGGTAATAAGTGTACGATATTTATGGACAAATGCGAGTTAGTAAGAATATGGAGTTAGTATTATATAAAGATGTTTTACAAGGGATTTTAAGCTAAAATAATTGAATAAAGATGACGAAATGCATATTCATCAGTAAGGCAGTGTCCTGAAGTAATACAGGTAGTCGTTCTACGGTCCATACTTTCACTCATATTGGCTGAAAGTAGGCGCAAATAGTTGCATGAATTTGGGCCTCTCCTGAACCTAAAGCTCTGCTTAATCTACTCAAAGATTGTTTAATCTAAATTAAAATTGAAACGAGAAGCGATCGAACCCTAACGTGCCTTCACAAGTATCGAGTGGGTGAATCTATGATTTCTTTTTATGTTTGTCTTGTATGCGTCAAAGTCCTTGCAATTGCAAGCATATCGATGTTCACAAATTATTCCCCACATTTCTCTTGAGAAGATGCCAACACATTGGTCTTCATACCCAGATTCCGTGGGTCCATCATACACGACCATGTCTTGATACCCTTCATTCCAAGGGAACCCTCTCTTCGAAACCGATCCCCCACAGCTATCATTTCCCTTCACCCCCTTCACTCCACCCCATGCCCACATTTCTTCCTAGACTAGACCGCTCTCACATTCTAACCTTCAAATGAACACAATAAATGGGGTCAGATTTGATGATGGAAAATAGAGTAACCAATTTTGACAGAGAAACACGATTTCGGGTTACTATGGACTTTCCACCATCCCATACTCAGGTTGACTCTCTTCCTGAGAACGATCGTTTTTCCTTTGACAGTCCATAAGAAATCCAAAGTCAAGAAAATATTACTCATGACCATATTATAACGCCAATGAATAATCACTACTCACCCAAAGCTACATGCCAGAGTTACAACATGCAGAGTATGATTATTCATCACCAAGTCATGAGATGTTTGAACATGTGATTGCTCATATCAACTATAGAGAAAACACTTCGACATAACAAATATATAATCTCATCCAGTCAACAAAGAATCAGAAAGAAGTAAGGAGCCCACCTTGTGAACCACAAGTCCATCACGTGACTCACACTCAGACACAACCACCACTGACTTCTGATCCCCCTACTAACCATCATATCGAAAAAATCAGAAAAATTGAAAAACCTGAAAATTCAAAAAAAAACGATCATATGGAAGCATTCTGCAAAAGTCTGATCACTTTCATTAATAAAAGCCACAGAATATGTGCTCGATCTTAGAGATTTGTGAAGAGTCGATTAAACCCTAGAAAGACGAGCAAGAGACGATCAAGGACTGAACATCATATCATATCTAGGGCTAGTTCCTTGGTGATGAATCATAAAACTAAAAGTTGCAAAGTCAAGCGGTGACTTGGATCACGTGTGAAATTGAGGACTCTTTATTCATTCATTTTTGATTAGATGATGACTCCACATTAAACATCCACCCCAAGTCTGATTTTGACAACTCAAACTTGGACAACATAAAAAGACTAGGATGATCATTCAACTACCAGATCGATCTACCAAAAGGCCATAGGGGATTGTTTTCATCATCGTAAACTTCTGAGGTGACAAACATAAAGTGGACTTTATTGTCCTTGACATAAAGCACCGTGGAGGATTGTCTGAATCTCCTATTATACTAGGAAAGCCGTTCTTATCCTCTGTTAAGGCAATTGTCGATTGTGAGACTCAAGACATTAAATTTATGAACTTAGACTACAATGCACAAACCCTCAATGACACGTCCTGCTCTGAGGAAGCATGATCTGAAACCAACATTTATGATCAGGAGACAACCACTTCACATGATCAGACCTCTCCTCACGAAACACAGACATAAAACCTAGGAGAGACATCTGAGAACCGATTGTTGAACTGTATTTGGATCTTACCGCTTGACACTACTCCTAGGAGGAAACATTATTCAGGAGCTTATCAAGATTTGGACCATGTTTACGAAGATCGTCAACAATTATTTGAGGGGTCCAATCTTTGAGTCAGTAGTCATTCATGAGATGCTTGAACGATACAAGGAATCGACTCAAGAAACCTCTGATGTCACAAAAATCACGAATATCAGAAGGTGGCATCAACATCACCAGCCATCACTCACAAAATCACTAGGAGCATGCTTCCTCGCCCAAAGCCGTGTATGACCCTACAAGAATTGGTCAACTTTCATGGAGATTCATCTGACAAGGAAGCCATATATGCCACACCGATTACTGATGATGGGGAGAAGAACTCTGTCCATCTTCCTCCCAATGCTTCTCACAGAAACAAACTGACCAAGAAAGTCACCTTCAATCTTATAAACCAGGTGATTTCTGAAGAGTCCTCGTCTGATCCTGAAGTGGTTCATCAGGTAAGTGCAATAAGTGCAGCTGTGATCAATGGGCACTTACCTATGGTTGATAATAGTTGGATATCCTCCATATATGACTACTATTCTTCTAAGGATGACTCTGATGATGGCCGGTCTTCTTCATCCTCCCCCTTGATGAATCTATGATTCATCACTCTAAACTTTGAAAATAGAGTCTTGTTCCCGAGAAATTAGTGCATATTTCCCCTTATCTTGCATAATTAGCATTCATGCATGCAAGCATATTATCTGCATTTTAGCATTCATATTTGCATAAAATAAGAATCCCAATTCGCCTGTAAATATTCACATATTTATCTGTATTTTATACACCCTACAAAGTCAATAAAACCAACCCTATACTGTGTATATTACTAACTAATAATACATGGAAAAAGGGAACAATTTCTAACTTGTAAAATTACCCAATAAAACCCCAACCCCAGTTGGAGACCTCAGAACTTAGAATGCAAATATCTACCTCATACAACCTCCGATCTAGGTATACTCACATTTAGAATAATACATATTCGGAGACCTTCAAAATGAGACCAATTTCATTTAAATCGGAGCTCGTATGCAAAACTTGGGTTTTGGGACCCCATTGTACATTATATGTATGTATATTTGTACCCTTGTATTTTTGTATCTTATTTGACCCTCATCTCCATTTTTGGTCAACATGAAACCTGTAGATCTCATCGAGATCTACAACTTTCATGTTTTGAGTTTTTCCAAATTCGGCCATCTTCTCTCCCTTATTCCATATTCTTTCTCGGCCATTCGGATCAGGCCACGTGGCGCCCTCTGGTTGCACACACGACCCACTCACATCGCGCCACGCGCCCTTCTTCTTCCACCGTCCAATCCCTTCTCATCTCTCCTGATCTAAGCCATCCATGCCTCCAGATGGTCTTCACCCTTGGATCGAGGCCCAGATAAAATCTAGGCCGCTCACCAGCGCCCTCACTTCCTTGCGACACGTGGTCCATCAGGAGCTGCTAGATCGCCTTCATCCTGGCCACTCATCTCACGCTAAATCTGCCCCCCTCGATCAGATCCTCCAGATCCTATATCCGTCATTCATGCCTGCCTCAACCATAGACCTCCACGTGGCACGGACATGGCCACTGGATCTTCGTCCTGATGATTTGATCCCACCCGCTCACTCACGATCAATCACAACCCTTCGATCCATGGCCTAATCTAATCCCCACGTCCCTTAGCGCCGCACTCCCATGACGCCACATGGCGCTTCCCTATCCCTTCGATCACATCACTTCGATATAATCCAGGCCCTCCCCTTATGCCCTTCTCCTGGCCGTTGGATCACTCGATCCAACGGTCCAGAGGTCGTCGGTCTACCTCCCGTAGGAGCCTC
The DNA here is from genome assembly GCA_037367405.1 of Ottelia alismoides. Taxonomy (NCBI): domain Eukaryota; kingdom Viridiplantae; phylum Streptophyta; class Magnoliopsida; order Alismatales; family Hydrocharitaceae; genus Ottelia; species Ottelia alismoides. Next base: position 1,927 of record JAZKJV010004210.1, on the reverse strand, counting down.
GCCCACGTCGCCCACCTCACGACGGCTCTGCCCCCTTTCTATTTTTAGCTCCATTCCAACCATCCTCTCCGTCCCTATCACCTCCATCTCATAGACCATTACACCCACATCCTCGCCGATCTCCACAATCTCCATGAACCTCACCCACGTCGCTCCACGACCTCCACGAACCTCGTCACTCCGTCACACGTACCCTCACCTCCTTCCTATAAATACCCTGCCTCCAGCGACCATCGACCCTATCCTCACTTGCAGGAGGTACCCTAGAGCTCTTCTATACCTATCTGTGATAGAGATCAGGCGTCAAATTGAGCGACGACAGCGGTCTGTCTCCGACAAGATCCACGGCTAGCTCCACCGTGCCAGCAGCTTCCCCGACGAGCTGCTAGAGCTCGGGCCTCTACCGACCCTCGAGCGACGACCGAAGACTCCTCCCCGAGCCTCCATTCCCAGGCAGCCTCCTTCATTTCTCCTCCAATCTTCTTCTTCTTCTTCTTCTTCTTCTTCTTTTCCTTCGAGTTTCTCCTATTTTTCCAGCCTCCCTCGCTCATCAACACATTCCACCACCTATCGATCGAGCTCTGCCTTGGAGCTCTCATCTTCGCGCATCCATTTCATTCACGTCTACGAGACATCGAGCCCCCTCCAACCACAGCTCTGCCCATCACGGCAGAGGAACCGACGACCTGATCACCACTTCGCGGCACATGCCTCCATCACTCCTTGCACTCCACGCGAGCACCTGCACGCCTCAGCTATAGTAACTAACCCTGCAGGTACCATTTTCTTCATTGATAAGAATCTTCATCGGAGCTACTCGAGCTCCATCGATGTCGGCTTCCAGACTACCTCCGTCTCGTCCAGGACCTCTGGGAGCTCTGCGACGTCTTTACGATCGATCTAAGCCCTCCAGGAGTCTACTGCGAGCTTCACCGAGCACGGGGAGAGAGGCGGAGCAAGGAACTCGACGCCGGAGCCCCGTCATGTCCGCCGCAGGAGGCGGTGGACCGGAGAAGACGACAAGCAGCCCCCCATTGGATCGCCTCGATCCGACAGCCCTCGCCATGCCACGTGCCTCGAGTGCATCACCGTCAGATCATTCAGAGCAAGCGTCCCTCGCCATGCCACGTAGCCGCTGCCCCGACGCCCAGATACCGTTGGATCAGGAGGATCTCACGGCCCGTATGCTGCCACATCACCATCGCCCTCGACCCCAACCACCGTCAGATCTCGCAAGGATCTAACGCTTCGTATCACGCCACGTCGAATTCATCGCCACTGTTGGATCATTGCGATCTGATGATCCTCAGTGCGCCACGCTAGCAGCTCCAGCCACCGTTGGATACACCTTGATCCAACTGTCTAGATCGTGCCACGTTGCGAGCTCCAAGCCTCTTCCCCGACCCTAGGCTCGGAGCACCCGAAGCAGACCCGAGGCTGATTCGAGCCTCCTAGGCTTCCTGAGCCTCCGCCCGAGCCTCGAAGACGTCCGAGCCTAGTCCCGCACGTGCTCCCCATGTGGGGGCTGGGTATTTTGCATAGAGACCCTCGAAAGTTTTGGAAATTACATTTTGGTCCCTACCAGACGCGTCACATGAGGTGCGCGTGACTCTGTGGGAAAATTGCATCCACCTCCCATGCATTATAGGTAATTGCATTTAAGTCCCTGACAGCATGTTTAAATTTTCAGTAATTTTATTTTCTGTAATTGCAATTTGGTTCCTGTCTTTACACGCATATTAGGTGTCCATTTGGCATTATTTTTCAATTCTAAAAATTACATTGTGTAGCTTATCTTGTCCTTTACCTTATGGTGACATGTATTTCATTTTTGTGACATCTTTGGATATTAATATTATTAAATTGGTGAAATTGATCATATTTTACCCACTGTGTGCCTTTTAATTCGTATTAAATTCCTTGTTGA